>JAJKFL010000026.1:1851208-2403708 GCA_021186555.1 Reticulitermes speratus
CTATACCTGCCTGGAACAACTCTGATGTTCAGATGTGCTGATCGTGACATACACCTTTTTGTCCTGACATTTCTTTGGCTGAATTCTCCATTATATATTTCAGTAGCAACTCCCACTCTACTTCGAAACAAGTTTCACACAGCATTAATATATTTACTGCATAACTCATCACCAAGCAATCTGGTCCAAGAGGTAAGTTCTCTAACCTAAACTTCCGAGGTCCCTGGTACTTACGCCAACCATGAGAAAAACTCTTCTGCCTGGGGACTTTTCTGGTTCCTTCAAAGAGAGTAAAAAGTAAGGGAGGAAAACAAACTGGTATACTTGATCATATACTGTCCCTGATTTTGAAATGTAAATATTATATCTAAGAAATCTGGAACACCGTCTGATGTGGATAATAAGCTTTTCCCATAACCATACTTAGCCTTCCACAAATCAGACAATTTTATTCTGAAGTGTAACATGTTCTGGCTAAAAGAATATTTCACGATCATTGTGGCCACTATATCATCAAAGACTCATCCAATGACACCTACACCTTACAGATGTTTAGTGAGGCCACTGTCAGTATGTGTGCATATAACATAGCACCATTCAAGTTCAGTCCACACATCGGTACGCATGGCAGAGGTAACTATAACTGCAGCAATACATATCCTGCCAGCAAATTCTGAAAAAGTGGTGGACAATGCTGGAACGTACACAGCATCCTTTATGTATCCCAAAAAGAAATCAAATGGCATGGTGTTATAGGAATAAGGTGGCCAACCGATGGCTGCATCTGGTATCCCACTTCACTGCAAGCTCATGAAGTCCCAAACTGCATGTGAAAATGTGGGGATGGTCTACATTGCTGGAATAGAAAGCCATTAGGACCCTCTTTTCCACAATTGTACCAATATGAGGAATTCCTCCATGTGTTTGTAATCTACACCAGTCACCGTTTGTCTGTCAAAAAGGAAAGGACGAAAAACATTTGCTTGCGTAGAGAACAAAAGATACTGAACTTCGAACTGTCACTGTGGGGCACCTTCACTCACTGACACAAATTCAAACATCACATACTATCAGTATCTTCCTCAACACATCTCAGCCTCTGTAATGTAGTGGAGAAGAGAGGGTTTGGAACCACCTGAGATAAAGGTGAAATAAAGAAAAACTACAGAGAAAAGAGGTAATAAGAAATCTGATCTGAAAAACAGCATTAATTATAATATAATAGTTAAAGTAAAATTTTTTAAGAGAGATAATTTGTTCATGAATGTACTGACAGATCAGTTCATTCAATTAAATTTACCGACATGCAGGCTTAGCAGCTCAGGCCAGCTGCTAAATAAGCAATCAAATAAAACAATACACAAATACACAGACACTGCACACTTAATTGACAAGGGTGGACAAAGCAGAAAGAGGGTACAAAATATAAACAAATTAATTACAAATATCCTAAATGAATTAAACACCACAATTCACATTAAACACCAGAGACTGAACTACAGTGTAAAATCTGTTTGGTAAAAATATCCAGATCTAACAAACCGTTATTCAAAACAGACTTTCCATTAAATGTACTGCTAACCCTACTGATGGCTTTAGCCACCGTAGCGCATTTCGCGGAAGAACACTTGCGACATTTAAAGTGAACACAAAGCAAATCAAAACCTCTAAGACTTTGATTCAGTACATGAAGGCCAACAGTTTCCAAAAGGGTAGGGCAAAATTTTGGACCAATGTAAACATTAAGTAGAAACAGTGTGTCTACGTTGATGCCTTCAAACACTTAAAGTATGACATTTCAAGTAATTTAGATCATTAACAAAACTGCATTGTAAGTGACTGAAAATGTGAGAATGACAAAGAGATAAGAACTTCTGCTGCATGCACTCAATCTTACTGACATCAGGAGAAGTAATGAAATTCCACACAATACAGGCATAACCTAACTTAGGCCTAACTAATAATGCAATGTAGCGTGAGGAGGCTCTGCAGAAAGGAACAGGTTAATGCCCTAATTAAGCCCGAAACCTATTTCTCTGAGAAAATATGTAATCCACATGATGGTGGAAATGCAGATTGGAGTCAATAAGCACTCCCACATATTTGATGCGGTCAATGCATGTAATAAAGGATTCACACAATCTGTAACCAAAACCGAGCAAGTTGGTCTTTCTGGAGCAGGACGTGGTGGTGGTGGTGGTGGTGATAATGATGATAATAACCTGAAAGATTTGACAGTTTTCAATATAAACTAACACATGGCAATGAGAATAAGCATTGGGTAATGAGGGTAGAGTGGTTCTCAGTCCTCACATAAGCTGAAATACTTCAAACACCATCCGATAGTTAATTGAAAAGCCGATACTAGTAAACTGAAGATTTGTAAATTGTGCCGCGCACGATGGTGGTTTGCATAATAATATGTGTTTATATATACATAACTTTAAAAATAAAATTTAGATATATTAGCACACAGAGAAACTGAAATACTTATGCAAGAGAGACATAAATTACACTCAGACATTCTCACTGTACATTAAGCAAATTAGTGCTATAGTAACAGCAACCACAAAATTCTATTAACAGTGCTTGAATTAAGTCCTAAAACTGAATTGTGCTTTCTGTTGGCAGGGTTGCCAATACCCTGCAGATGTAGAGGGCAGCACTTTCCAAACCTCAGTTCATCAATGTTTGTAACAAAGTCCTGGTCCCAATTACCCAATTGCTCCCATTCCCCCTTCCCCTACTAAAGAATTTAATATCAAATTAGACTAACAGAAAAAAAATGTTACATGTGATATGATCCAAAAAACTATTCAGTATTTATGCACTGAAAACAGCAAAACAACAGAGGAATATGGCCACAGAGCAGTGCATATGCTCTGATGAGTGTCCTGAACACGCAGGTCGCGGAATGACACATTACATACATCACAGATATAAGAATGCAGAGTGGAATGCACGTGCCGATGATTCTTTATAAAACAGTGAAAGCTGAGTACCTTATCACCTAACACACATAGTTATGGAAACTCACCAGAATGTAAGCGTTGATGTTTCTTGAGACTACCATGCTGAGTGAACGACTTATTACATATACCACACGCATAAGGGCGCTCACCAGTATGTATACGTCTGTGTTTCTTGAGACTACTCTGCTGACTGAATGATTTATTACATACACTACAGGTATAAGGACGCTCACCAGTATGTATGCGCTGATGTCTCTTCAGACCACTCTGCTCACTGAAGGACTCATTACATATACCGCAGGCATATGGCCGCTCACCAGTATGTATACGAAGATGTTTCTTCAGATTACCCTGCTCATTGAATGACTTATTACATACATCACAGGTATACGGACGCTCAACAGAATGTATGCGTAGATGTTTCTTCAGACTACCCTGCTCACTGAATGACTTATTACATACACAACATGCATATGGACGCTCACCAGAATGTATGCGTTGATGTTTTTTCAGACTACCCTGCTCACTGAATGACTTATTACATACACTACACGTATATGGATGCTCACCAGAATGTATGCGTTGATGTTTCTTCAGACTACCCTGCTCACTGAATGACTTATGACATACACCACAAGAATACGGACGCTCACCAGTATGTATGCGCTGATGTTTCTTCACACTACCCTGCTCAGTGAATGATTTACTACATACACCACACGTATATGGACGCTCACCAGAATGTACCCGCTGGTGTCTCTTCAGACTACTCTGTTCAGTGAATGATTCATTACAGACACCGCAAGAAAATGGACGATCACCAGTATGTATGCGCTGATGTTTCTTCAGACTACCCTGCTCACTGAATGACTTATTGCATACACCACAAGAATATGGACGTTCACCAGTATGTATGCGTTGGTGTTTCTTAAGATCATTCTGATATGTGAATGGTTTATTACACACATCACATGAAAATGCTTGTCCCTGACTATGAATGCGTTTATGTTTTCTCAGGCTATTTGGATTAGTGTACGATTTATTACACACACCACAGGCATATGGATGCACCTCAACATGTGTGAGTTGAGGTTTGCTGATTATATTCTGGAAAAGAAGAAGTAAATCGAGAAATATTAATAAGGAGAAGAATGAGTTTGAAACATGCCACAAACGAAGTGAATATCTACAAGACCTCTAATCATAATGAAATTCCACCCCACAATTAGGGACTCCGTGGAACTTGTACTGCAAATACTGCAAGAATCACACACTTTACAGTCTTCTGTAATCAGTTAGCCAGTCGAGTGACATCAGCTTGGATCATAATCTCTTCCATATTGCAGCAGTAAAAGTCCACCAACACTTACATAGCTTACAGCAAACCAACACTTACATATCTTACAGCAAATCAGCACTTACATATCTTACAGCAAAACAACACTTACATATCTTACAGCAAATATTTCAGTTTTAAAAGTTTATATATTGGGAATATACGAGGGGGAACCCAAAAATAACCGGAATTACTCGTATTTTTTGAAACTGATTTATTAGGTTTAATACTATTACAACTCTAGTCTCCTTCAAAGTACTCTCCTTTTGCCTCGATACACTTGCACCAACGTTTTTCCCACTGTTGAAAACATTTCTGGAACTCTTCAGTGCTGATGTTGTTCAAGACCTCCAGCGTTTTCTTTTTCACTTCGCTGACACCAGCAAAATGTTTCCCTTTCATCCGGCGTTTCATACGAGGGAACAGGAAGAAGTCGCATAGTGCAAGGTCGGGTGAATAGGGAGGATGAGGGATAACCGTCATGTTGTTTTTGCCAAACATTGCTGCACACTCAAGGCTGCCCTCCCAGGGGACACCGCCTTAACGAAGCACTGTCTGTGCGGGCGGTGAGGGTTTCAGTGCCCCAAAAAAGCTGGGGGCTAAACCGGCGGTAGCTTAGCTACTGGTAGGGTCTCCCAAGCTGGGCAGGCCTCAGCTGAGGGGCCAGACGAAGTGTGTTCCGCAACGACCTGTCTGAACCGATAACCTTTCCATAACATCCTTCCTATTCACCCAAGTCAAGGTGTGAGGTATCGTGCCGAGGACTGCATGGCACTGGGGTGGAAAAACAGCAGTGCATCTACGATCCCCTCGGGGAACCGGGCAGCACCCCGTTGTATTTATGCCTTCCACCCGTAAGGGGCTCTGCGGGTGGTGACTGTTATTTCCCCATAACTTGTGGGAATAAAATGGACACAGTAATTAATGGACTTGATCAAGGAGTGGCTGAGGCTGTAGACTTGATACTAGTTGTAAGTTCTGAGCTGAGTTCTGATGAACCTGATCAAGGAACGGCTGTGGCTGCAAACTTGATACTGAGGCTGTAGGCTTTGAGCCTTTCGCTGTTTCTTCTGATGAAGACAGACTGGCTGCAGGTGTCTATATGACTAGACTGCAGTCCAGGCGACTCTCGGGAGCGCAGCGAAAGCAGCTCATTAAAGTAAGAGAAGGTGGTGGCGAGAAGTAGTGGGGGTGTGAGAAGACCCCACTCTTACTCGAGTATTCCACCTTTGATGAACCTGTGAGCCTTTTGCTATCTCTTCTGATGAGGACAGACTGGCTACAGGTGTCATTATGACCAGACTGCAGACCAGGCGACTCTTGGGAGCGCAGCGGAAGCAGCTCGTTAAAGTAAGAGAAGGCGGTGGCGAGAAGTAGTGGGGGTGTGAAAAGACCCCACTCTTACTCGAGAATTCCGCCTTCGATGAACCTGATCAAGGAGCGGCTGTGGCTGCAAACTTGATACGGAGGCTGTAGGCTCTGAGCCTTTCGCTGTTTCTTCTGATGAGGACAAACTGGCTGCAGGTGTCTATATGACTAGACTGCAGTCCAGGCGACTCTCAGGAGTGCAGCGGAAGAAGCTCATTAAAGTAAGAGAAGGTGGTGGCGAGAAGTAGTGGGGGTGTGAGAAGACCCCACTCTTACTCGAGTAGTCCACCTTTGATGAACCTGGGAGCCTTTTGCTATCTCTTCTGATGAAGACAGACTGGCTGCAGGTGTCTTTATGACCAGACTGCAGACCAGGTGACTCTAGGGAGCGCAGCGGAAGCAGCTCATTAAAGTAAGAGAAGGGCGGTGGCGAGAAGTAGTGGGGGTGTGAAAAGACCCCACTCTTATTCGAGTATTCCTCCTTCGATGAACCTGATCAAGGAGCGGCTGTGACAGCAAACTTGGTATTGGGGCTGTAGGCTCTGAGCCTTTCGCTGTCTCTTCTGATGAGGACAGACTGGCTGCAGGTGTCTTTATGACCAAATTGCAGACCAGGCGACTGTCGGGAGAGCAGCGGAAGCAGCTCATTAAAATAAGAGAAGGCGGTGGCGAGAAGTAGTGGGGGTGTGAACAGACCCCACTCTTACTCGAGTATTCCACGTTCGATGAACCTGATCAAAGAACGGCTGTGGCTGCAGACTTGATAATTGAAAGGCTAAGGGTTAGCACAATAAGCCTAAGGCTGCGGTGCGCCCGGAGCTAATGCCGACGGGCCCATAGAAAGAAGAAGAAGAAGACACTCAAGGCTGTGTGGGCAGGGGCATTGTCGCGGTGAAGGAACCAATCACCGTGGCTCCACATTTCTGGTCTTGTTTTCGTACACTAACGCTTAATCTTTTCAACACCTTCAAATAAAATTGTTGATTCACAGTTTGTCCAGGAGGAACAAATTCCTTGTGCACAAGTCCATTAGAATCAAAAAAAGTAATCAACATGGTCTTAACATTTGATCGAACTTTTCGGGCCTTCTTTGGTTTTGGAGAATTAGGAGTTTTACATTGGCTCGATGCTTGTTTTGTTTCCGGGTCATAACGTAGAACCAAGTCTCATCTCCGGTCACAACTTTAGAAAGGATTTGTAGGTCATTTCCAACTTGTTCCCTTAAATCGTAACAAACATTCAAACGATTGTTTTTTTGATCCTCTGTCAACAACTGAGGAACGAATTTTGTGGAAACACATTACATATTCAAATCATCCGTTAACATTCGCTGACATGAACTCCAAGACAAACCAGTTATCTGTGAAATCTCATCAATGGTCTGACGACGATCGGCATTGATTGCGTTACGAACTTTTTCAAGATTTTCATCATTTCGGCTGGTTGAAGGTCGGCCAGATCGAGGCTGGTCCTCACATGACATTTCACCCCCTTTGAAACGTGAATACCACTCGTACACTTGAGTCTTACTTAAAGCTTCTTCCTTAAAAGCCTCTTGCAACATTAAAACAGTTTCAGCAGCTGATTTCCCTAACAGCAAACAAAACTTCACGCACACTCTTTGTTCTTTATCATCAGCCATCATAAAAATCGCCGAACTTCCTAGCAGGCACTTAGAAAAAAAGCAACAACAACAATTCCAGTCAACCTAGATTGACGCCACGCGGCAGACTGCTAGAGTATTGTGTTGACTCGCAACACCTAGCGACGCATCATGCAACTACTTCCAGTTTGAGCGCCACATTTACATTCTGGTATTTTGGGTCCCCTTTCATATTATTATAAAATTATGAAATACAGACTGTTCAAAATATTGATTATGCACTGTGATGTGACACGACCAGACAAGTGACAAATCAAGTATGTTGAGTGTAGTGAGACTGGCAAAGGGAGAGAAACGTAGCTTAGGAAAATGGCGAGAATGCATATGGGTGCAAAGGCATGCCACAGCTTCATTACAACTTTTATTACAAACAGAATGAACAAGAAGAAGCTCAAGCAGATAGCAAAACTTATGATTGGCACATGGATCCAAAAACATGGCCATTTATATTACTTCTGGTTCAATCTTTGTACGTGGCATCACACCTTGTGCTTACTAAACTGTATCAAAAGTACTGTTCCATACTGCCAACAAATTATTAGTAAACAAAACTTGTTTACAATACTAGCTACATGTTCCCACTCTACATGAAAGCCATTCTCAAGCTAACCACTACAAAAATGTAAAGATTTAAAAGTAACCTTATATCATGCATCATATCAGTTTGGTAATAAGATCTCACACTACCACAGGTTCTTACTTACATCATTTTGAAAGATCTGTGACCTCATTACAGCTATCACTTCATGTATGACATAAGGTGACTTTCACATCTTTACATTTTTATACTGGTTAGCCCAAGGATGGCTTTACTATAAGCTGAAACATGTAGCAAGGACTGTAAACAACAACACTTTGCTAATGATGCTGTGTTGACAGAGTGAAAAAGTACTTTGCATTCACTTTATATACAGTCTAATATATCGTGCTGCATCTGATTTGGTTTCTATAACAGCTGCAGTTCTACTTAAATAAAACTCACTATTGTCTTGCAAGCACTGAGAAAATTAACAAAATGTCGCGTCAACACAGCCCATATCCTGCCACTGATTGTAACTGGGTACTGCCAGCACCATCTTGGTCCTAAGAGTGCTGGACTATAAGAAGTCTGCTGTAAATAACTCACCTCTTGTTCAGCCTTTGCTGCTGGTGATGTCACAGCCAAAGGATCCTCTTCCTCTGGTATATCTGAGTCCTCCTCAACTTTTATGTCAGAAGGTGACAGACACGTCTCAGTACAAAAACCAGGTACAGTTTCCAGTACATCTGTGCAGTTCTGTAAACCAAAGTACACTTACCAGTCACAACTGTACTCTCTGAATATATTCCATTCAATATAACTTCATTACTACCATTTTGTAGTGAATAAAACTTTTGCCCAGTCGATAATCCTAGATGATGAAACAGGTTATGATTTCTGCACATGTAATTTTCACAGTGAAATGACAGGCTTTCTTATTTGCTGGCTGAACTGTGCAACTGCATCTACAGAAGGTCATGGCAATGTTAATACCTCTAAAACATTGCATGATCAGAAGACTCTACCGAAAGACATCTCTACAGACCCCTGTACAGAGATTATATGAAAATCCATGACCCTGAGGCAGTAACTCCTCTCACTTTCTATTACCATGAAAATCCATGACCCTGAGGCAGTACCTCCTCTCACTTTCTATTACCATGAAAATCCATGACCCTGAGGCAGTACCTCCTCTCACTTTCTATTACCATGAAAATCCACGACCCTGAGGCAGTACCTCCTCTCACTTTCTATTACCATACACTGCATACAGTACTACAGTAATGCTCAGTTCTCCTGCCACAAAGGATTCTGAGTTTTCCCATGAAGACATCTCTTCAGAAGATCTACAGTAGCAAGATCCCTGAACACTGGTTTAATTGCATCCATAACAGCAGCTGGTAAAGAATGTTTATGTTCATATGCAACCCCTGAACTGGCACTGTTCTTGAATTTACACCAACTGTCATCACTGCTTGGGCAAAGACAATGCTGGGTTTCTCATTTGTTGACAGCTTGTAAAAAAAGCTCTCATCATGGCTTCAAAATTGTTGATATTCGTCCTGATGGCTAAACCACAATAATTTTGTAATTTATCTATTTCAGAGTGAGTGAGGCAACCTTTGCCTCCAAGAGGTTTGCTGTCATGAAATTTGTTCCTGTCTTTTCTTTCACAAGTCTCCTCAGCCTTGCTCCCATTCTTTTCTGTACATGAACTATACATTCTAATTTTGTTACAGATATGTTGGGACCACAGTGCTTGTCTGCAAATACCTTTTGGTATGCTTTGCTGTCCTCGGGTATGAAGAGAACGATTAAAAATGTTGAGTCCACCAGCACCGTCCATTCCACCACTTGTTCCTGCATAGTTATTTTTACACTCATGTTGGGAGGTTGGATTGGTGTGACAAACAAAACAAAACTTGCTCATTATTTCTACATCAAAAACTTTCCGTGTCAAAGGAGGTAGCTTATATAATGCCATTCTTGGAAGTGTGTCCACGTTTTTGCCAGGTACCATCAAAACAAGCAGTTATATGTGATGGATCATCTTCCTCTTTCTCTGCTACAGCTTCTCTGGCTGCTTGCATCATGGAGGATACAGTCAAATCAGCCACAGTTGAACCTAAACTCTTATTACAAATACTAAAACTTGTTGGAGGCTCGGGAATATTCATCATTGCACATAACATTTTACCTGCGTCTCTGCCTTTGCCAATTGACCTTAGGCCACGCATAAAATGGATGTTGTCATCATACAACCTGTTCCTGGTAACGTTTGAGGTCATTATATCTGCAGTATGATCACATTTACAGCATTCAATAACTCAGTTGCTTACAATACCGCTCCTCTTTGGTGGAGTTTCAAACAAAGAAATATTACCACCACAATGTTTGCAATTAGTGTTTTTCTTTTATAAAGGCACAAAGCAGGTTGTTCCTAACTACAATGTTCCCATCTTCAGTAAAATCACTTTCACTTTTACAGAAGTACCTACAATAATTTCAGTATTCACAGAAGTGCCATGTATGTTTTTGTTGGATGCACTGAGGTAATGTTTTACGCAATTGCTTTTGCCATTTTGGTCAGATCGAGGCTGTCTCTTTTCTGAAACACCTGTTTCCTTGTACAGACGTACATATTCATTTCCTCTAAATTTTGGTTTCAATGGATATTTCTTTGTTCCAGGAATTTTCAAATAAAAACTGAACATGTGCCACACACAATTTCAAGAAACAAAATAACTGAGCTCGATACGACTATCGGTACAAATGGCAGGGACAAAAACGTTACAGACCAACATTTCTCTCCACATTGAATGAAGAAATATCCCCCCAACCCTAAATCTCTAAGGATTTCACCCGTTTTCTGCTGGAGTACAAAATGTGGGTGTGGCATTTAAAGAACATTGCCTTAAACGATAACTTATTACAATTTAACCAGATGGCGGATTTTAATAAAATTAATGTCAATTGAAGCACAAAAGAGCAGGGATTTAAATATGCTACAATCTGAAATCAAATTTTTGAGCCCTCATGATGCCTGTCTCCCCTTAATCCACGACATATTCTCGAAGTACACAGCAGTAACACCAAGCATGTAGCCACGCACTCACAAATAAGTGCCATAAATTACACTCTTTATCGAGTTATAAGTGCCTGAACATACAAACTACTGCACACAATTTGTGCACAGACTTATTGCAGAACAATTAAAAAAAGACGACAAGCCTATTAACCATGTATCTATCTACATATTATGATTGCTGTTGGCAAAGGGACCACAAGGTCCAGGAATCGCATAGAATCTATTATATATCAATATCTTGAAAATTCAGCTCTTCACCAGAGTACACTAAGAATGACTGCTTCATACATGTAAAATTGTCTACCCACACAGAGCATGTAACAAAACACACACACACACAAATAAGCACCACAAAAATATTTCATAACAATGCTCACCTCATATTCAGTTTTTACGCACAAAACTGATGGTCTGCAAACCTCATCAGTTTTCATGTCAGTGCAATCTTCCTCACTCACAACATCCACATCTCTCTCTACTTTGACTGCAACACTGTTTAGCTGTAAAATTGAAATAAAAAGGTAATACTAACGAAGGTATTCTGACTCTCCCTTTCAGTACTGTTCAGATAACAGTCTTCAGGGTTTTGATACTGTACAGAATCCTACGATGACAACAATATCTCGGAGGAATGTGCCTCCTCCACCTTCTGGATGTCGGAATTATGTCCAGGTAGACACAGAAGTCACATTCAAGACAACCAGCACATTCCTCTTAAATACTGGTGTTAACTCTGACATCACTGTAAGGTACAGATGTACAAGTGAGTGTACAGAAACTAACATAAAATATATTCACAAGAAAATAGTATATGACAATTCCTCTTAACAAGCCCAAGCATGCACAAACACACACAGAACTCAATAGCCACCATAAGAATCATCTGAAAACATGGCTCACCTCAGGTTCATATTTTTCTATGGAAAAGACTGAAGGTATGTAAATCTTGTAAGGTTCCATGCTAATGGAATCCCCTTCACTGGGAACACCAACATCTGTTTCTGTTTTCACTGTCTCAGTTTCCTGTTGTAAAAACATAAGTAACAGTTAATTTCATCACATGGCACATTCCTTATGGTCTGAACACACATGCAAAATTTTTTTGGCTTGGAAGCTGTCATGGTAGGGTAACTGGACCCTTGCTTCAAGAAAATCTGGGCAATAAATTTCACGTTGTTAGACCTGTTATGCCAAATTCTCTTCTTGAAAATGTTTCTGAGAACCTGGGGAAGCTTGGTAAAGATATTGACAAGCTAGGGCACATAATTCTCATGTTTAAAACAGTTTTATAGTCTTATATGCTTGTGCATTTCTCATGATGAAGTGGCCAATCCTGTGCTTGTGCCGTACCAGCTGTAATATTTCAGCTTCATGATATATGATGAATTTTTATACATTTAGAAGAATGTGGTCATGATTTACTGTAATGCACCATTCTTGGATTAATCCTGAGGGAATGAGGAAGACATAAAAGGATGTCAGGGCACCTGTTCTACAGTCAAAATCCACACCAGTCACCTCTTCTGTACAAGTCTTACACTCTTTCTACATTCTGGATATTCCATCAATTTAAAATGCAAAAAATTAATTAGGCATACAATTTATACAATCATAAGAAAGTTACATGAACACAAAGTACACAACACACTCATTGTAAAAGTATTCATATCACCACATAATTCTCACTTTGCATGCAAAATACTTGCCACAGTAATTATGAGACAGAATCATAAAATACTCCATCCTCTTGGCGTAATACATTATCACATTAACTGAAAGCCAAAATATAAACTCATTACACTATTCAATGTGTGCAATCACCCTTTCAAAATTCAGCAGATGGAAGATATATCGCTCATGAAACAGCAATCTGTCGTAACCCACCAATACACAATTTTACAGGGGACAGAAAAAACTTGACAAATCCTCAATAGACCAAAACTAAAGCATGTAATGTTTTTACAAAAACATAAGGACAAGGAATTTCCTTGTGGATGCAACATTTTGACAGGTGTGTTTGTAACCCAACTGTCTAGAAATGGGGGAATCTCAGTTTGACGAATGGTGTGGGTTACGACAAAATGCTGTTTCATGAGCAATATATTAACATGTGCCTGTCAAAAATATATTCAGCTCCTTTGGCCACAAAAATCCAGCAAACTACAGAACAGAAACACTAAACACTCACCATACTTTCCTCACAGCAAAAAGTATTTCTTCATGTGTCTACTCTAGAATTTTTGGCACTTTTATTGCAAGTCTGCAAAATCTTCTGTAAGCTTAAAACTTGTTTAATTACACAAAATAAGTTGCTGGTTTCGTAAAGAAGAGGCTTGCAAGAAGTTTGAGTTCTGATACATGTGTCTAAGTTGGAGCATTCATACGGTTCTGAAAAGAACATAATTTTATAAATGGAGTCTGAACATGTTATTTGTATAAGTGGGCTCTGAAGGTATTAATGTTGTAGGTGGGGTCTGGACATATTAGCCGTATAAGTGGGGTCTGAAAATATTATTTGCATAAGTGGGGTCTGACCATATTAATTGTATAAGTGAGGACCGATAATATTAATTGTATAAGTGGAGTCTGATCATATTAATTACATAAGTGGGTCTGATCATATTATTTATATAAGTGGAATCTGATCATATTCATTCTATAAGTGGGCTCCAAACATATGATTTGTACAAGTGGGGTCTGATCATATTAATTGCATATTGGGGGTCTGAACACATTAATTGTATAAGTATGGTCTGATCATATTAATTGTATTAAGTGGGGTCTGATCATATTAATTGTATACATGGGGTCTGATTGTATTAGTGGTATAAGTGGGGTCTGATCGTATTAGTGGTATAAGTGGGGTGTGATCATATTAAATGTATAAGTGACATCTGACCATACCACATTTTGTAGAAACATGTATTCAGAACCACATATGGAAATGTGATTCACCTCATTAAATACGTTAAGAAATTAAAAAATTGGTATCATAACACTGCTGATGACAGAGATTTCTCACAGAACATATCTGATAGTTTATATTAACACGATGCAAATCATTCTTTCCTTCCCTAAATTGGTGAACACCAACTTAGGTGGTAATTATTCAAGCTATCAACAAAAAACCTTCCAGTACTGGGTGTTTGTTTCAAACACACACAATTCTATTGTAACATAAACAACATGTTTGACATGACTGGCAAAACAATTTTATTCACATATCCACTGCAGATCTGTATCTGTCAAGATACACTGCCCTGAAACACCCAAATTGCAGAGGAAATTCTATCAGCCCATATACAAATAGATACAGGCATACCATATATGCCAGTGACATTGGAACTCAAATTCATTAATACTATCATAATTTATTAGTCGTTTGCTTTTTATGTTTGTAATTACTGAATAATGTTTTTGTGTTATTTAACACTAATAGCTGGGCGTCATGATCTGACAGTCCATTTATCACTGGTTTCATGGAATACTGGGAGCTGGAAATGTCTATAAAAACACTCTCAATGGCAGTTGAGCCATTTTGAGTCCTAAATGATGTTAAAGCTACCGTGACCAACATGCATACACTGTAGAGCAAGGTGGTAAGTACTCCCAACAAATCGCAGAACCTAAGATGATGGTGATGGAAAAGTGAGTTGAAAAAATGGACAATTTTAAAATTTCGCGTTTTCCGTTGCAGCTTTCCTCTGCGCATCTTACAACAGAAACCATGCTCATCGGTATCTTGTAAAACCACCCACCGTATATAAACTACAAATCACGTACACACTGCTAGCAATCACAATCGCACATCGACCTCTTCTCGCCACAAGCTGTCACCAACCATCAACAATTGTCACAGCCATAGATTACCACACAGCACATTCGGAAACTCTCTCGACCAAAGATGATGGATAGTCTCAACCACAGACAATTATCGAAGCAGGGATGATTGGCACGACCAAAGAGATGTTTGCAATGGAACAGTGAGGCTCACTTCAACCACAAATCGCCGCAACCAGGTAATCTATGGATGTGACCTCATGTCGCCGGACCATTTGTGA
The DNA here is from genome assembly GCA_021186555.1 of Reticulitermes speratus. NCBI lineage: Eukaryota > Metazoa > Arthropoda > Insecta > Blattodea > Rhinotermitidae > Reticulitermes > Reticulitermes speratus. The sequence continues at coordinate 1,866,217 of JAJKFL010000026.1, forward strand.
CCATCGATTAAGCCGGGTTCTCACGCGGCGTGAATCACACTTTCGTGGACCACTACCAGCGTGAACGCTGCGTCGTGGACCTTGCGTGTGACGTCCGCAGTCTACGAACCTGACGTGGTAGTAATCTGTGGCAGGATCAAACCATGTGCAAGAAGTAAGATGTCGCCAGTGTTGTTGACGCCCCGTGAGAACCCGGCTTTAGTGATTGCGTCGAACGGTTGTAGGGAAATTCCAAGGTCGTCGCAACCGGTCGTGGCCACGGCTGTGTGGTCATCGCGACGTTCTTGTTCAGTGTGTACATGAATCTCTGTTGAATAACATACAAAAGTTGCTACCTGCTCCAAAGTGGCATTCATTTTTTTAGTAGTAAACCAACGTGATTTGAATTGGTGCATGCTTCAGCCCAAACCCTCACTCTTCTGGCCAAGCTACACTTCTTAACAGCTCTTTGCTGGTGAGAAACAATAGAAAATGGAAGGCTATGGTCATGCTGAAAGTACAGTATGGAAGAACAAAAACAAAACCTTCAATTAAAATTGAAATTAAAACCAACTTGATGCACCTTCACTATTAAAAATTTTAGTAGTAGATTAATTAGATTAATAGTGAAGGTGCATCAAGTTGGTTTTAATTTCAATTTTTATAAGATGCACGGTGAATACAATATTACAAACCTTCAATATTCTCAGTCTTAGCCTTTATTTCCCCCCCTTTTCCACATTAGGCAGTCTCTGTTCATTAAAAGTGGTTTTATAACATTTATTACCTAAGATCCTCGGGACTGTATACGTTTTAGGCAAAAGAAAGGACTCCACTGTCCAGGTTCAGTTTAAAATAGGTTTCACTGTACTATAACCAAGAAGGCACACTTTTTTAGATGCTTATTTACAATCCTACATCTTTGGGCTTAACAGCCATCTTCCTCCTATAATATTAGTGTTATCCCTGATCACAGCTGTAACATCCCAGATGACTTAAATGTTCACAATTTTATGTGCTACAGACACCACCCATTGCTAAGATTATGTAGTATCAGAAGGAGAAACAAATATGGAGCAGTAATGAAATCATAATCACAGGGAAACTGAAGTACTTGTCTCAGTGCCACTTTGTCCACCACAAACCCCATATGGACTGGCATGGGATCCACCCTAGCCCTCTGCAGTGAGAGGCTGGTGACTAACTGCCTGAGCAACAGCAAATTATTCATGGTTGCACCCTGAAAAAATACCTTCCAAGTATAATGTCTGGGAAAAAAGTATTCTGAGACCACTGCAAATACCACAAAATAAAATAACCTATACAATGCACCCTTCATACACCAACAGAAGTTGCCAAGGTAAAGACAACCACAGCAGCAACCTCATTCCATGATGTCATCAAACAGAGGGTTTATGTGTCAAGTTTTAGCTGTAGGAGCAGATGGATCTTGAACACTGATATTTGAAAATCTTGGGAGAAACATGAATTGAAAGGATATAATTAGAAGTGGTAGTTAATAAAGAACAAACTAATCTTGGACTTCCTGCCTTCATGGCACATACAGGGACAAATTTACTTTCAATACACAACCATACAAACTTATGTAAACTGGAATTTATTCTGATATATGATTAATGTCTATAACAAAGGCAATTTTCTGCAAGGGCAGACAAACTGGGATTAACCCTTTTTATGGTGGGGTCAATGAAGATAACATAAATTGAAAAATGCTAGAGACTCTGAACTCTCTACATTTCTTCCTGTGTTTTTTGTTTTGTTTATATTCAAATTCCAATTTTCACTTTTTAAAAGTCATTATTCAGATCTTTTCAAGGAGTTATATAGAAAACACAACAGCATTTACAAATCCCATATCCAATCGTCGAACAAATGCACCAGTGCCATCTATGTCAGCATGATCACAGAACCGAAACTCAATACCATGCGTTTTCTCAGTCTGAGACATGAAACTCAATGGGTATTCATGTGTACGACCACCATTACATGGCAGCACAAGCAGAATGCTATATTCCTTACCACTCACAAACCGCACCGGTTCGCTCAATGTCACGGTAGCCAACGTATTATACTCTACAGTGTCAGTACACACAGTTCTACACAGCAGGGCTCCCTGACAGTCCAGTACACACACTTCCATATTTTCTCGATAGTCACGAGGAAATGTAGGAGCATAAACAAATTCTCGTTGGGGTACAAGTCGTGTGAACACTCGCACTCCAGTCACCATGATATTCCTATCAGCTTGCACCTTAGTGAGAAGCCTCAGTCTTCCAGACACTGTCACAGCTGTCTTGAGGAATTGCCGAGTACAATAGAATTGTTTAATGAATATACGGTCACGAGGATAAAGAATGGAGCTAATACCATCAGGAAGTGACAGATGGAGTGTGGATTTTGCATGAAGTTTTGGTTCATTCATTAATGACTTATCACTAGGAATAGTACTTTCAGATTTAGCAGTATCAGATATACCATTATCAAATGTGATATCAGATAAAGAGTCATTACTTGCAGATGAAACATTTCCATTATTCTCAATGTCTGAAATAACATCTCTCAGTGCACTGATCTCTTCTGCTGTTAAAACCCCAGAACACTCGGGACCTTCTGCAAACTGCTGCAGTGAGAGTACCAGAAAACGTATTTTCGAGAGGGCTCCTGCTTTCATCAGTACAGCTCGGCGATTGGCACCAGTTGGTTGTAGTCCAAGCTGTTGGCATTCTGCATCTGCCCAATGCATAACTGCCTCAAAGAGCTCAAATTCACTCATATTAAGTGCCTTTTGATCCAATAAAGAAGTAAGAGTTGAGGGTGAAAAATGGTCACATGGTGCCTGTAAAACTTCTTCTGTGTACTTGCACATTACCTGGTAAGAAGAAGCCATGATTCAATCCAGAATTAAAAACAAATGTTCAGATATGGGAACAGAGGAGGACATATCACACACCACTGAAACAATTTAAAAATGAATACAAAGTACAGTTTAGTCTAAATATTCGTGAACCTTGATGTCCAAAATTTCAACCTTCTGCAATCACCAATTTTAATAACATTGTTTCAATCTTATGTGACTCATTCCAATAAATCTGGATGAGACCACATAACCGGTGAGTCGACTTCCTGCACTCTCCAGCGACTATGCAGATCACTTGCAGCTCCATCACGCTCTGCTTTCATTAAGTGAGGTCAACTGCTTTCACGCTTAACAGAATGAGACTGTCCTTCAATAACTTTATGAGACTGATTATGCTTCCCAAAAGTGTTTGCATTTTATTAAACACAAGCTGGACGGTCAAGTGATCGAATCCTGGAGGAGGCGAGATTTTCTACACCTGTCCAGACCAGGCCTGGGACCCACCCAGCCTCCTGTACAATGGGTACCGGGTCTCCTTCCTGGGAGTAAAGCAGCCGGGGCGTGGCGTTGACCACCCACCCCCATCTGATGCCAAGGTTAAAGAAAGCGTAGAGCTATACCTTTACTACCCCTGTGGGCTTTCATGGCCTGTTCTAGGGTAAACTGAACTCAGTCTTATAATAAAACTAATCTCCAGCATGTATCCTCAATTTTAAAATCTATCTGAAAATAAAACATTTTTATTAGGAATTAATTTTTCTTTCAAATGTTTTCCAATTCAGAATAACAGACGAGGCTTCACAACTACACACACACCATGTATGTAGGGGATGTATGCGAGTTGTCTGTCTGTCCATGATGCAGTATGAGTAACATTCTATGTGAACGGATGTGAATTGACATATCTCGCTGGTTGACTCTCACTAATCTGGGTATGTACCTTATTTCAAAGCCTCTGGCACATGCAGATTATACAGGGAACTAAATAACAGGCTAAGTCATTGGAATTTAACTGCACTCAGTCAAACTCACAGAAGGTAAGAAAAAAGTAAAGTACAGTAGAACCTGGATAAGAAGTCCCCACATAAGAAGTTTTCCCCTGTAAGAAGTCTGATTTTTAAAGTCCCAAAATCATATTGCTTTTAATAAGCTTCCCTCTTAATAAGCTTCCCTCTTAAGGAGTCCCTAATCCTCTGGTCCCTTGAAAGACTTCTTAACAGGGTTCTACTGTATGTCTGTTTTCACTAACAGTACCTTCTTTTATTGAGATGTAATGGTAGATCCATGGCCCCCCATTTCACAGTTGCGTACTGTGAACAAAACAAGGGCACTTCACTGCGTGTAGCACATCATGAAGTGTTCCAGATGACATATAACAAGACAGGTATTTATACAAGAGATGTTCCATTTGGTTCCCATGCAAGCCACACACACACCACCCCTCCCATCATTCGTCCTGTGATGATCCTGATCATATTTGGTGAGTAGTATCAATCACCCAACTCCTCAGTGTGCAGTTTTCTCCAGTCTCATGTCACTTCCTCCCTCTTAGGCCCAAATATCTTTCTCAGTACCCTACTACGGACATCCTCAGTCTACATTCTTACCTTCAGGTGGCGGACTAAGTATCACACCCATACAGAACAGGCAAAATTACAGTCCTGTATATTTCACTGTTTATGTTTTTAGATAGCAGATGGGAAGGCAAAAGATTCTGAACCAGAGTAGCAAGGATTGCCTTCTGCTCCCAATACAGGGAGTACCTGTACAGGTAAGCTATGCAGTGGTGTGAGGAAATGGATGTTGAGTTACTGATGGTGTAAGCACTGGGACTGTGTATTGTTAATAAGAACAGCAAGGAGTTTGCAGCAAAATAAAATAATAGATATTGATAAGAGTAAAAGAAGAGATGTACTGGCCCTTCAATGGGCTATAACTGGTTGAAGCAAGATACTTTGATGGCAGGTACCTCACCAACTTCAGTAAGAATCTGAAAACACATTATGTCTTCCAACACAGAGTACCAACAACTGAAATGCAATAATAATGGTACTACGGTGATGAAACATGGTGTTTCCTGTTGTCTTATTTTATGTAGATCAATGGATGAAAAGTTTCAAATTTATTTTCCGTTCCCACAACCTTGCTTCTGTTTCTTGCCAGTGCTTTCCTCACTTCTTGACAGCTTCCTACACCTGGCTGAACCATCTTGTTCTGGGTCAACCCATGGGTCTCCTTCCTTTAAATTTTAATTTTGATGCTCATCTCAGTATTTATGTCCCATCAATCCTTTCTACAAGCTCATCTCATTGTAACAGTTTATTTTCTAACTCTATTAACAAATTTCAATTTCAGCTTCTTCTCTAGAAACATCTTGAAAAATGTCACGCACATTTTATTTCTTTTTCTTGTTGTCTCAGTACTCCTCATAAATTTCATATGCATTACATGCATGGTGCTTCTGTTTCTCAGTGCATCCATGTTTCTGTGTTATGTGTTACTAATGGTTTAAAATACAATTTATAGATTGTTATTTTGCACCAGATGTTTCTAATACGATCACAGAGCAAGTCACTTCCACTGATATGAAGTGCTGTCACTTCTAGGATGTGCTGCAAGAGGCTGTACATGCAGGTTTTCAGAAATGTTTGAAACAAGTGTGCAATTCTGGCAGAAATGTGTGGCTACTATGTGACAATACTTTAATGGCAACTGCAGTCTCCTAAGTACCTCCAGATAAAAGACACGTTGTGTCCTAGAATTTTCAAAAGCACAACATACAATTTGCAAAGAACTGAACACATATATGGGAAAGGAAGATTTGCGTAATTTGGACTTACCTCCATGCAAGGCTCCAGTAATTCAGTATCTTGAATTCCTTCAGCAAAATCAAATATGGACAGTACGTTACTCGGACGGAGATTAGTTAGAAGATAACTGCGACACAAACGTGATAAATGGGGCAACATATATTTTTTTGATGCATAGAGGACTCCACCAGCTTCTTCAACTGATGACAGTTTTATGGAATCAGTATATATGTACCTGTAACATGACCACCATAAGTTTTTAAAGTGTATGGTTGCTATACAATGACAGCACAATTGCCAAAATAAGTCAGATCTCTAAGACGATAAATCTTCCGATCCTTCTAGCACCATTCAGTGTTTGGACTCTGTCCATCATCCAAAGTTTTAACAATACTGCACATGGTGTACTCTGTGATATCCTTCACTTTCAAAATGACACACACTTTCAAGGTACATGCATGCAAGTATGTCATTGCACTTATGCCCATAAGATAGGTACAACCTTCTCACAAATGCTCAACAGCATTATGTACAGATTTCTTACAGTGAATTTCACCCAAACAGGCCAATAAATGTCGGAAGTATGGAGAGAAATTCATTTATGCCTGTGGGTAGAGAATAACTTTTACTGCAGTGATTTTAATGAAAATCACAATCACTTAATACATTTCTGTGTACCTCTACTCAAATCTGTACTCAAATCAGATGGAAAATGTACAAAAAAGATGGAAAAACTTAATTTTCACCCAAAAGTATAGCATGGTATTCACTGCATGATTTTCACAAAACTCAAAATTGCAAAACACCATTATATGGAGATATCCAGTACCGAATTTCACCCAAATTAGTCAAGAAATATGGCAAGTACAGATAGAAATTAATTTATGCCCTTAAGTATGCCTGTCACTGAGCTGATTGTCATGAAACCCACGCCTGTTCAACAACGTTTTGTCAGCAACTAGTCCGCCGAACTTCACGAAAATCCAGTAAATGGCGTAGTTGCTGGTACTCGGCCACAGACAGATGGACATGGTCTCCACATAAAGCATTCTCTTTGTTACTTCATAAAAAAGGCCCAAAGTATAAAAACATTAAACACAGTGTTTTGAAGACAGGCTTCGTGTGACCTGAAACTGGTGTAGGACTGAACACCTACAAAGCTGGTGGCGACAGTAAGTAAAGCTGTTCTTAATCCCTGTGCCCAACATGTGTTAGGCCATCCCTTTCTACGTGATGACAAGATACAGCCCCTCTCCAAAATGCTACATTTAATTTTCTGCATTTTTAAAACAGTGGACAAAGGACAGGGAACCCAAAGTAGGGAAGCTGGTACAATCAATAGCTACAGGTTGGACAGTCTGGGGTTCAAATCCCGGCAGTGGCAAAAGATTTTTCTCTTATCCAAAACATCCAGGCTGGCTCTTCAGCCAACCCTGCCTTGTACTGAATGGGTACCAGGCTTCTTCCCCGAGGGTAAAGCGGTCGGGGCATGAAGATAACCACCCACATCTATCTACCGCTGAGATTAAGAATGAATGCAGCTATACCCCTATATTCCTTCATGGTGTGGCCAGAGAAAACTTTACCTTCACCTTTACAATGGGCAAGTCCACACACTGCATGGTGTTACATGTGAGATACTATCATCAGAACCCCACAGATCCTTGTTACACATTACATATACCAGCAAATAATTCAGTGCAATGACAAATAAAGGCGTGATGTCAAAGATATACACAGAAATATATCACTCTTCTCTCTGTTTCTGTTTCCTGCAACATACTGAAACTATCACACAGAACAACAAATGGTATCATGAAATATACGCTACACTGCTGCCACCACATACAGCAGCCATGATGCCCCTCTGTCTACTTTTACATTCCCCCTGGCCTGTGTAAGCTAGTCCAAAGTGGCAAAGGTTATTACTACCAACACTCCTATGAACAAAACGGTTAGCTAACTGGAGGGGGAATATAGGAGGCAGAATAACTCAAAGAGCTTGAGGGAGCTGATCCCTGGGACTTCTTTCTGATCCCTCAATATAATTGTTCAAGGTACCTTGAAAAATTGACAGTAGCTCAGCTGGTCAAAAACTCACTGCCTTTCAGGGAATGCAACATAAATTTAAAATACTACATATCCACATTATCATCATAACTTACTCCAGCAAGATTCTGAATACATCAGGCTCCAAGTCATCTACACTTATGCACTGCTTCTCAGCAAGAGGACCAAAACACATGGCTTCAAACACAGGACTGCAAGATGCCAGGATCAACTTATGGGCTTTGAATATCTACAAAATTAATATAATAATGTTACATGAAATATAATTCTTTTTCACAACATCTAACCATTTCTGTTCATTCTGATTTACTATATTTACTAATTTTTGTATCTGCTCAGCACTACATTTCATGTTATTTCACAACCTGATGCAATTCTGTTACACGCACAGACCCACCCATTGGTCTGCGCCAGCATAGGGTGTACAGTTAGCTTTCCAGGCGGTAACAAGTAGCATGCCAGTTACAGATTTCAAAGCTATCAGTCTTGTACTAAACTTAAGATGCTATATTTATTTTTAACATTATTCATACCGAGATATAATTCATTTTATAAGACCAACAACTTGCACATATAAATACACATACATTATATCGTCCACCCCTAGATATTTTGACAGTCAACTGCCATTTTCAAGGAGCCACACCAATATTTAAAACCTGGTGAATTGTGATGTAATTTGTAATGTTAAAGTACATATAATAATAATCATGGCTCAACAGCCCTATATGGGCTCGGGCCTCCTCTTTCCGAGGTTACTGGGTTGTGCGCATTCGTGGCAGTTGGTGACTGACCAACTGGCCGCGCTGTTGTTCTATCGATCCTGATGTGACCGCCAGAGCTATCTGGCAGGCAGTCAGGAGACTTGGGTGAGAAATTGGGGTTGAATTTTGCTTACGAAACATGTCTATGTTAAAGTTCATAGCATCATAATAAAATTGCAGCCTTTTTATAATATACAGGTATAAAAATACAAAAATATGTGGTGTTAATGATACAATTAATAAAAGATAAGGTAAAGTTCACCCTATAACAGGCCATGAAGACCCAGAGGCAGAGCAGAGGTATACCTCTACTCTTTCTTTAACCTTGGCGCTAGATGGGGGTGGGTGGTCAATGCCACGCCCTGGCTGCTTTACCCCTGGGAATGACCCGGTACCCATTGTACAGAAGGCTGGGTAGGCCCCAAGGCTGGTCTGGACGGGTGCTGAAAATCTTGACCCCACTGGGATTCGATCCCTGGACCGTCCAGCTCGTAGCGAGTACCTATACTAACTACGCTATCCCGGCCCATGATACAATTAATATTAACACAATATGTTATTTCACATTATATTCACCGTGCATTTTGTCTTTAAGTAATAGCTTTATTTTTACCAACACATGCACTACAATTATGTCGTATTTTTTACACCCCTACATATGTTTCGACTATTTATTAGTCATCATCAGGGGGATCAAAGTATATACTATTATAGTGGATGTATAGCCTGTGTTTATATACTTTGATCCCCCTGATGATGACTAATAAATAGTCAAAACATATGTAGGGTGTAAAAAATACGACAAATTGTAATGCATGTGTTGGTAAAAATAAAGCTATTACAATATGTTATATTTCATAGTTCCCCATTAGCATCTTTTCTAATCCAAATTTTTAGCACATTTGCGATAACAAACATGTTGAGACGTGCTGCTGTCCAAGTCCCGTTCGTATGATGCACACATGTAGTACAATGGCATTCATGTGGTATAAAATTCCAATTATTTGATGAATTGTTGTGCATAGTGTAATGGCATACAAACATCTGTTGCAAATTTACATATTCACAGGACAAGTGTCATAACGGATCATATAAACAGAAATGTGTATGCCATTGAATATTGGCACAGCTCCCTGAAAATTGTGGTTGGCCGCCAAAATGTTTAGGAGTGGAATGATATCATGTACATGTATTTGCATGTGCAAGTTGTTGGTCTTAAAAATAAATGAAGATGCTGTACTTCAAAAAGGAATTTGGAAAAGGAGAAAATCAAATTTTTTGCACTAAGATTTATATGCATTACAATACGGTATTTCAATCTCGTGCCTACATGTAAATGTATGCATTACAATCGGACACAAGTTAGTATGAGGGGACGGATGTTTACATTTTTGATGGAGTTCACTGCGTGGTTACTACTTATACTTAAGCAATTTCATTCACCATTGGTACATGATAGTGCCTTTATTTAATGACATTTAATCTTAAGTAAATGGAAAAACTAATCTTCTTTAAGCCAACTGATAGTAAGCCAAAAGTCTTACCACAAAATCAGTTCTTTCCCCCACTTGAAAAGTGCAGTCACTCCACTGAGACGTCTTCAGAAGTGTCTGAATTCGGTCTCGCACGCATTCTTTCGATAACTGCCAATCTGCTTGCAGATTTTCGTTTGGCATGGCTACAGCCATCTGAAACCACAAATATCCAATCGCATATCACTGCCCAATAACTACAACGAACTTCAAACAAGCCTTCAATTACAAGACTACTACAACTACACGAAATCAATTTTCGTCCCTTCAACAGCACTGGGCTGGGCTACGTTATGGAACTACATAAATCCCTCTTATTTATTTGCCTTTCATCAGGGAATTTCATAACTAACGTGTTCCTGACTCTCCAAGATGCAAAATTCGTTTATAACAATGTATTACATAACACACAAGCCCCGACCTTGAACTCATAGACTTCACAGCCTTCCTACACAACGCATGTTTACTCACTGCAATTCCGATCAGCAGATTTCAATGAAAGAAATTTCATGCGTATAGGGAAAATACGACAACATTCCTCTGCTATTGGCTTTCCTGTGAATTGTTTATTAATGGCGGACGAAGGCGGTGTATGAAAGTGTGTTTAGTTTAGTCTGGAATAAACACATGATAATGCTACGTATTTTTACAGCAGGTCTCCCTAGGTGGTTTTGGTGTAATAGAGCTACTATTAACTGTATTGTAAATAAATGTTACCCGTCGCCTGTATTTCTCATTCGTCATTATGCTGGTGAGAAAATGTAACCTTACATTTGATGCTAAAATTAATGTGTTTCGTGTTTATGATACGATTAAATTAGAGGCACATTAATATATTACAATAGTGACTTTCATCTGACCATGTGAGTTTTCCCTTCAAAACAAATAACTCTCCAGAATGTATTGTGACCAAGTATGCAACGCATCTTGGACTACGTTCCAAGGTGGTTTTTGATGAAATGTGGATACAGTTTACAGGTGAAATCTGGATGCTTACTTTGTTTAACCCCTCCCCGATAGAATTCTTCGCATTGCTGCTGACAGAATGGTAATTGTCGTGAAGTGTCCTTTTTTTTTAAGTGATGGTGTGGAATTATAAGAACAAGTTTTAATTGTTCTTAAGACCTTCAAATCACCCGTCAGAAAGACATTCAGTTTTATGTTTATGCTATCATTCCTCTGCTACTAATAGCAGCATTTGTGCATCGGTTTCGATAATGGCTGTTTCTTCGCGTGTTTGGACACTGCATTGCAATGTCACCATGTGAACTGAAACTTTTGGAATCATATACTAACCATAAAATTTTAGTCCTAAAAACCATCAGAAGAGTAAGGAATCCGGCAATGGGCGTTGGACTAGCCCATAAAAGCACATCAGTTAAAATGTTAGGTATAATGCTCTGGCATGCTGATTTAAAATTTTACTGTAGAAGTGCTATTATTATCAATCTTCACATGCTCCTGCCTTCAATGAAATGGATGTTAGGAAGTGAAAAGACAGCCCAAGGTGCACCAAATAATATGAGCTCTTATTCCGGGGAATATGGGCAGAGAAGTGGTCACTAAGTGGATACTGTGTTCTGCTGAGTCGACCCCAGGGCCATAGTGCGGCCGGAAGGATCAAGTCAATGGAAAATCTCAATGATCCCATCGGGAATCGAACCCGCGACCTTCCGGCTTGTAGCGGTGTCTCAACCAATTGCACCACCATGTACCCCCCCCCCCCCGGCATTTACCTGGAATAATGGTATGAAACGCTGAAGATTCTGCTCAGTGGAACGTAGCGTTTTAGGGATTTTCCTAATCTCCATTTCTACTGTCATTACTGATACGCACATCATATTTTTTGTGTTCAATTTTTTTGATTTAAGGCTTTTTAAAGTAAAATATATATCTCATTGGTAATTAGTCAAACTTTAAATGTACTGCAGGTTGTGCCTTAGAGGTCTGTGTTACCAGAAAGACTGAGGAACACTGTTGTAAACATGTACTCGATTTAAGGACAGAATTGTTGATGTTTTGCATCTGCACAACTCATTGGCTAGATGAGAATTATTTATTCTTATCAGGCTACCCGTTAAAAAAGGTACAAAAATGGAAATTGGTTTTCAGCTACATGGATTAGTGTTATGTGATTGAGATCTCAATCTTATATGATATACAGACATTAAGCCTTTATGTATCAACTGTAAAGATTCCACAACAAAAGATTTTCAACATTATTCCATTCAACACACCATAACCGAAGAGTTACTCTTTTGGGAAGCTTCACCTACATTTTAACCTTTAACCTATTTTAATACAGGAACTTCTAATACTACTACTATACTACTACTACTACTACTACTACTACTACTACTACTACTACTACTACTAATAATAATAATAATAAATATAATGCAAGATGGAGCTCTCAATTACATAATACTAATCCATGTAGCTGAAAATCAATGAAAACCAATTTATATTTTTGTACATTTTTGAACAGCCTGAAGATAACCGTTTAGCTGTCAAAACATGTAGCCCGATATGAATAAATAATTACCATCTAGCCAGTAAGAGTTGTGTAGATGGAAATATCAACAATTTTCTCCTTCAACATAAACAAAACGGGACGCATAACATTAAAGATGTATTGTATTTATTTCAGCACCAAAAAGATTTTATCGAAGAACAGGCATATTGCGCAGCAATGGCAAGTTTGAAATAACTCTTGATCAAAGGAAACTGAAATCGCCCAATGGCAGCCCATTTATTATTGAAACTGAACCACTGGCTCTTGCTGTTGCAGCTGAATGGGATGCTCAGAAAGATAAAATTCAACGAAGTTCAATGCATTTGGTATGTCTCTGATCATACTGGACAATATTCAGTGTTATGATTGATAACAAAGCACAATATGTAATTGAAGGCTTCCGCCATGGTCATAATGTTGCTTAAAATCCTCTGGGTTGTTACCCGGCGTCGTTTTTTGGTGTATGACCAATGTTTTGGGATCACTTGTTTGTCCCATCTTCAGGGTCTTAGGAAAAAAAGGATGCCAGGAGGTAAGAAACCTGTTTCTTAGAGTTTGGCTCCCCTTCCTCCTGTATTGGAAATTTTTCCTCTGTGGCTACAGCCACCAACCATATATATATATATGCACACACATACATACCCCCACCACTGTTTACCCATTGTCCCACTCCCTGTCAGAACCTATCATAACACACCACACCTCCCCCTTCTTCCCGATTGGCTCGTCCATTCAGTACTACCCATTGGACCCTACTCCTATATAAACACATGTTTCTTACCTCCTGGCATCCTTTTTTCCTAAGACCCTGAAGATGGGATAAACAAGTGATCCCAAAACGTTGGTCATACACCAAAAAACGACGCCGGGTAACAACCCAGAAGATTTTAAGCAACAACAAAGCACAATACTAAACTGTAGATATGGAGATTAGGGACTTCATAACACAGGATAATATAGTGAAGTCTTTTCAGGTGATGTGCCATGTAAAAATGGAGTTAGTGTCCATTTCAGAGCCTCTTTTTCCTCCATCATCAGCAGCTGATGTGATAGGTGGATGACCTGTTTATTGTATTTATACATGTTACTGACATCACAGTCCAATATCCCGCTGAAGTGTGGACGAGTCAGGGGAGCAGTGTACAGTGTTTGACAGTCAGACCCCACACCCAGACATGAGGATTCAGGTCTTGTAGCATGTGATGTTGTATCGTTGGGTAAGTCGTTCACTATGTTTTGAAGGATCATAATGCGTTCATCTTCAAGGGTCAAGCAGTTAAAGAAGATAGCCAACATGGGATAAGAGGAGATATATAGGTATGGTGTGAGTGGTTAGTGGTTGGCTGAAAAGGTTGGTGAGATGTGGCTCTGGAAAGGAAGTTGTTTGGTGAAGGGCTGATCACCAACTGGTAACCAACAGCTAATGGATTTAGACCAGGTGGAGTACCTAAGTATCACCTCCATTTTACCTGTGTTGGCTATCTTCTTGGACTGCATGACCCCTGAAAATGGCGCATTCGTTTAAAGAATGTCATGAATCACTTGCCCGACATGTCATATCCCTGAAGATTTACATTACTTGTACCATACATTTTTGATTATACGAATCTGATTCAGACAAATGTACACAGTTTCATGATTATTCAACACAACATGTTTCGAACCTATACAAGGTTCATCTTCAGGGGCTTACTTGTTGAAATTACATCAGCTATACATCTGGTATTAAAGTTACATAAATTATTACAATACCGTTAGATGTGTGTGGGTTTTGATTTCTGTATCAGTTATTTTGTGTTCACTACAGATGTGCTGGTGGCGTACTAAAAAGTTGTGTTGAATAAACATGAAACAGTGTACATTTGTCTGAATACGATTTGTATCCCTGAAGATGTTTGCACACCTGGACATCTTACTTAACCTGGGGCTATCTCAAATGCTGAGAATCACGGCTTTCTCCTTCCCCTGTTGTACGGTTACCCTTTATGAAATGACTGAGTGAGAATGAACTCCACGTCACTGTCAAGTTGTCAGGGTGCAGTCAGATCTGTGTCCCACATGTAGCCTGCCATACTAGCACGTCACTGTCAAGTTGTCAGGGTGCAGTCAGATCTGTGTCCCACATGTAGCCTGCCATACTAGCACGTCACTGTCAAGTTGTCAGGGTGCAGTCAGATCTGTGTCCCACATGTAGCCTGCCATACTAGCACGTCACTGTCAAGTTGTCAGGGTGCAGTCAGATCTGTGTCCCACATGTAGCCTGCCATACTAGCACGTCACTGTCAAGTTGTCAGGGTGCAGTCAGATCTGTGTCCCACATGTAGCCTGCCATACTAGCACGTCACTGTCAAGTTGTCAGGGTGCAGTCAGATCTGTGTCCCACATGTAGCCTGCCATACTAGCACATCACTGTCAAGTTGTCAGGATGCAGTCAGATCTGTGTCCCACATGTAGCCTGCCATACTAGCACATCACTGTCAAGTTATCAGGATGCAGTCAGATCTGTGTCCCACATGTAGCCTGCCGTACTAGCACATCACTGTCAAGTTGTCAGGATGCAGTCAGATCTGTGTCCCACATGTAGCCTGCCATACTAGCACGTCACTGTCAAGTTGTCAGGGTGCAGTCAGATCTGTGTCCCACATGTAGCCTGCCATACTAGCACATCACTGTCAAGTTGTCAGGATGCAGTCAGATCTGTGTCCCACATGTAGCCTGCCATACTAGCACATCACTGTCAAGTTGTCAGGATGCAGTCAGATCTGTGTCCCACATGTAGCCTGCCATACTAGCACATCACCAAACTAAGACTCCATTGCATTAGGTCAGCATGAAAGTTTCTTGATTTATTGACATTTGTCTTATATAGACTAAAACATTACTGGGCTATCATCTGTGTAATAGCCAAGTTGTTTCAGAGACAATGCTGTATCTCATCATCATGGCTGTTGTGGTGAGAAACCATCAGCTGTTGACAGACAGGGCAGAGCACAGCGGGACAGACCCTCAATGTATGGGATTTTGACTGTTTGTGATCACCCATATTAATACTGTCATTCTGGTTGTTTGTGATGATTCTAATGAATCAGGTATTGTGCAGATTACTGTCAGTTGTTAAGCTCTGTCTTTCATTAAGTGAGGCTGATTTCTTTCATGCATTATGGAATGAGATTCCTTCAAACTTTTTTTTCAGTTTTTTGAACCAACGAATGCACTTTTTTATTTTCGTACTTCTGTTCAATTTACCCTACATATGTTTCGGCCGTAACTCGGCCATCATCATGGCACATTGATAAGTTCACTTCACTGTTCACTGGTCCATTAAGTATTATCACAGCACTGTTACACTGTTTAAGGTTATTATTTATATTGACAATCACCGGTATACAAAACATTTAATGTATTTTATGGTTCCAAAGTGTTTTTTTTTATTAAAAATAAACTTTCATGCTAATGGGTATTTCATAATTTCTTGGAACAATGCAAATTGATTATTTTATTCCAACAAATGCACTACACTGTTTTAGTGTTTTCTTGTCCCTACATGTTTCGGCCCAAGGAGTGCCGAAACATGTAGGGACAAGAAAACACTAAAACAGTGTAGTGCATTTGTTGGAATGAAATAATTATTTAATTACTGAAATGCACGGTATATATAATATAAAGTGCAAATGGAGTCTGATGTTTGTGAGGATTTTATATCAGTGCCAACTGATCATGAACTTTGAAACCCTACTGTATATGTGTGTGTGTGCGCACATGCAAGTGCACACAGAGTATTTTTATCACTGGACTGAGCACTGCAGAGACCTGCTCTATGGAGAGCAATCTGGAGATTAAAACACTGTGTGTGTGTCTAAATATTATATACATGTTGCATCTTAAGTCTGTCCTTCCATGCTTCTTCCAATGACTGCTGGTTCCTTACCAGAGCACACCTGATGATGGAAACAGCGCAGGTCTCCAAAAAGTTGGAATTTGACCGACAGTAGCGTATGACACAGCTGATAGCCCAAGAACACTTAGTAAAATACATGTGCCTGAATGCTTGAAGTCTTGCACTTGTCTTGTACATCTTATGTTCATTGCTATGCATATCTACTATGTTGTGTGCAAGCAGCATATTTATGTTGCACAACAGTAGCATATTTAATCTTCTATTCTGTTCTGTTTATATACTCTAAGTACTCCCTGTTCACTTTGTCACTTTCTTTTCCTTTTTACAGACTGCTCTCTGCAGCACCGCCATTGATAACCCAAACAATTTAACAAAGTTTGACTTAGTTCAGCGTATAATTACTTATTTGGACACGGACACTGTGCTATTCCAGA
The DNA here is from genome assembly GCA_021186555.1 of Reticulitermes speratus. NCBI lineage: Eukaryota > Metazoa > Arthropoda > Insecta > Blattodea > Rhinotermitidae > Reticulitermes > Reticulitermes speratus. Next base: position 1,883,097 of record JAJKFL010000026.1, read on the forward strand.
CAAGTGTAAGTATTCACCATACATAACTTTTGATTTAAAATTAGATTATGCCCATGTCACTACGGGCCAGTAACAGGCTTTTTTGAATTGACTAATTACCTAACTAACTCCACGAAGCAGAGTCCTTGAAATGCTAACAGTTTTTCAGGTAGTCAAGAAACTTCTACATTTTATTCAATCTGAATGTTCGTCACAGTGTTAACAACACCACACCAATTGTCCCTAGCCTGAGCCAGAATAATCCACTCAATGCCCTCCCATTCTACTTCTTTAATATTCGTAATAATGTTATCCTCCCATCTATGCCTAGGCCTTTCCACTCATCACTTTCCTTCACACTTGCACACCAAAACCCTGTATGCTATTCTTTTCTTCACCATACATGCCACATGCCCCACCCATCTCATTCTTCTTGATTTGATCACCAAAATAATGTTTTGGGAGGAGTGCAAATCATGAAGCTCGCTCACTATGAAATTTTCTCTAGTCTCACGTTACTTCCTCCCTCTTAGGAACCTTTAGGGTGCACAGAATGTTAGGCGTTTCCGGACTAGCCAATTGACTATTGCCTACTGAACAAGGAGCTGCTCCATAACGTTAGTCAATGTGAATAAACAAAGCTGTAAATTTCAACTGTATTCACAGGCAGCAGACAGAGCCTCTTAACCCATTCACAATGGGCGCTGGAGTGCACTTGGATGCCTGCCAGTTCTGGTCAAAAACTGTGACCTCTGTCACAAGCGACATGTATTGAAAGAAAAAAACAATGACATTTCACATTTATATTTTTTAAATGGTTAAAGATTAAAAATATATATATAAACACATAATATGTAAAGCGTTAAACGAGGACTTACCGTGTCTTTACACTGGAACATTATGCACTAGAGCCATGCTGTTCTAGGAAGCAGACGAACTGTATGAACTGCAGCTACAAGAGTGGCAGCCCGTACTGAACTGGTTCTGCAAGCGCTATGATGTCAAGCTTGAGGCTACACGAGATATTTCTGGCCCCACTATCAGTCAAGAAACTAAGAGTGTGCTTACAAAACATCTTCTGTCATATAATTTTTGGGCTGTTCATGGTAGGTATTACATTGCTTTTGAATTAACTGAAAATGTCTGAAAACAAAGTACTAATGAAAAGATTCAGCCTTCAGATAGGTGGGAATACTGGGGATACGTTTGTCTTCAGTGTCAAACGTAGTTCTGTCTCATAGCACTAAATGGTTTACTGCCAATAAGCTGGTCCTACATCTAGATAAAATGAATACAATAAAGTTTATAACTAATAGTTCTCCACCATATCCACCAAGTATTGGCTATAATGAAAAATATACAGAAGAATATGTAAATACACAATTCCTTGGTTCACAAATGGATAGTGTGGAAGAACCATATCAATGAGATGATGTTATGTTACGTAGTTGGATCAATGTTTCACATCAGCAACACCATCACTCTCAGATCAATTTATTTTGCCTATTTTCACTCTGTATTGAAATATAGAATAATTCAGGGGACAGGGATAATTTGTCTTACAGTAAAAAAAAAAAATATTTACTCTACAAAAGAAGATTGTTAGAATTATGGTTGGCACAAAACCTAGAAATTGATGCAAAAGTCTGTTTAAGAGATTAAAGGTTTTACCTCTTCCATGTGAATACGTATCCTTTAGTGAACTTCATTGTAAGTAACCACAAAATTTTGAACAGATTCAGCTGTACACGGTATTAATACAAGGAATAACATCCTCACAGGCCAACTGCCAACCTTTTATGTTTTCAGTACAGTGCTACCATCAAGATATTCAACAGCTTGCCCTGTAGACTCGCAAGTCTTACGAATGACACAGCTCAGTTTAAAGTAGCATTAAGACGATAATTAAATGCACAAACCTTTTACTCTTTTGATGGATTTATAATGTTTAAAATGACCCCTAATCTTGTTCTCAGTTGTAGATAGTGGATTTATTGTAACATTTTAATACTGTATGTGAAATGCTTATAATAGTTTTGTATTGTGTATTATGTACTTTTATTACTTATTCCGCATCCGTCACTCTGACAAAATTCTGAATCCATGGAATGTAATATGTGTATGTATGTACGTACGTGTATGCTGCCAAAGACCAAGAATACTGGGAATATTGTTAAAGTACACAATACAGATTAGTGAGTGACATGTACACTGCTAAGACACACACCAACATTGCACAGGAATAAAGAATTAAAACTAATCTCAGAGTGGGATGCCTTGGATTGGGGACTTGGTAAAAAGGTCAGGTTGTCTCTGTATGCACCATGAAGGCATACAGGGGGATTGGAAGTTTGGCTCCACTCATTCTTGACCAACAGTAGATGGAGGTGAATCATCATCATGCCCTGGCCACTTTGCTGCCTGGGGAAAGAAGCCCCTGTAGTCACTGAATGGGAGACTGGTTGGGCCCCAGAACCGGTCTGGATATTTTGGAGAAGAGGAAAATATCTTTTACTTACTGGGATTCAAACCCCAGATCATCCAGCCTAGAAACTAGTCACTATACCAATTACACTACTACAGCCCCCTTGGGGGTTCTGTGAAGAGTCATTTTAGAGAATAGAATAATTTGTGTTTCAAACATTAAAGTTAAAATTGAAATTATGGATTTAGGATCACTGAAATTGAACTTTAAACTAGGGAAAACATGAAATGAGGATTCCCCTGTGAGGTGTCTGACCATAAGTTACTGCCGAACACTTTCCGTAACTTTCCACTTCAGTTAATACTATATCATTTGTTGTGCTGCAAACAGGTTTCAGTTTTGGAGTTGAAGCACTGAAATCTGTAATTCTGACTCTATGCTGTGTAGAGAGGCACATCAGTGTTGAAAGGGCAGTGCTGCTCTCTAGACTAGAAGAAGAGTTCCAGGTAAAGAATATAAAATTGAATTGTATGTAATACTAGATGAAGTGACTCAGATACAGTTGCTAGCCTTCTCAATATCACATTGTGTTGCAGTTAAAGTAAGGTTTAATCATGTAATTTTAAAAAAATTATACTATGATGAGATTAAAATATACAGAACTATAATTCTGTTGTTTCGCATGGGCATAAAATGTGGTATCTCACATTAAAGAAAGAAATTAGGCTGAGAATATTTGCAAATAGGGTGTTGATGAAGATATCTGGGCCTAAGAGGGAGGAAGAAACAGGAGATTTGAGAAAACTGCATAATGAGGAGCTTCATAATTTGTACTCCTCACCAGACATTTAGGCAAGTCATAACAATGCTTATAATTCTGCTCCAATCAAGACAGAGCTCACTCTTGTACCAACTGAAGGCTTTCTTTCATATGGTATCCTGTTTATAATGCACATTACATTTTTTAAACTTGTTCTTATGCAGGCTTTCTCCAAGGTGATAATTTCAGCTCTTCTTTGCAAAGTATCATGTTTGGACACGAAAGTGATAAGAACATACAATTCTTTGTCCGTCAGTGGTCTGACGCTGCACTGGATGGTTAGGTATGACGAGTTATGTGACCTGTAGACATGCTGCAAGACATCATGACTCACCATGCCATCAAGTTCACACATGAGTAGCACAGCCAGGCCTTCCAAGTAATCTTTCCTTCAGGTTTGCCCACCAAAACTCTGTATGCATTTCTCTTCTCCCCCTTTGTGCCACATGCCCCCTCCCCCCTCTCATCCTCCTTGATCTGATCACCCAAATAATATTTGGTAAAGGGCATACAACATGAAGTTCCACATCTTGCAGGTTTCTCCATTCTCCTGTTTCTTCCTCCCTCTCAGGTCCAAGTACGTTCTTCAGCACCGTATTCTCACACACCCTCAGCTTATGTTCTTCCCCCCAAGTGAGACCCAACTTTCACACCCATACACAATAAAAGGCAAATGGGAAAACAAAAGATTCTGGACAAAATGGTAGCAGGCATTCCATGAATTTAATCTGCTCTTAATTTCTTCATACATGCGTATTTGTTACGGCTGTTCTAAAATATTTGAACTTTGCTACATTTTCAAAATCTTCACTGAATATAATGAAACTTCACCCCATTTAACATTTCTCAGTTTATGGTTTTCCTTCATTTAACATACTATTTGAATGACCTCAGCGTTAGTGATATTTCTGCCATTTCGTATTCAAACACACTACTCCCCAAAGAAGCCTTAAATGAGGGTTACACTGTTCTGTTAGGATAAGATGGGAGGGGCATGTAGCATGTACATGAGTGATACAAATGCATGTAGAATTTTAGCCAGAAAACATGAAAGGAAGATCAAACTTATTGGAAAGACAGTTTTAAAATTCATCTTAAAAATAGGGGTGACAGTGCACAGGGAATTTCTTCAATAGCTGGGCAGCTATCAGCTTCTCACAAAGGACTCTACAAGTGTCTTAAGTAAATATGTGTCTTATTTAACAATTCTATCAATTGCTAAGATTATATAGCATTGGTGATAGACGAATAAATGAGTATGGAGGAGTGATGGAATGATAATGACAACAGAAAACCAAAGTACTCAGAGAAGACCTAGCCCAGTGCAACTTTGTCCACTCCCAAGTCCAATGCGGACTGGCCTGGGATCAAACGCAGGCCTCCACAGTCAGAGACCAGCATCTAACCACCCAAGCTATGATACGGCCAAAGGAGGACTCTGTTCCATATAGTTGGTTTAATTACTGTGACGATGTGTATTAATGTATTTTGTCTGTCTCTTCTCAGAGTGGTCACTGGGGTCGTGTTGAATGGGCTCATGACTTGAGTCAGCAGGAGACACAGGCTCGATTAGCAGCAGCTGTACTCTTCATTCATCTGAATTCTTCCTCTACATTTGTACAGTCCAAGCAGCAATTTGTAGCAACATAAATACCACATGTACAGCACTGCAAATAAAACTAATCACATCATTGGTTTTGCTTTCTTACCACATGTTCTAAAAACTGTGTATACTGACGCTTGCTTTTACACAGCACTATGAGAGAGTATGGATTGTAACCCAAGTTCCTCAGTTCTGTGAGACGTGATTTAGTTGTCTCAAGACTATGAAGCAATATTCGAGGCACCTGGCATACTTGCTGAGGTGTGAATCCTTCTCCATACACAAAATCAAATATCTCCTTCAATTTGGAAACATGAACTCTTATTAGCGATGGGTATTTTGAACTCAAATATTCTACTGTTTCAATATCACACTGCAGTTGTTGACACAGGTATTCAACCACAGAATTTTCTCCAAGAAGCTGTTTTCTCATAGACGCCCTCCACAGTGTACTGCAAAGAAAGAGAGTTGAGGTTCTCATTGTGGTAAACATTAGATTATGGTCTGCTGCGATGTGATGCCATGTATTTTGGTACAAATGGACCAACACTTCAGAACAACCCATCCATCAAACTACTTGGTGTCACATGCTATAAGGCAGTAATCAAAAAAGATATGCAGAGAATTCTATCCTTTGCATACTGCGTAGCTGTATTACAGTTTACTGAATAGTCCAACCGCCTGTACACACTTTACCATTTTATTTACGAGTGACATATGCACTTCAGTCCTCATGCATCTGATCCTCTCTAGTATAAAAAAAAAAGAGAAAGAGAAAGAAAAGAGAAGAAAAGTAAAGTTAAGTTAAGTTTTCACTGTCCACAACATGAAGGCATATAGAGGGAGCAGAGGTATAGCTCCACTCATTCTTAACCTTGGTATTTGATGGAGGTGAGTGGTTAACTTCATGCCCCAGCCACTTTATCCCTGGGAAAGAAGCCTGGTACCCACTGAGTAGGAGGCTGGGTGGGCCCAGAGCCGGTCTGGACATTTTGGAGAAGAAAAAAAATCTCTTGTCCCTATCGGAATTTGAACCCCAGACCGACCAGCCCGTAGCGTAGTTGCTATACCAACTACGCTACCCCGGCTCCCCATCCCATACCCTCTCTGAAATCTCACAAAACGTAGAAGAAAGATATTATCCATCATTCATACAGACAAGAAGCATCATAAATATGAGGTAGATATGTAGATGACATATGTATAATTTGTAACACATTCTAGATGATCACAACATGATGCACAAAAAAGATAAAAAAAATACACATCCTGCATTTAAACATATTTAGAGGTGACCATCAGCAGGCACATGAAAATAAGTATATATCAAAGGATTATACGACCGGTAGTTACTTATGGAGCGGAGGCATGGACAATGACTAAGAAGGAGGAGGAGATGCTGAGAAGATGGGAAAGGAAGATACTCAGGGGAATATATGGAGCAGTGAGGGAGGGAGAGGAATGGAGAATAAGAACAAATGGCGAAATACAGCAGTTATATCAAAAGCCGGACATAGTTGTGGAAATGAAAAGGGCAAGAATGAGATGGGCAGGGCATGTACAAAGAATGCCAGAAGAAAGAGTGGTAAAGAAAATTTTCAATGGACAACCAGGGGGCAGCAGGAGGAAGGGAAGGCCCAGACTGAGATGGGTGGACGATATGGAGGAAGATCTGAAGAAAATAGGAATAAGAGGATGGAGAAGGATGGCAGAGGATAGAGAGGGATGGAGGCAGGCTATTGCAGAGGTCCAGGCCCTTCAAGGGCTGTAGCACCGCAGATGATGATGATAATGTGTCACCAGGTATGTACTACACACACACACAGTCTTATGATACACAACACAACTGGTGGAGCTGGGGCAGCTGTCAGCACAGTGAACAGGCTATTGGCTGGATGGTCCGACACATAAATGCTGGGAGAGGCAAAGGGGCAAGAGACTTTTCCCTTCTCCAAAATGTCCATACCAGCTATTAGGCTCACTCAGCCTCCTACTTGATGGGTACTGGTGGTTTCTCCCCCGAGGTAAAGTGGCCAGGTTGAGGCTAATTACTCACCTCCATCTCGTGCTGAGGTTAAGAATGAGATGCCTATACCTCTACTCCCCCTGTGCGCCTTCACGGTGTAAACAGGGACAACCATAACTTTATGTTTACACCTAATCATCCGACAGAACATCAGTTTGCAGATACATGGTCAACAGAATGAACCAAATACCAATTATGCTTGAAGAAAAATGAAAGGATTATAGTACATCCCATTTAGCGCATAACTACAAAATAAATCTACACCAAATAAGACAAGAAATAAAATCAGATGGGTAAAATTCAAATGTGTGTATCAACACAAGGACAATCACAAACATCTTCAGAAATACTCATTACAAGATAGCATATAAAGGTAAAATTTTCGTTGTTCAGGCCACAAAGGCACACAGGAGGAGAAGAGGTATAGATCCACTCAATCTTGACCATCTTCGGCCTCTGCACCACTTTCTGACGTGCTGCACTCTCATTACACCATCATCACAAACCTCTATCAAATGACAGTAAATTCTGATGGGGGAAATGTGTTTCACCCAGACACACTGAATCACACTACAAACTTTTCACAGGACCCAGTTTCCAATGTCGCTGCCACTGCACATCAACATGTCACCTGAATAGCATCTGACTGACCAAATGAATCATGCATCACCTACTACATGTTACCCCTAACACAAGTGCAACCTCCCATACACAAATAAAATGCTTAATTCAGGGGTGCACAAATCCCAGGTGCCAGGTCACCATGGCAACTAAATTTTGTATGGTGGCATCTGATGCTTGTGGGTCCTCAGTATAGAACTTGCTTCATGTCATGCTCTTGGCTCCTCAGATTTTGAAGTGGTTACCAGATTTTTCGAAAATGTGCACACCCCTGGCTTAAATAACACGAAAGTTACAAGCTAGGAAACCTTACTTATTGAACATGCTGCACGGATCTCATTATTCACACTTGAAACACTTTAGGGCATCAAATCATAATTGTTCAGGATAACAGTGTAAGATCTTCATCATACAATGTCAACAAGTAAGTGAGGACCAGCGAAGCTACAGTATCCAGATTAACACGCTTTTACTCTACACATGTACTTAATGTAATATTTACTTACTTTATAAATACTTTGTGTGAAGAACGTAACATCCATGGTTTGATAGTTTCAATTCCTGCCTGCACAGCCATTTGTAGTCGGCCCGCAATCTTCTCGACACTATAACGGAATACCCACATATCGCTCAGGATGTGGTCAGGAGAAACTCCTGCTCCTGGAAGTTAAATATTTAGTAAATAAAAGCGAGAAGTTGAACGTTTACAGTATTCATGGGTATAACCATACTTAAAACAAAGTTTACTAAATTCAACAAAACTCTACGAGATTTCAGGTTATCACAGCAATGAATAATACAACTAGTCTTCTGGACTGTACCAGCATGGTTCGGCAGACTAGTACCAATGCTTCAGAACCTGTTGATTCCATCTTCAGGAATATGATGACAACAGGTTCCTCTGCAACACGGTCACCTATCAACCAGACTGCACGGTGCACTTCTAGAAGACCACACACAATCTGATTATCAAAAACTGTTCAAGCAAAGTGACGATCCAAACTGATCAATAACAGCCAAATTCACAATATTCTTACGAAAAGGTTCACACAAAAGATTCCAGATATTATTGATTGTAATGCTGACGGGGAGAGCAGCTATATCCTGGGCATTGAACAGGTACTGCTGCTTGTCACATGGACAGAGACCACTTGGAAGACCTAGGTATAAATGGCAGGATAATATTAAAATGGATCTTAAGAAATAGGGTATGAGGGTGTGACTGGATTCATCTTGCTAAAAATGGGGACAAGTGGGCAGGCTCTTGTCAACATGGCAATAAACCTTAAGGACTAGCCGAGGAATCTCTAGCTTCTCAAAGACTTGCTACATGGAATTAGTACCTGTGCAGACAGTCACATCGTACATTGTCACTACATTTACCCTCTACAGAGGTGAGTTAAAATGCCTGCAAATATGATACACATTGTTACTGGACCCAGACAGCCATGTCACATGATTCCACATGGTGTTGCCATTTTCTGAGGCACATACAAGCTATGTGCAGTACCTGATACATAACCTGAAGAAACTCTGATTTATGCGAAGCCCGAGCGTTTTCTGGGTTATATGGAGCAGAAACATAAAGTTAATTCCAGAGAAGTTCCAGGAATACCAGCAAAGGGGTTAAATTTGAAATTACCCCAGGACATGTGACCCCTATTCTCAACACCATGTTTACTCATGTAACAGTTCTGGATATGCATTCAAAGGCAAAGTTTTGAAACGTTTCAGCAAGCTGCTTCAGGTGTCTCATTTGTCATTTTCCTGAGCATCACAGCTCTATTGCATAGAAAGCCTGCCTCAACCAGGACATTCCGTGGCAGCTGCCGTGCTTGGACAAATGACATAAGAAACATCCTGTATAGCCTAATGTTTTAAAGTAATGGTACATACCAAGCAAGAGATCCATTATGGCTGAAAAGCGGTCAAATGGGACAGTGAACAGAAACTCGTGCTCCACAAACTTCTTACACACATCTTCCAAGGTGCACTAAAATAGAAACTGGCACAGTAAAAAAAATAATAATAAAAATAATTAACACAACTGGATCAGGTATCTACTGCACTGCAATTTAAACATACAAGAGAACATACCTGCAGCTTTTCACGTGTGTATATGAGACGGCTACCGTAAGGCACTTCGGGGGATTCTTTTTCTGCCAACGCTGCGAGGTTCCTGACTTTAATTATAGAAAACTGAAGGAGTGGTATTACTGCTATCACATCATCGAGGTGCATGTCTTAAGAATATCCAACTTACGTGAGAGTGCGGCTAGAACATAATGACACAATCAGGCAAAGTTTAGAAACTAAAATTTCTAGAAAACTGAAAAATATGTCGATACTATATGGAAGGTGTTACTGAAAGTAATAAAACATGTAACACAAGGAATCTGTTGTGGACAGCCTACCCAGTTCCACTTTGACTGCCACAAATCCCTCATAAATCCAAAAGTCTGAAGAAGAAATAACAATGAGATCAAGAATTAAAGGTTTATTCATGTAATAAAAAGAACAAAATACCGGGAATGACGATTCACACTGCATCTGGAAAATCAACCACAATATTCGTATATTACACGCGAATTTATTTCCGACTTATTGCACTAGTTCATATATAAGGGTTTCTCCTACATGTTACACATAAAATATGTACAGGACTGTACATATTTTATGTATAACATTGTATACATTTATATACAGATATGTTTTAGTCTTCAATTTATATTTTACCATTTACCAACAACATGCTGTATTTTAAATGTATATGACCTTTGTGTAACATGTACTCCCTGCAGATGGCGATATGTAAAGGCTGAAACATGTAGGAGTAACCTTTACATATAAACTAGTGCAATATGTCGGAAATAATACACATGTATATGTTTATTGCAAGGAAGATGTATAATATTAAACTCAAACATTACGGTAACAGGTGTGGATACATACATATTGGCAACAGGACACAGCTAATTTTATTATATTTTTGGGTATTCTATATTAGGTCCATCACAGGAAACCGATACAAACTGAGAGACAAGGTACACTTTTATTTACACTACATTTACAAATATGAAAGAACAACATACAGGTAACACACATTTTAGAGAGGAGGTTATTTATTGATGCTGTCAGTATTAAAAACTGTACAGCATCAAATGACAGGGGGATCAATAACTTAGAAACTGGAATGGATGTGGAAGAAATCAGTCATGACCTAATCATGGTATTATCTTTGTACTCACTTCAAAGTTATGATAAAACGCACAACAGCTGTATAGTTAACAACTCCTTGCCATAAAAACGAAGCATACTAAAAGTGTTACCAAGGTTCTTAGACGTGTGGGCCGTTGTCAACATGATAATGAACCTTCACGCTTCATAAATAGTGTATGCTGCTCCATGTAGTTATTTATATCCTATATTCTTACGCCAACATGTACGGAGCACCAATCCCTTTTTTTTATGTTCCACACTGCTCACATTTTATAAAACCAGAATATGTTGGGTAGTTCTCTCTAACAATTCTGAAATAATTTCATCAGTGAAAACACATGACACTGTTAATTATTGCAAATCAACACCTGTTGTTATCACAAGTTGCATGCAGCTTCAATCACTGTTCTAAAATGTTGTAACATGCTTTAATTTACTGAATATATATGTGTGTACATGTGCAAGCACACCACAGCAGCAGTCAATTCCTTCATCCAGGGATGCCAGTTCCTGATGATCATTTAACCAACTGCTTGCTCTCAGTCAAAAGACATCCATCTCACATTGACAGGAAATGTTAAAAGAAGGACCCCTTTTTTTCCGTGTACCTTAAATCAGGGTTCAATATTTCATTCACCTCTATATAACTGCTGCCATGAAAATGTTTTGTGCAATACCTGGTAAAATGATAGGAATTTTTACCCCGGTGCCTTACTGCAACTACATGTTAGGTTTCCTTACCTGAAAGAGTTTTTTTGCTGCACAGCACATCTGAAGAAAGAAGTTTCAGGCTGAATGACTTTCAGCAGACACATACATAATGACATAACACATTTTTAGGCAACTGAACCCTTCTCCCAGTCAATCAGCAATACTACTAAAGTATAAGAAAATCTTAGTCACCTGCTCTGTACTTCAGTAGCCACGGATTCTGTTGCAGAACTTCTTCTGAAACACCTCTCTCCTTAAAAAACTGAATATTAGACTGTGCGTTTTTAGCACTTACAAATTTAAGTTCTGGGTATTTCAGCACCATTGATTCAACTTTCTTAGGTGAGCAGCCAAATAAGTCCAGCAGCATTGAAACTGCTGCCCTCTTGTTACATTCTCTGCCGCGTATCGGTGGATAGTCCACATCACAAAAGTCATCGTCCACGACGCATAACGCACGTTCCTTCAGTCCTCGAATACACTGACTGGCAACACACACATTCATTCGACTGCACAAGATACTCCGTATTACGTTATGAACTGAAATACTGCTAGAGATCTGAACAGCTCTGTTAACAAACAGCGGCACTGATCCCATGATTAGGAACCTATAATTCACATTATTTACGCTAAGAGAAAACTGATATAACACCCACCACTCCTACTCTACTATCCACTGTGTTACGGAGTAAAGCTCATATACATCGGAGGTTATATGCAACTATGACCAACTGTTAAACAGTTACATGTCACTGACAGTCAGGGATTGCAGGATGCAGGACAGCTGCCAATAACTTAGAATTTGTCTCAGACCACACGCCCAGCCATCAATACATCTACACCACAAAACTACGAGCATATAAAACACTAAATCGCAGACAATGCCAGTAGTTTTCACGGAGTACAAGATAACGAAATAGAAATGTAATGTGCTGACCCTGTCTTGAACACGCCGGTTAAAGTTCACTGGTCCTCACGAAACAACGTCTTGTGGCGCCTCAAGCGGCATGGACATTGTTACTTGTAGCCGGCACGGCTCAGTGGCAGTGGCATCACGTAGATGGCAGAGAAAGGCAAATTAGCTTGGAAGTAGCATCGCGTGATGTTTTACAACCAGGGTTATGTAACAATATCGCTTTCAACCAGGAAGGTATGATTCAGCAATTGCGTACCTGTCCGCTGTGTCATAATATATGAGCAGTCAGTACTAAATGTATGTAACACATCAGAATCCTCGCACCATTACCTTCAAGCTGTATTGTTTGGTGTGATAAGCTGCACCTGATATATAAAGTGTAATTGGGCTGTGCAACAGTTTGAAGGCGCCCCCAAAAGTGGCCTGGTGAATGTAATACTGGCAGTGTGCTAGGTGCCTGTTTGAAACCGAGGAATAAGTTTTTTTTTCTCTTTCCATGGCGCTACACCCCCTAATGGGCCAGGGCGTCCTCATTATCAAGACTTCACGATCAGTCACTTAGACACCAGGAATACATCATAGGCTCTGAATGTTATTAATATTCCTTGCATTAAGCATGTTATTCATATAATTCCAACTAAATGCAAGTGCACTTAGTTGGAATTATATGAATAAATGTCATAGGATATCAAGGGAAGGGCATGATGACAACACTTTTGGAGGCATTTGTTGGCCACTTCCTGTGACTGTTAAGTAATTGTGTTCAGCTTTCAAAAAAAAAAGTTCCTATACATTGCCTAATATAGAGACCAAAAACTTAAGGAGCAGAGTTTCCCCTTATAAGAATATTGAAGCTGCTGAGCAAGTTATTATTTATGGAAGCTGGAGATAAATAAAATAAATAACCTAACCTAATGACCAATATGACTAGTACATAATGAATTAATATAATGACATGCATAACAATGATGTCTGCTTTTAATTGCAGGACAAATATTAGCAGCATATGTGCTGGTTTTCAGTCACTCTCATGGTGATCCTCCTTTACATGAAACAATTGAGAATCAATATATTGAAATAGTACTTATAAGTGCTGACAACAAGCAACTATTACAGATGTAGTATCAACTGGATGGCCGTGCTCAGCTATCTTGCTGTGGATTGCAGCCTAATGCCAGCCACATTTCAAGATTTAAGATTTGGAATAAAATTTATATTTTTATCCAAAATACAGATAATTGATGGAGGTGAGGGGTTAAATTCATGCCATGGCTCTTCTACCCACAAACGTTTTCCATTTCTGTTTGCTTTTTTCACTTCCACTGACGAATGGGCAGATTCCGGATGTGATGTATAGTTGGGCAGCAGCACATTCTGCAGATAGATAGTTACTTGGTTGGAGTAGCATGTGATGTGAAGATGCAAACAAGCACTATTTTGGAACTAGTAGAAGCCAACAAGCCAAAGGATAAAGTTTACAGAGTGGACGAACTGTTGAAGCGGCATGGTCACGAGGTCGTTTGTTTTACTGCCCTATATGTGTGAATTCAATCCTATAGAGTTGGCATAGGCGACAGTGAAAAGCATCATTTGTGAGAGCAATGTAGATGGCGAGTTTCCTCTTCAGGCACTGCAGTTACAAGCAACTGAGGAGTGCATTCTTTACACGCAAAGATTGGGAAGGGTATTGTAGGCATGTTCGAAAACTGGAGGAAGAGTACTGGCAAAGTGACTGCATCATGGAGGGAATTCTCGACGAATTCCTTATCAATCTAGGCAATGATAGTGACGAAGAGGGGGAATTTCAATTGTTGAGAGTGATGAGCGACGGCAACGAAACGTCCAATGACAGTGACAGTTCATGCCAAGCTCAGCTGTTGTGAACATCATATTAGGTGATTTCATTGCGATAGGCTGTACTCATACTCCTAACAGAGTAAATGTTTTTGGAACAGGTATGACGTTGCCTGGCCATGCCGACGTGAGCCAAGCAGCGGCCGGACCATGCCGACTACAGCTGCATGCAGTGTTGGGGAGCTCAGATATCAAGTTATCTGAGTTCTACTGTAACATTCATAGACCAATTGCCTGCCTACTACATTTTCAGAAAACAGCATACCATGCTGGCATCAAAGTTTACCATGTAGACTCATTAAGTCTTTTGAATGAAAAGGCTCAATTAAAATATCCATAAATACAGACACCTTATATTCTGTTGATGAATTTAGGTTCAAAAGTTACTCATAACTTTATTACCAACATCTAGTAAATGCAATGTAACATTTGACCACAGTGCGATTGTTTTGGCTTATCCACATGGGTAGCAGAGTCCAAGGGGTGGAAAAATAAATATTTTAATGAAAAACTGTGAATTTCTGCACTCAACAAGTTTTAAATTGAGACAAATAAAAGTAAATTCAATAAACAAGGGTGATTTTTATAAAGTTTGTAATTTCTGTCAAGAGTGGCCATTACTGATCACCCCAGGCATCAAAAAACATAGCTACACCACTGCTTATCTAGCCAGCTTACCAGCTTAATCACACGTGGAATTTCACGTTACTTGAATTTTTATCTCTCCCCCCCCAGCCTCAAAGAATTATCATTCATTATTCATAATAGGCATACCTGCCATAATTTATGTCCACCATCTTATGCTGAAGGAAGCAACAGCCATCTTGCAGCACCGTGACTGCTACATTTTACTCGTGTGAAGAAAAGGCAGGTGTATTTGAAATATCTAACGACTAATATTTATTACTGTAGTCTTTGCCACGTTGATGTCACTCAAACTGTTAAATTTGCACTTCCCTTTGTGGCGGATGTAAACTCGTAATTTACAAACAAAACTGACGTGCTCGTACGTGTGAAAGTTACAAACCCGTGTTTTCCACATTTCTCCAAAGGAAATTATTCATGAAGCGTGATGTCTTCTGCGATGTGACACTGTGTTGCTGCGCGAGTAGTTCCCAGTGTTTTGAAGGATCCTGGTGCCTTCAACTGCACAGCCAGTGATACGTCACATCCCACAAGGACCTAAATCTTGAGCAATACCATTGTGGGAACCTCAAATCAAAATTATTCAACAATGAGATCTCAATGAATACTCGTTAGTTTGGGATCTCAATCTTGAATAATCCTGACTGCAATGTTATACATTACACCATTCTATAATTACTGTGCAGCCTGATGATAGCTTAGTTAAAAAGCTGGAACATGCAGCTGCTTAGTAAATAAAACTACATTTTATTCCTGCAGCTGACATGGGAATTATTTTTGAAAACCACTGAGAAAGAGCAGCCAGGCCCCTACAAAAGAAATGCAAAGTACCCAATATCATTTTTGCATGTATTTATTTTGACAGTCATTGACAATCATATAAAAAGTAAATGGAGATACATCCACTGAAAGTGACAAGGCGTTTCACACCGTTCCTTTCCATATAGCAAGTAGGTGACGAAATAGACCACATGTTACTTTACTTCGGCTGTCCAAAGTGTATCCTACTCCAGAACACAGCCACTCTTTACTATTTCTGCTGTGTGATCCTCAAAATAAAGAGGAAAGATATGAATGTAGTTATCATGGGCCATAAAAAGTACTGTGGCAGGGTAAGATAGCTTTAATTCATTACGGCAGCAACATACAGAAAGTATCAGTTTCTTCTAACCACTCTCTTGCCACGTTTTGGTGGTGACCTTCAGATATCTTGATGTGGTATGATGCACGAGTACTGCACAACAATGTCACCTGTTTGGCAGAGTAACAGAAGCAACCTCTACTGCAGGATGTCTTTGAATATAACAGCCCATATCACTTAACTTGCGATACAAAGAAATGTATTTCCCTGCCGCTGTGGTCCGAGGTACAATGAAATTTTCACAGAACACTGTTCGACTAGTGGCTGCCTTGCTCAGGTTTCCATAACACAAATTACGCAGGAATGTCAGAACAAAAGTGTAGCAATTGAAGGTCTCTTCATTATACCTGTAACATTTAAGAAAATCATAAAATTACTATAATGATGAAACCGGAAAATGGTATACAGTTTGTGTAATTTTTAATGCCAGTCCAACAGGAAACATGTAATTTAAATTATTAAAGTCTGTGTAAAGAATGCATTGTTCTGGGATGTGACAGTGTGTGACCTGGTAGATGTTAAACAATGTTTTCTGGCAAACACTGCGTCTAGCTTCAGGGTAGAAGTGATCAGAATATAGAGCACCTCATGTCACAGGACTGCAGGATGATTGCTGTGAATATTATGTGGTACCAGAGGTGCTGTTCACATGTAGGTGCTGTATTTGTGCAGTTTGTGTTGCAACCAGTCTGACTCACTGCCACACATTAAAATATTTTTTCATACTTCCATGCCTAGTGACATACATGTACATTACTTTTCCCACATCCACACCTTTGAATTCCATACCAGTATGTTATGCATCCTACATGTTGTATACTTGGAACCATACTTGTACTGCATTACAGATTTTGACATTATTCACTTACGTTGCATAAAATCTTCTGGGTTGTTACCCGGCGTCGTTTTTTGGTGTATGACCAATGTTTCGGGATCACTTGTTTGTCCCATCTTCAGGGCCTTGATCACTTGTTTCTCCCATCTTCAGGGTCCTTTTCCTCAAGACCCTGAAGATGGGACAAACAAGTGATCCCGAAACGTTGGTCATACACCAAAAAACAATGCCGGGTAACAACCCAGAAGATTTTATGCAACATTACGACCCTGGCAGAAGCCTTCAATCACATATTATTCATTTATGTTTTTTAATATTTTTTAATAATTTAAAAGACATTATAAATGTAAAGAACGTAATACTGTTAACTTTTCAGTACGTCATTAGGCACACTAGTATTACATAACGTCAGCCAGCAGGTGCCCAAATGCATTCCTCCTCCGCCTGTCCTGAATTTAAAAGCATATTCACCATGACAAGAATCTGAGATCTTTAGATAAACTGAAATTTTTATTGTATCCCTATGGAAGATATATACACATGAGATGTCCAAAAGTTCCCAGACTGAGTCAATAATGAAATACACACTTTACTTGATTACCGGTTGTTGCTCTCCCATTCAAAGCGGTCCCCCTTCTGAGCTTATTACATGGGTCCGGCCTTTCTGCCAGTGCTGGAAGCATTACTGGAACTGACTTTTTGACATCCTGTGTAGGATGGGCAACATTTGTTCCTGAATGTCATGGACAACCTGGAAATGACACCCTTGTAGCTGTGATTTCTTTCTTGGGAACAAGAAGAAATCACAAGGGGCCAAATCAGGTGAGGGGGAAGGGTGGGGGACCACAGCCATACTTTTAGCAGCCAAAAAGATGTAGCACATGCCATTCTTGGTCCTGTCAGTAACTTCAAGAATTTTGGGATATGCCTTCATGCACTGTAAAGTCTGCCAATTTAACTTATTTATAACAGACATATCATAGAGGCGCTGTGGCTGCCGCTGCTGGTGAGGATGTTTCAGTCTAGTACAACTGATGGGCTACATAAAAGTTGACTGTGGAGTACAACTCATGAATGTCCCATATGACAGGCTTAGAAGGTAACGATGACACCGAGAAACAAATCCTGTCAGTCCAGCATCAACAAGGTCCCAATAGTGCCAGGCTATCAGAAGTCTACTGCATTTGGTGACAAAAATAAACTACATGAAGCCATAAGTACATACATCTGTGGTGACCAGCACTCCTGGTCAGTCATCACTTTCAAGGTGCTGTCCCAGTGTTCCCGCCACGGCCCGGCTGCCCCATCCACTACCAGACACTGACACCACAGCCTTGTTCTATGTTGGTGCAAGCCACCCTTGTCAAATTCCACAACATTTCCTTCCGAATCTGTCACCCCAATATGCAGGTCCATGGAATTTAAATAGTCACTGAAATATTCAACAAGAATGGTAATTTGTGGTCTTTTGATCATCCTCATCTTCTTACACATCTGACCAATTTGTTAGCATACTTACTGGAGGAAGTCACCAGTCGTGGGCTTGATTACTATGGAACATGGATACTGGACAGCCCGCACAAATGGATATGGGATCCTGTAATGTGGTTACATTCACAAATAGAAAGTAAACTTGTCCCTGTGCACACCATAAAGGCATACTAGGACAGCACAGATACACAGATACAGCTCCACAGCCCACTGCGTTACCGTACACATACAGCACAGTCATGACGTTCTTGTTCAGGATTTCAACCTTTTGTGACTGTCCATTTTAATACCACTGTTTTGACCTTGTGGGACCAGTTCCATTGAATGAGGATGAGATCACACAGCAGGCGAGTTAGTTCCCTCCACTCTCCTGCTAATGCACATTTCACTCTCAGCTCAGTCAAGCTCTTGCCTTCATTAGGCGAGTCTGTCTACTTTCGTGCTTTATGCAATTAGACTCTCCTTCAAACATTTAAAGAACTTTCTACTTAACCAGCAACCAATAATTTTTCAACTGCTGTTGCACTCCTTTTGTAGTTCATTATTATTAACAACATATATGTGTATTCTGTGTATGTCCTTTATTCTACTTAATTTTTTAAACGTTGACTAGTTATTATTTATTGTAATCCATATATTTACTTTGTCTTAGTGAGTGAGTATGAATTCTCTAGTTATTTACAGTGTTTTACTAATTTCACGTAACTTTGTATCTCAGTGTTTTGACTTGAATGCGTATTGCAATCTACTCTGTTCTTGACGAATTCCATATCCAATCCTACTTGCGTGGATACTGGATCGGTGAATGTCTGTATGTACTTCCAAAAAAGTGTCTTGTGTTTTATTAACAATAAACTTGTTCTGTTTATGCTCCTGGTGTTATTTTACATTTTTATTAATGCTATTTCACAAGTTCTTGAAACCAGATAGGTGTTTTACAATCAAAATGGGGTCCTGTGTTTGTGACAGTTTTGTCAGTCCAATTAATGATAAACATGGAGACTGTACTGTATTTCAGAATGTACCTGAAGGGTAGTAGCATGCAGTGCGCAGTTGACAGATGACTGCCACAGATGGGGCACTTCGCAGGCAGTTCAAAGCAGAATACTTTGGCGCTACAATGCTGAAAACACAGAATTCCAGGATCTGTGTCCATTACAGTGTGCTAGTAACTAACCCTGCAAAGAAACGAAAATAATAAGTAATGCCATATGATTAAACTGAACTGGCAGGTACTTTATAATTGTGTAGTGGTTAGTGAATTAAACTGGTCTGTACTAGGTCCTGGGTTCGATACCAAATAACGCCATGTATCTTAATGACAACGTACTTCAACAAGATGGAGGTACACAAGTTCTACCGTATGACCTATGTTGTTTACTGGTTGCTATGGAAACAACCGCAACTGCTTTGCGACAGAAGAGTATACAATAGAGCGTGCATGTTAAAGCAATCTGTTCTTTGAATTTCTTTACTGAGCAGGAAGAAGGGACACAATGAAAAGCAGGTTAGTAACGACACCTCAGTAATTGACACAGAATGCAATGCAAAATGTAGTAACATCGAGTGTTTTGTCTTCATGCAGAGGTTGTGGTATGAACGGTGGTTGACCTATGTTACATTGCGTGGGAACGTACAAGAATCAATACCAGTCTCTCTCACGTGCCATCTTTAGTTTGGTGGATGTTACGCGCTGAATGTACCAAGCACGCACGCACACACAAATTTCACTACGCCACACTGAATTATTACTCTTACGCGTACATTTCCTACGCGGTTTTATTTGGAATAGATTTAATTCTGTATTCTGCGATTGTGCATAAATTTTACTCAATAAAATTTCTATTTGCAAACAAGCAAGTGTAATTTAAAGCGAACCCTTCAGTCACGTGTCAGTACAGGCACTTTGAAGCATATGTTTATCTTCCCTATAACTTCCGGTTTATACGAGTAGTTGAAAAATATATCGAATACCATAAATAACTTAAAATCGATACCTGATGAAAAAAAGTTACATAAACAGAAATTATTAATCAAAGCTGACACATCTTATTTATTACATGCATTCATTTGTCCCTTTATATTTCGTTTAACAGACAATTATATACTTCACACTTGAATTACAAATGTATCACCCAGTATCACCAGTTGCTATAAAGAATGCAGACAACCGTTAACACCCATAACCCCCTTTCTCAGTAAAATGTAAAGGTAAAGCAATCCCATTACAGACCTGGACAGACCCTTAGGGTTCAAGGAGGTTCCCAGATTTCTAGACAATCGGCACATGAAGGTGGTAAGGTTGTCAGCCCTACGCACCGGCCGCCTTTACCCCCCAGGAAATATTCCTGGCACTCATTTCCGTTAGAGGCCGAGTCGACCCCAGGGCCATAGTGTGACCGAAAGGATTATGTCACCGAAAAATTCCAATGACACCATCGGAATCGAACCCGCGACGTTGCCTCAACCAACTGCGCCACTGCGTGCCCCCCCCCCTTTTCAGTGTCGTATTTAACGACGCTCTTAATTACTGGCATTATATAGCGTCGGTGATAGACGAATGAATATGGAACACTGGTAGAACGATACTGACAGGGGAAAACCGAAGTTTTCGGACAGGAATCTGTCTCAGTGGCACTTTGTCTACCACAAATCCCCAGTAAACATGAAAGGGCCTGAGATCAAACCCGGGCCTCCGTGGTGAGAGGACGGCAAATATCTGACTCAGCCATGGCACGACCCATGTCTCGAGGCCGTGCCATGGCTCAGGTGGTTAGTCACCGGTCTCTTATCAAGGAGGCCCCGTGTCCAATGCCCGGGAAATGTCCATGATTTCTGGTGGACAAAATGGCAAGGTGACAGGTTTTTCTCCGAATACTTACGTTTTCCCTGCCAGTATCATTCTACATATACTCCATACTCATATTTCAATCATCTGCCATCGAAGCTCTATCCTGACAACCGACAGCATCATTAAATATCACACACCAAAGTATAGTTTACAAGGTGTTACCTGCTTAAATTAAGAAATGGCATTCTGCCCATACAGTGTATTTTGCCTTATATTCAGGCTCATTCTCAGAATATGTCCCTTAACAGCATCTCCCTGTTGGTCTTTGTAACAGAGACTCAGTGTTCTCCAAGAAGTACAAACTTCAGTTTTAATCATTATGTGGATGAACTTCAGACTTACACATACATACGCATACACACATATACATTTCACAGATCCGATACCTGTCGTAGCTGAATATGAAACGCGTCATGATTATACAATAGACAACACATATAGACAAATTAAAACATGTGACAGAACACCAAATAATAAAACATACATACAATATAAGATAAAATACAATGATAAATCAAGGCAATGTTTACAACAATATTGCCGTAACATCATACTTAAAATGTAAATTATTGATATAAAAGGTATTGAGAGCTCTAGAAATCAGCTGTGGAAGACATTTTAGTTGAATATAAAAATTCTTCAATTGAATAAAAGGAACGAGTAATTAGATACCGCTGTAACACTGCCTTAAAGCATAATTTATCATTTTTGAGTTCCAAAATATTAATAGGTAGACTATTAAAAATCTTTATACCAGAGTAGGAAACACCTTTCTGAAAATATGCAAGATTTGCAAGAGGCCAATGTAAATGAGTTCTGTTCTTCATATTCATTCCATGTACTGAAAAGTTAGTCTGAAAACTCTCAAGATTACTGATAACAAACATCATCAGTGAATATACATATATATACATGGAACAGGTAAAATATCTAGTTTCTTCAATAAGCTTCTACATGAGCACCATGTTTCTAATTCTTCTCTTTTTTGGAGCACAAATTCCCCTCCCTATGTTAATAGAGTTCCCCCAAAAATTATACCATATTTCTTAATTCTTCAAACTTCAATAGGTTACAGTTGTAACAAAAGTATGACCAGTGTGCAATACACAGAGTGCACATAAAGGTAAAGGTGTTCCCATACAGGCATATACTGGGACTACAGCCACAGCTCCAATCATTCTTAACCCTGGTACTAGATGGGGCGAGCAGTCAGCGTCATGCCCTTGGTACTGACTGAATAGGAGGCTGGGTGGGCCCTAAGGCTGGTCTGGACACTTTGGAGAAGAAAAAATCTCTTGTCCCTGCTGTGAATGAAACCCCAGAGCCTAAAGCATAGTGACTATATCAACTATGCTATTCTGGACCCCATACAGTGCAAGTACAATTCAAAACACTCAGGCTACCAATACTTATTCACGTCTGATGCTGGGTATAATGACATTCATGTTTTATGCAGGGTATACATGACAGGGACGTAGGTGGAAGGATGCCCCATGCGGTCCTGCAGTAAACACTTGCTGGTGGCCATATGTGCCACCTGGGCATTCCTGAAACTTACAACCGCTGGTTTTGCCTGCCTGAGCAATCCCTGTGTTCATGGAATTTGCATCGATGACCTGAACAGGTAAATCAGTAAGTAGTGGTACATGTGACATGCTGATGTTATGGCCATTTTATGCAGTGAATTTATGCATTATACGGAATGAAGAAAACCACATATTTGTGATTCGTCTGATGGTCGTCTGAGTTCCTTCACATTCTGCACACCATATGGTAACAATATGTTGTTGTTATATTTTCCAACAACCTTTATATTCCTTCCTTACACCTCATATTGGCAACACACATTTTGATGCTCACATCACCTTCTTGTGTCTTCTATGGTAGTATAGTGTTATATATTCATGTCTGATAAACATGCAAACACAGTATTTGACTGCTAAAATATTACACGTCACCCTTCATGATTATTATCTAAAACTATCAAACAATTGCCAATCCCAGTGGCCGCGCGGTCTAAGGCATGGGTCTACGTTTGCTCGATTACTGGGATTGTGGGTTCGAATCCCGCCTAGGCCATGGATGTCTGTCTCTTGTGAGTGTTGTGTGTTGTCAGGTAGAGGTCTCTGCGACGGGCTGGTCCCTCGTCCAGAGGAGTCCTACCGAGTGTGGTGTGTCTAAAAAGTGTGATCATGAAGCCTCAAAAAATGAGGTGGCCTAGGCCCCCAAGGGGCTGTCGAGCCATCGAAAAAAAAAAGTATCTAAAATAACCACCAAATTAAATAAAATCCACCTTACTGATTGAGTACATATTACAATTTTGAAAGACTCTTCTGCACTGAATTTGTAGATCTGTCAGACACATGAATATGTAACAATGTAATGCAAGGTTAATGAAAAATAAAATTAAGCAGAGGTGCACAAATCCCAGGTGCCAGGTCGCCATGGTGACTAAATTTTTTATGGTAGCATCTAATACTTGTGGATCCTCAGTATGGACCTTGCTGCATGTCACCCCTCTGGCACCTGAAATTTTGAGGTGGCTCATGGCTGGTTGGAAAATCTGTGCACCGCTGCGATAAAGAACGTTTGGGTTATGACTGACATCAGATGTTCAGACAAATGCCTATTTTTTCCTGGGGAGTATACAGTTACGGGTCGGACCTGATGGTCAGTTTCGACGTGGTGTGCCTGTTCACCTGGTTACCTATTGTGCAGTCCCTTAACCTCCTCAGCCAACATTTTAGTGAAGACATTCTGGCCTTATTTAGGCATGTCGTCACTTCCACATACTTCTTTGGTGGACAAGCTTATAGGTTGCTGGCTTTCTTTCTTTCCTACTTGGACTCTTGACCTGTGAAGATGGGACCGATACGTTGTCCCAAAATATCGGTAAACAATTACCACACGACACAGCGTAATATCCCATAAGAGTGCAGATCTCATCAACATCGCAGCAGAAGCCTGAAATCAATGTAACATTACTGTTCACCACTGTGAGAACCTTCAAATCTCATAATACTCAGAAAGTCAAGTCTTCTGGGATGTGACATTGTGTTGTTGGGCATGCAGTTCCCAACAATTTGAAGAACTGCAGTGGCTTCATCTTCAGGGTCAAGCAGTCTAAGAAGGCAACGTGATCCTTTGGGAGCTATTCAACAAAAGGTACAGCGACACGACGTAGAACAAAAGACCTTTCAACCACAAACATAACACTTTTTATTACTATGTACATATAACAATAAAAAAGTGTTGTATTTAAGGTTGAAAGGTCTTTCCTTTGTAAAGCAAAGTGATAAACACACATAATGGAATGTCTCACTTAAAAAAAAAGAGTACATAAGATTTAAAATCTTCAGCAGCACTGTTGTGAGAACTCCACATCTCACAATATTCCCTTGTGTCATAATTCCAGCACATACACTTGTTACTGTATTGATGGCTACACTGGAGTCCAGTGTCAGACTAACTGGGATGAGTGCTGGTCATCTCCGTGCCTGAACGGAGGGACCTGTCATGACGGAGTCGCTGCTTTCAACTGCACGTGTCCTGATGGATATATTGGTATGTCTTACAAATGTGTGTGAAAATACAGTAGAGTCTCAAAGTTCGTGAACCTCAGTGTTTGGAATTTTGACCTTTCATGATCACCCATTTTAATACCATTGTTTTGACCTTTTGTGGCGGGTTTCAACAAATCAGGATCAGAATATGTGGCTGGCGAGTTGGTTTCCCTCACATGCCACCTACTGTGCAGATCACTATCAGTTCAGTCAAGCTCTATCTTTCATTAAGTTGGGTTTAATACTTTTGTGTTTTATGGAATGAGACTTTCTTTCAATCACCTAAAGTATTTTTTGCTTCCAAAAAATGTTACTTCATTAAGAACAAAATATAATGCCTTCTTCGTGATTTCAGGCTTCCGCCGTGGTGTAAATGAGAGCTGTGCTCTTCTGGGATTTTATGCCGCATAGAATTGTAGTTCGTTGCCGACGTTTCGGGACAACCTATCGGTCCCATCTTCAAGGGTCACACAGTCTGACACTGCTTGACCCTTGAAGATGGGACTGATAGGTTGTCCCAAAAGTCTGTAACAAACTACCATTCGATGCTGCATAAAATCCCATAACAGCACACATTTCAAGCCTTTTTGAAGTTATTTTACATTTTAAATTACTGGTTTTTCGTAAGTTCCTGGAACTAAATATGCGTTTTACACTGAAAATGGATTCCAATGTTTGTGACAGTTTTATCTGTCCCAATTAATCATGAACATTGAGATTCTACTGCAGGATGTAACAATTTGACGTGCAGGAGTGGACAGTGAGAAGAACTGCATTTTGGACACAAATCAATTTGGTTCATCAAAGCATTAAATGGCGCAGGTGATACGTGTGAGGAAAACCGAGATGAATGTGATTCTAACCCTTGCTTCAACAACGCAACTTGCTTTGATGACATCAATGGCTACACCTGCCTGTGCCTGCCTGGTTATTCCGGTAAGAAGGCTATTTCTTTGCTTCTTGCAGGACTAAAGAATTCACTATAGTTATATAACATTTATAATAAGTGTGAGGTTATAACAACAAATATAACTACTCTAGATGTATGAGGATTTACAGACCCACAACCTGAATTACCTGTATAGAACAATCCTACTACGCAAGTAACTCCTGTCTGTTGGTAATGCCCTAAAGCCAGGAATGTGTAGTAAGTAATGTTCTCTGGCCCGTAACTTTTGTGTTAATGAAGCAATTTATTTTTCTATAAGAGGCAGCAATTGTAATAGCAGTAACATGTAATAGGTAGTGCAATATCAAGTCAGTCAGTCTGATGCTATTTATGGGATAAGTTGATGTGCAATGGCAATGGCATTGGAAAATTTATCCTATGAAGAAGTTTGTAGAATCATTCAGTTTATATGGGCACAACATGTTTCCCCAATTGAAATTCATCACTAAGTGGTGGTGATCTATGGTAATCTCATACTGAGAGTGCAGCACGTCAGAAAATAGTGCAGGTAGACTGAAAATTGTTGGATATCCACGATGATGATTGCAACGATCAGTCCAGCACATCAAGGATGGGTGTCAATGCAGCACAAGTGGAGAAACTGATTTTCGAAAAACTGACAAGTCACAATTTGAAACTTATCTGCTACACTGAAGTTGTCAATTGGAACTCTGCAAAACACTGTCCATGAAGAATTGGGATACAAGAGCCTGATTTCTACCATGGACTTTTAAACTTGTGCCAAGATGGGATAAATTCATCAACGTGCTTGGGGAGTGTGCTGAAAAATAATGATACTTCAGTGGAATAAAGGAGCTACACTTAATGCTTGAATGTCTTCTCATTTAATTTTTATGACCTAGGGAACGTTACTTACTGCACAGCCTTCATACATCACCAAATATGGTATACCCATAAACGAAAGCCCAACTACCATTTTCTTTCTGTCTCCACAAGAACAGTTCCATACCAACAAGCCACCCATTACTAATAGTCCACCCTAGAACTGGCCATGAAGGCCCAGAGGGGGAGTAGAGGCATAGCTCTAATCTTCCTTTAACCTCTGCACTACATGGGGGTGGGTGGTCAATGCCATGCCCCAGCTGCTTTACCCCCAGGTAAGAAACTCAGTACCCATTGTATAGGAGGCTAGGTGGGCCTTACGGCCGGTCTGGATGGGTGCAGAAAATCTTGCCCCCAAGGGGATTCGATCCCTGAACCATCCAGCATGTAGCGAGTTGCTATACTGACTATACTATCCCGGTCCATGCCCATTACTATATAATATTTAATTAACATGCTGTACACCTTCCACCATCATGTCTCACAGCCATGAGAATCAGTCTCACTGGTTCTCATTTGAACAGAAAATCTCCACTTGGCATCTATTTTGTTGCCTAGGTTTGTTCTGTGAGATAGACGTAGCAGTGTGCAATTCCACAGGAGAATCCCGTTGCATGAATGGAGGAATCTGCATTGAGGGACCGGGAGAGTCTTACACCTGTTCTTGTCTGGCAGGTATGCTACTAAAATATTTACCAACCAGCAATACATTTGTATTAATTCCACTGTCCACACTCCCAAACAAATACTTATCATCTTTCAGGTTGGACTGGTGATGTGTGTGAAATGCCTACTGATGAATGTGCTTCTTCACCGTGTATGAATGGTGGCGTTTGTGTTGATCATCACGCAGACTATGCTTGCGCCTGTCCCTTTGGTGAGATGCTTGCTCTCAGGGTGGATCACATAGAAGGAAGATCTCAATTACCATACAACTTGCAAGTCTTAAATTTCAAAAGATGCATAGTTCAAACCAAGATAAATCAGGTGTTAAAAAAGATATAAATGATTCTTTCCTTCACGGTTCTGACTAAAGCTGTGTGTTCATTTCCTGTTCTTCTCATGTCAGCTACCAGCAATGTTCATCTTATCCTAATAATAGAGGGCCCTTATTTGAACCAACATCTACAATGTCACTTCCTGCCTCACGTAGGCATACAGCTGAGTAAGCTACTGTTAATATGATAAATATGCCAACAGGAAGTGGCAGCTGATAGCTGTCATATAAAATAATGATCCTATTACAGTATTTGGCAAGGAACAGAAAACATGGAGCTCACATCCTGTTAATCAAATTACATGTGTGTTGTTACAGGCTACACAGGGAAGGACTGTGAAGTGAAGCTTCATCAGTGTGATACTATTTCATGTGAGAATGATGCCCTCTGTCTAATGGAAGATGGAGTGACAGTGTGCTACTGTGTGCCCGACTACCATGGAGATCGGTGCCAGTTTCAATACGACGAGTGTCAACTAGGACCAAGGTACAAGAATGAGAAATAAATTTACATTTATGACATAAATATTACTGAAAGATTTCTCTGACATACTGTGGAGCACTCCTTACAAACTATCATCTCACATGTGCAGGTGTGTGAATGGTGGAACATGCTTGGACGGTGTGGACAACTTCACGTGTTCCTGTCCACCGCAACTGACAGGTCAATTCTGTGAATGTCTCATCACTGGTCTTGGACAACTTAACTGTTCTTATATTGTGCCATCATTAACAACTTTACTTCCTTCATCACCAACCATTACTGAAGTGCCTTCAACACTTACGTGGCCAGCTGTAATCCCTACAGGACTGACAACAGAAGAGACAAAAATGACGTCTCAAGTCACAACATATCTCGTGCCTTCTTTGCGAACGTCACCATCGACATCAGAAACTACCTCCAGTGACATATATTCACATTCCACAACTTCAACTTCTTTATCTTCCAAATTCACCACATCATTTGGTGAAACGGTACCTACATTTCCAACAGAAAAAACTTTGTCTAACTTCACTGAAACAATATCCACAGAGATGCCTTCAACAACATCTTCCATCTTTACTTTCATAACTTCAGAGGCTGTATCAACTCCAACTGAAGAAAATGCCACCACCAAAATGGAAACTGTAACATATCCCTTAATGACCGAGAGCAAAACTCCACTCACACCGTCCGAGATGACAGAAAGCAGTCCAGCTGAAGGAACTCCAACACCAGAAGTACTTACACTGTATTACAATATAACTGAACTATCAACTTCAACTCCCTTTCCAGAAAAATCAAGCACTACAATTGCTGCTGTAGGCATATCTTCAGAAATTCCTTCAGTTTCAACAAGTGAAGAAACGACTTTGAGATATGACGTGTCAACATCTGCTCCTCCCACATCAACAGATCAGGTATTAAGTACAGAAGAAACTCTATCTGAGCAGCCATTAACACCCCAGTCTACAGATTCTCTTCCCCATTATCCAGTAACAGCCGTTACTGCAGAAGTGCCTTCACAGAATATTACCATAGAGGAGCAAGTTACAACAGTTGTCAGCACTGAACCAAGCAGTGAACATCCTATCACATTTTTCCTTACAACTTCTCCAAGGACTCCAGAGATGACTCCAACAGGTACCTTGACACCTACAGAGACCACAGTTGCAGAACTGACTTCTGACCGGTATACTACATCAACAGAACTGCCAGACTGCACTATAATCCCCTGTCATAATGGAGGGACTTGCATCCACACTAAGGATGGACCTCAGGTAAGTGTGTTATTTAGTGACACTGTCAACTGTGAAGATTATACCATCTGTGGTAAATGAATGAATGAGTATGGAGCACTGGTGGAATGATACCCACAGCATAAAAAATGAAGAATTCTGAGAAAAACATATTCCAATGCCACTTTCTTCACCACAAATCCCACACAGGCTGGCCTAAGATTGAACTGGGGCCCCCACAGTGACAGGCCGGCAACTAACTGCCTGGGCAATTACTCACTTAATTGCATGAACTGGGGCCCCCACAGTGACAGGCCGGCAACTAACTGCCTGGGCCATTACTCACTTAATTGCATGAACTGGGGCTACCACACTGAGAGGCCGGCAACTAACTGCCTGGGCCATTACTCACTTAATTGCATGAACTGGGGCCACCACACTGAGAGGCCGGCAACTAACTGCCTGGGCCATTACTCACTTAATTGCATGAACTGGGGCTACCACACTGAGAGGCCGGCAACTAACTGCCTGGGCCATTACTCACTTAATTGCATGAACTGGGGCTACCACACTGAGAGGCCGGCAACTAACTGCCTGGGTCATTACTCACTTAATTGCATGAACTGGGGCCACCACACTGAGAGGCCGGCAACTAACTGCCTGGGCCATTACTCACTTAATTGCATGAACTGGGGCCACCACACTGAGAGGCCGGCAACTAACTGCCTGGGCCATTACTCACTTAATTGCATGAACTGGGGCCACCACACTGAGAGGCCGGCAACTAACTGCCTGGGCCATTACTCACTTAATTGTATGAACTGGGGCCACCACACTGAGAGGTCGGCAACTAACTGCCTGGGCCATTACTCACTTAATTGCATGAACTGGGGCCACCACACTGAGGGCCAGCAACTAACTGCCTGGGCCATTACTCACTTAATTGCATGAACTGGGGCCACCACACTGAGAGGCCGGCAACTAACTGCCTGGGCCATTACTCACTTAATTGCATGAACTGGGGCCACCACACTGAGAGGCTGGCAACTAACTGCCTGGGCCATTACTCACTTAATTGCATGAACTGGGGCCCCCACAGTGACGGGCCGGCAACTAACTGCCTGGACCATTACTCACTTAATTGCATGAACTGGGGCCACCACACTGAGAGGCCGGCAACTAACTGCCTGGGCCATTACTCACTTAATTGCATGAACTGGGGCCACCACACTGAGAGGCCAGCAACTAACTGCCTGGGCCATTACTCACTTAATTGCATGAACTGGGGCCACCACACTGAGAGGCCGGCAACTAACTGCCTGGGCCATTACTCATTTCATTGCGTGAAACTGTTTCTGTAATGTGTCATACCCTATCAAAGCTGACTGATATCTCGGCAGTTAAGAGAACTGAACTAAATATCTGAAGTACTTGAAACATTTACATTACGGCACTGTGGAAAAGGGTAAAAAATTGTGTATGCATAATTACCTAGAAAAATTTTTAATATCCTCTGTTACATGATCAGTTATTTTAATATCTGGTACTATGTGAGAAAGCTGGGCAGACTCATGACAATGTGTGCTTGGCACTACATCTCTCCCATAAGTTTGCAGTTAACCTGCCATATTATTTTGACATGTCATTCACAGAAGCCAGGGAGGCAACATTCTGGCATCACGTAGCTATGCCAGATTTGAGTTTTTCACAGCAGCATTGATGAATATCCATGTCTTCTGGGATGTTATGCCGTGCTGATTGGTAAAGTTACCAACATTTTGGAAGAGCTCGCTGCCTCTGACTCTGAAGATGGAGACGCCAATCTCCTCCGAAATGTCGTACCTATTTGCCAATCAACATGGTATCACATCCCATAAGACTTGAACATTCATCATTTAGCTAGCTCATAGCAGCAGTTTACTGCTGAAGTACAGTACCTTTGTGTTTCGGCCCCTTGATTTGTACTAATGATCTGTGAAAATGGCAGGTACAATGATACAAATTAGTAACCCACTGGAGAGTCTTCCTGCATTAAATTCTCCAGATTTAACCTAAAAGTTTCATGTCACCACCTTACTTGAAATTATTAATAAATTACAAAATGTTTCATACATTATGCATATGTACGTTTATTATCTGCCACAATACCAGATCACACAATTAAATTTTAAAGCACCATGTTGATATGAATGCAACAGCTTAGAAATACAACAATGAGTGACTATTCAAGTCTTTTGGGGTGTCATGCTGTGTCAAAGGGTATGCAGTTCCTGACATTTTGAAGCACTGCAGGGCCTGCACAATGTCAGGGTCAAGCCATCCAAGAAAATCACACACACAACACAGCAACATGAACCATAAGACTTGAATATTCAGCGACACTGCTGTAAGAACCTCAGACCTCAGAATGTTTAGTGTGCATGGCTGAGACGCTGAGTTAAGATCCTTGTCATGTTGCAGTGTGTATGCAGGTTTGGTTGGCAAGGACTGCTGTGCGATGAGCACGTCGGGATCAGAGTGGCTGCTTTCACAAGACGATCGTACCTCAGTCACAGGCTAACCAACAGCTCTGGAGCACACATTGAAGTGACTGCTCGGACTGTGGCTGCTACAGGCATCTTGCTGTATGCCCACCTCACTCCTGACATGTACATGTACCTATACCTGGAGGATGGGATCCTCAAATTCAAATTCTCTTGTGGAATACAGACAATGCTCTTCAGTGAAGTGCAATTTCATGTCAATAATGGATTTAATATTGCTATAAAAGTCACGTAAGTTCTCTGTAAATCATAATGGACTGGCAACTTTAAGCCTTTCCTATCTCCTATTCACAGAATTCCTACATACTTGTCCCATAGGAGTCCACTGATGGAAGCCTTCTGCCACTAACTTTTGAACTGATCACCTCCGTATGACTGCATGCCGAGTGTTATGTTTCTTTGTCCTTCATACATTCTTTGATATATATTCTAAGACAGGAGTATACAAATGTCCTGCATCAGTTCTGTTTCATGACAGAGACACACTGTGCACAAAGCAAGTCACTCAAGCTCCCCTGTTATTTTTTTTTTCAAGAATTTTACAAACACAGCACAAAGACTGTGCAATCAACAGCACCTACCAAACTGTGCAATCAACAGCACCTACCAAACTGTGCAATCAACAGCACCTACCACCATCAAAACTTCTACATATTTGGCAAAGCAATATTATGCACATTTTTGTGAGTATATTTCATGCAGTACAGTAACTTTCATTCAACAGGGTATAAGGATGTGGACTGGATTAATCTGGCTCAGGGTATCAAAAAGTTCCATAAAAGTGGGAAATTCCTTCACTGGTTGTGCGACTATACACTTCCCCAAGCAGTCACTCAGCCAGTAATTTTCATTAAGCAATGTGGCTCTTACAAACCATGTCCCAGTTCAATTATGCCTTATTTTGCAGCACTGAATATATGTAGATTCCCAAATTTCTGTTTTCTGGGATGTGACACTGTGCAGATATGGGTCAATACTTCAGATCAACTTGGTGATTCCATTCACATGTTCATGTTGGCAATAGATTGTTCTGAAAGGTTGGTACCTATCTACCAAACCACATGGTGTCACACCACAGAAGCTACCACCACAAAAACACCACTAAATTGTACTGGCCATTTGAGCAGTCCTCCCCTCAACTGTCCTGACCTCAGAGAGGTAAATAAAAAATACTTTTCTCTTCTTTACTCCGATTTATTCTGTAAACAGACGTTAAGGGAATGCCTTTACTTCAGAGTCATTATTTTATATGACAACTCATATCAGTCCTTCACCCAAACTGTTTCACAAGTTAGCAAGCACTGCAATGTGCACTGCTAATTCCAAATCGCCACAAGTTATGGTCCATACCTTCCACTTCAATGTACTGCAGTTTATATTAGGTTTTTCCTCACCGTATTCAAAGAAGGTGCTGGAAACATCTTCCTTCGGCCCAGAGACATGCATCACATCTAACAAAGTCATTGTTCATTGCACATCGTTGTTCTATAAGTTACACGAGCCAACAGGAAGTGACTAGTTACAGCTGTCACAGTAATAATGTCCCTATAACTACCATGCCACCTCCAACAGACACCAATATGTGTCCATACTGTCATGAGCCTTCTCTAACAGACATCAATACATGTCCATACTGCTCAAGGGGTGAAAATGGTTTTCAGTTTATTTTCAGTGTTGTTTATTTTTCATCTGACTCCATAATCCAGCACCAAACTGATCATTCCTACATTCCTAACAATTATAATATAACCTCAAACAATTTAATTTAGCTTTCTATTATCATATTCAAAACTGAATGCATCAAGAAATTGAGATTAAACTCTGGGAATGCTTGCCAGTATTTGACTATTTGGTCCAGAATCTTTTGTCTTCCAGTTTGCTATCTAAGAGGATAAGATTAAAATACAGACATATATACTTTGCCTGTTGTTTTATATGGGTGTGAAACTTGACCTCTCACATTAGGAAAGAATATAGGCTGAGGGCATTCAAGAATAGGGTGCTGAGGAGGATATTTGGCACTATGAGGGAAGGAGGTAAGAGGAGACTGGAGAAAAGTGCATAATGAGGAGCTTCATGATTTGTACTTCTCAACAAATATTATTTGAATGATCAAATCAAGGAGGATATGATGGGTAGGGCACGTAGCACATATGGGGGAAAAGAGAAATGCACACAGGGTTTTGGTGGGGAAACCGTAAGGAAAAAGACAGCTTGGAAAACCTAGGCATTGATGGGAGGATAACATTAAAATGTATCTGAAATAAATAGGCTCAAACAGCCTTAACTGGATTAATGTGGCTCAGGATATGGACAAGTAGCACACGCCTGTGAACACAGTAATAAGGCTTTGGGTTCCATAAAATGTGGGGAGTTTCTCCACTATCTGAGGAACTGCTACCTTCTCAAGGAGGTCAATGCTCCATGCAGGTAGTTTCTACTATTATTGCAGACTAGAGCTCCTTCCTCCTGGTGCAGAATTCAGACACTGTGCAGCTTCTGTGCACATCAACAATACATTAGTAATGGGTGGCGAACAACTGGCGTCATCTGCTACTCACGTCAGAGCAAATTCATGGCTACATCTGGCAGGAATTCCTCCACAGTTCTTAGTGCCAAACGAGGCTCCACTTGTGACTGGGTTTACAGGCTGCATGCAGGATCTTCAGGTATTCTGTATACCTTCTTAATGCTTACAGAATAAAATACAGCTGTTAGAGAACACAAATTCTGTGTGACAACTTGTCCCAAAAGAATCCTTTAAGGTCTGATGGTTACTTTAGGTACCATTAGGTTTAACATTCACAAGTTCTACGTTCTGCCCACAGAGTGTATTTAGGTATTTTGTATGTATCTCAGACAAACAGCGATTATTTCCCTATAAAGCACTAATTTATTGGTTTTCATAACCGAGACGGAGTGTGTTCACTGCACGGTACGGACTGTATTTATGTGTTTTGTGTGGATCTCAGAACAAACAGCGATTATTTCACTGTACAGCATTAACTGACTGGTTTGTATAACTGAGACGGAGTGTGTTTACTGCGCGGTACGGACTGTATTTATGTGTTTTGTGTGGATCTCAGAACAAACAGCGATTATTTCACTGTACAGCATTAACTGACTGGTTTGTATAAGTGAGACGGAGTGTGTTTACTGCGCGGTACGGACTGTATTTATGTGTTTTGTGTGGATCTCAGAACAAACAGCGATTATTTCACTGTACAGCATTAACTGACTGGTTTGTATAACTGAGACGGAGTGTGTTTACTGCGCGGTACGGACTGTATTTATGTGTTTTGTGTGGATCTCAGAACAAACAGCGATTATTTCACTGTACAACATTAACTGACTGGTTTGTATAACTGAGACGGAGTGTGTTTACTGCGCGGTACGAACTGTATTTATGTGTTTTGTGTGGATCTCAGAACAAACAGCGATTATTTCACTGTACAGCATTAACTGACTGGTTTGTATAACTGAGACGGAGTGTGTTTACTGCGCGGTACGGACTGTATTTATGTGTTTTGTGTGGATCTCAGAACAAACAGCGATTATTTCACTGTACAGCATTAACTGACTGGTTTGTATAACTGAGACTGAGTGTGTTTACTGCGCGGTACGGACTGTATTTATGTGTTTTGTGTGGATCTGAGAACAAACAGCGATTATTTCCCTATAGCGCACTAATTTATTGGTCTTCATAACCGAGACGGAGTGTGTTCACTGCACGGTACAATCTAATATGTAAATACAATTTCAGTTAATCTTAGTCTTTAAGTTGCTAACAGTGTGTGACCCTAATCTGTCCAAAATTATAAACATCAAATACAACAGACATGTAATTAAAAACAACATTAACATCTACGCAATGTGTTTCTGCCAGTACTGGCAGTCACCAGAGACTTCTCACAGTACAGTTCGAATTTGGACAAACTACATATCTGATACACCGTGAACTTCAAAATTAAGTATTTGGAATAGTACGGATTTATATTTTAAATCCATAACCCTTGTGTTATAATTCAAATGGCACACTGTATGGTTTGGCAACCATACTTAAGTAATATAACTGAAGAAAGATCAAACCATAATGGTTTTAAGGTCTAAACATATTTCTGCAATTAGTTCCCTGGAAAGACATCCTCATAAAAATGGGCAAAGTCTAGCTGAAAATTAAAGTATTGTGGGGTGTTAGGCCATGTTGACTGGTAAAGAGTTACCGTCATTTTGAAGGACTGCAGTGCCTTCTTCAAGGCCATTTCAAAATAATTAAACAAAAGCAAGCGAAGACACTGAAGGCACTAGAACTGTTCTATTGTGCATGAAGTTCCTAACTTGTTGAATTGCAGAGATATTTACTAAGTTTGTACGCCCAATTAATCCACATTATAGTAAGTTGTACTTCACAGTGGTCCAATCTGCAGCAGCGATAGTATCACTAACTTCTCAAATATCTTAAACAATTACATTAAAAAAAATTAAATACATAGTGTACAATTCTTAGGCTTTTGTGGCTAGCATTCAGCACAGTGGATCTTCTTTCAGAGCTGAACTGCACAGATGGTTTCCCAAACACAGCAACTGCAGAATTTGCCAAAACATTGTGAAATCTTCATTCCTCTGTGTAGTCTAACCCTGAAAGTCGATCCACCACACATGATCTAAGTTTTCAGGGTTTAAGGGCAGTTTTTGTTCAAACGAAGGTCATCTTTTGGGTTTGTATACTGTGCAGTGATTAAATAGTCAGACATTCCTCCAAAACCCAAAACATGGCCACTATCTGAACATAAAATATTGTATAATCATGTACGAATGAAAGCAAATTTGTGTTAGAGCTTACCACTTTACTACTAAAGATGTTAACGGCTGCTTACACTTTCACATTTCAGATCGACAATAAGAAGAAAAATATCTTCAGAGACGCAGTTGATGGATATGATGTTACAGAATGCTCATCACTTGCATGCCTATCAAATCCTTGCTTTGGAAGTGCAACATGTGTGGAACACAAGGACAAGTGGCACTGCTTATGTCCGTCAGGGTACCACAGAATCAATACATTGTTGTGAGATCTGACATTCTAAGGATTCATGTCTTCCGAGATGTAACGCCGTGTTGTTGGGCAAGTGGTTCCTGGCGTTTTGAAGGACTGTGGTACCTTCTTCTTCGGTTACGCAGTTCAAAAACAATAGCCAACTTCTGCATTGGCTACTTTACTTGGACCACTTGACCCTTACAGATGAAGGCACCAGAATCCTTCAAAATGTTGCGGACCACTTCCCCAGTGACACGCCCAGAAGACCTGAATCCTCGTCAACCAGATGTTATTAAGGTGTCAGTAAAGTTATCTGTGCACACCATGAAGACATGTGGAAATAGAGGTATAGCTCCACGCATTCTTAATCTCCTCAGCACTCAATGGAAGTAAAAGGTCAGCTTCATGCCCCAAACACTTTACCCCCAGGGGACAGAGGTCCTGGTACCCATTGAATTGGAGGTTGTGTGGGCCCCATAGCCAGTCTTGGTGTACTTGAGAAGAGAAAAATCTGTCCCTACCAGGAATTGAACCACATTCCCCTAGCTGTACAGCCCACAGCCTAG
This sequence comes from Reticulitermes speratus, assembly GCA_021186555.1. NCBI lineage: Eukaryota > Metazoa > Arthropoda > Insecta > Blattodea > Rhinotermitidae > Reticulitermes > Reticulitermes speratus. The sequence continues at coordinate 1,920,452 of JAJKFL010000026.1, forward strand.
TCACTATACCAACTGAGCTATCCCAGCTCCACATTAGAAGCTGCAGTTTATATTCCTGTCGATTACTAGTATAAACACTAGTGACTACAAGCAGTTTGCAGCTGTCACAGGATGTCCTGGTAGATAAAACTGCCATTCTCAGAGACACAATAAAAGGTACACCCTGTAGTACATAAAACTTTAACAAAAAGATAACACTAAAATTAATAATTATATTACACAAGAAATTAAAAACCAGGGACTGAGGATTCAAACTGCATCCAAAAACTCTTACTGCATTAGTTGACATCACTTTCAAAGTGGCTGCTGTAAATATATGCAAAAGCATGAAGTAAATTTTAATGGCTTGTGTCCTTTCTATAAAGTCTGCAATATGAAACAGGATGAAGGGAAATAGAAAAGTTGTCACACTTCATACATATTAGGTATAAGTCAATATCAAATTCTGTATTGATCTAAGAGACATATGTAATATTATCACATCATTTGATCAACTTCAAGGTTTTCCATAATTTCTCAAGTATCAAACTGAATTCAGTCTTAAAATTGTACATTAAAGTATCTCAACACCCACCAAATCCGTGGGGCTGATATTTTTTCGTCCCACAGCACCCAGACCCGTCCTGTCCAATAGTACCAGGAGGTGACTACTTACTGCCATGTAGTGCCATGAGTAAGAATGTGTGGATCTGTATCTCAGCTGTCTCACATGGCATGAAGTCTTCACGTTGTGTATTGTCTCAATTTAATGACATAACTCTCATGATTATTCACACATCTTTCCTCCAAATATCCAAGTGCAATGTCTCCCCCCAAATGTTGTGCACGGATAGGTTTAAATTCCTCAGTTCTCTCAAAAGGTAATCGTAATTTCACACCACAAATAAATTAATGCAGTGTATAAATATGTTGAATACGTACCAGAATATGGAATACTTTCCTGACTATCATACTGTATTGCTTTATTCATATTAGGTGATGTCCCTTATTCTAGCTGCAAGGCATGTCCAATACATTCAGTTCACTAGTCTGTAGCTTTTTTGTTAATCAAGCATTTTATTTTTTGGTAGGAGGTACCATTTGTAGTAGGGGTAACATGCAACAGATGGTGCAGTAGTCATGTCACACGCTATTCAGGATATAAGATAATGTGCAAAGGCATCAAAAAGTGTTCATCTTAGGAAACTTGAGTTAGAAACAAATGAAAATGTGAATGAACTACAACTGGGTTATTTCTACATGTTTTTACTGTATGTGTGCTATACAACTGGTTGATTCATCACACTTTACTGAAATGGCCAACTTAACAGTTTTACAATACAGTAACACCTTGCTGAATGCTCAAGATCCATTCCTGGAAAAAGAGAGCTTTCGGCAAATCAGCTTTCAACAGGGTCATTGCAGTATGTGTTATGTCGTGCAATCATACCTTCCACACTGAATTTATTTTTCCTCCTCCTCATCATCATAAACAACAACAACAACAACAACAACAACAACAACAAATACCACCACCACCTTCTAATCAATGTTGTTGTCCTCCTTGAAGTAGCATCCTTGGGACTTAATGCAGCAAGTCCAGCAATGGTGCCACTCTTCAAAGCACTTTGTGAGTGTACTGCTTGAAACTTGAAACTGCCTCCTGTAACTTTTCTTGAATCAAGGTGATGTTATTAAACCTATCTTGAGTTTTGGGAACGAAAGGACTCACACAGCATTAAGTCTGGTGAGTAGGGATGGCGTGGAATGACAGTCATATTGTTTTTAGCCAGAAATTCATGCACAAAGCAGGGTGGGCAGGTGCATTGTCATGGTCAAGATACCGATCTGCTGCATCCTACTGGTTCAGGCTGGTTTTGCCGCAGATTTTCCTGCAGATGCCGTAATGTGACCGTGTAGTAATGTCGGCTTACAGTTTGTCCTTATGGAACAGATCTGTGATGTACAACTCCACGGGTGTTGAAAGAAACATGAGCATCCTCTTCACAATTGAATGGCCTTGCCCTCTTTTGGGCACAGAAAAGATGGGCTCTTCTACTGAGGTGAATGTTGCTTGGTTTCTGGGTCAGAACTGTAAACCCATGTCTCATAAACTGTGATCATCTTCCAAATGAATTCTGGGCCTGTTTTAAGCCTCTGTTGAAGGCCCTGGCATGTGCTGACACAATTCTTCTTCTGATACTCAGCAGGCAGGGCACAATTTGGTGGCAATCTGATGTATGTTCAGACTGACTTTCAAAACACTCTGAACTGATTCAAATGGCCTGATGATGGCTTCCAATTAAGCCAAAACATGTAGCCAGATTACCCCTACATCACTTCAATAAAGGAAATGCATTAAACTGATTTTCCTCTTACAGTACACATAGAAGACGATGTCTCAAACCAAGAAACAGCTCAATAGCAAATCAGGTTTCAACAGGACATTACTGCATGCTAATAAAAGTTTATATTCTATGACATTTGACTGCCCTTACCAACAGACTAGCATTTAAGTCAATGCATACAATGCTGTTCGTTAATAGCAATGGGAATAAGTATATACTACATACATTTCCTCCAACGTATTCTAGATTCACGGGAGTGACATGTGAGCAGTCAGTTTGTGAGGACAATCCGTGCCGATTTGGTTCCACATGTGTGCCATATCCCGCAAGTGGCTTCCTTTGCCTCTGTCCATTAGGAAAACATGGAGTCTACTGTGAACATGGTAAGTATTCCGAACAGCAGTAAGTGCATTGGCATATCAAATGAAACTAAATTAGAGCAACTGATGCACAAATTGAGCCACCTTTATTGTAGCGTCCTTATCATATGCCCCTACATATGTTTTGGACCTTGGTCCATCATCAGGGGGTCTTGTCCATAAAAGCTACTACCTCAAATATAATAATGTGAAATCCATTGGCATATGTTTTAAGGCAACATCTGTTTTGAAGTCCCCTGCCTAGCCTCTTTTATATGAAGAAGGGAGACCTGGTGCTTACACAGTTGCAAAGTAAGACAGTTTACCTGGCGCTTGGACAGTTGCAAAGTAATACAGTTTACCTGGTGCTTACACAGTTGCAAAGTAAGACAGTTTACCTGGCGCTTGGACAGTTGCAAAGTAATACAGTTTACCTGGTGCTTACACAGTTGCAAAGTAAGACAGTTTACTTGGCGCTTGGACAGTTGCAAAGTAAGACAGTTTACCTGGCGCTTGGACAGTTGCAAAGTAAGACAGTTTACCTGGCGCTTGGACAGTTGCAAAGTAAGACAGTTTACTTGGCTCTTGGACAGTTGCAAAGTAAGACAGTTTACCTGGCGCTTGGACAGTTGCAAAGTAAGACAGTTTACCTGGTGCTTGGACAGTTGCAAAGTAAGACAGTTTACCTGGCGCTTGGACAGTTGCAAAGTAAGACAGTTTACCTGGCGCTTGGACAGTTGCAAAGTAAGACAGTTTACCTGGCGCTTGGACAGTTGCAAAGTAAGACAGTTTACCTGGTGCTTGGACAGTTGCAAAGTAAGACAGTTTCTGGATGTGATGCCATACTCCACCACATTCGTAACCAGCTACCAGACTACACAGTATCACACCCCAGAAGACAGTAATGTTTGCAGTTACCATCATGAGAACTTCAAATCCCACACTTGCTTGACATTTCAGATCTAGAGATTGGCCAGCCTTCATTTTCATCCTCTGTTGGTGGCCTTGCGTCCTACGCTGCCTACCCAATACCTGGTGCCATACACAACAGTATGGAGCTAAAATTCAAGTTTATTCCATCGACAGTAGAACAAATAGGGCTCATGGTATTTGTTGGACAAGATGGTTTCCATGACTCCAGAGCAGACCATTTATCTGTCAGCTTCATAAAAGGATATGTTGTTCTCACATGGAACCTTGGCTCAGGTATGACATTAGACAATTTATTCTCTTCAAATTTCTAATAGTTACCTTTTGAGCTTTACAAACCATTATTTTATTAGTTCATTGCCTATTCCAGTCAACTTTGTCACTAGAGTGAAGTCCATATGAAGCTGAGAACACATTTAATATCCCTCTCCCGTGAGTTTGGAGGTTTTTGGAGCACTGTAATTGAGGAGTCCTGTCTTCTGTCATATGATGCTGCATAATTGGCTGTTTCCTGACCTTCCAAAGAAATGTAGTGCCTCCATTCTCAAGAGTCAAGTGGTCCATGAAGAAGAACCACTTGACTCTTGAGAATGAAGGCAATATGTTCCTTCAAAATTGCGGGAACCACTCACCCAATGACTCAGCATCATGTCAGAAAAAACAATCTGCAATTCCCTCTCCTGCTGAGTATAAACAATCAACATTTCAGTAACAAAACCTCATATTCGCATAATTACTATTATTAAAATAATTGCACAATTTAGTACATACTACAAAATCAAATAATTACTCTTTCAGGTCCTCGAAGGATTTTCACACCTCGCCCTGTGACTCAGCGAGCAAATCGCCCTCATACAGTGCGACTGGGTAGAATAGGACAAGTTGCTTGGCTCATGGTGGACAATCTTCAGAATGTTAGTTCGAAGTCTCCAGGACATCTCTCACAACTCAATACAAGATCTCTGCTTTATCTTGGCAAGTTTAAATTATGGCACTAAGAAACTAGAACACATACTGTCAGTGGTGAAGAACACATGTAATGTATACAACTGTTGTACCATCAGCATTATAAGCTTTGCACTGTTAGGTCATTAAGGCCTGTTCTTTGTTTCTCCATAATCACTCTCGTCATCCTAAAGCCTAACAGAATGCTGAATGTACAAGGCAGCCCCTTAAGGACAAACACTGGCTTGAAATCTCAAGAGGTTTCTGAAGACACAAAGTATACTATAACTTGATTGTGTAATATGTATGCAGCATTATATTAATTATTGTGATGCATATTACATCTTTCAGGAGGCCATAAATCGAGGAACTTCTCCTTACTGCCTCATGATCTACCCCTGCACTCTGGTTTCTCTGGTTGCCTGTTTGATGTGGAACTCAGAGCAGGGCGTATAGCCGTAGCTCTTCAGAGAACACAACCTGTAACTGGTCGCAGTGTAGGACAGTGCGGAACTAGTGAATGTCATGAGCATGCTTGTCAGCATGGTGGAGCATGCCTTCATCACGGTGCCACATACACGTATGTACAACATATCCTCTTCCTTGCTCAGAACTGAATCTTTTTATCTGAAGATGTAGGATGTGCACGGTACGAACCGTGCAATTGTCAGTGTTAACTTACATACTGCTAAGCCCACAATGTTATGTGCCCCTGCAATATGGCATGTATGCTGCACGGGTATCATCACTGGTGCAGTGTTTAGAAATGTACAATGATGATGAAATGATGAGGGCACAAGGGCATAACCACAAGCCTGAGTAGTGACTACTGATTCTTGAAGTTATGTCTGACAGCTGTTGTTAGTGCACACAGTGCACATCACACCCAAACAGTACGCACTATAACTAGACAACACAAGAAATACCAGTAACACAGAACCACGATCCTTCAAATATCCAACGACATGCAGTGTTAAAGACTCTCCACCATGAAAACACAACGAGACGAGTTCAGTGACAGTGCACGATAATTTTCATATTTTAATATTTATCTAATTTATTACTTTAAAATATGGCGCTAGAAAGTGATACCGTAATTATCAGAAGTGAACGTGGTGACCTGCATTGCGTGTGCTGATAGAGGAACACATGGACGGCATTTGATAAGTACAATCCAGTGACCCCCTGATGATGGTTTCATAGAAACATATGCAGGGGCCTTTTAGACGATTTTATAAAAAACCTTATATTGGTTTTTTAATAAATGTGCATTTAGTTGGTAGTGAGATATTAGTTATGCCTCTTAATATTTGAAAAGTATTTGATATGCCCTGCTTGAATTATGACTCTCGATCTTCTGTAAGGGTCCATGTTTTAGTGTTAAATGTTAAGCTGTTATATGTCTACCTCAATATCTGCTGTTCCACAATACTCCTCTTACAATATGATTCATGTCTACTTCAGTATCTACTGTGTTGTGTACGGACAACATATGTGGAGTCAATGTCACGCCCTGAATGTACTTGTTTTTTAACTGTTCAGTTTCTGCTGTAGGTGTTTATGCCCTGAGGGACGGTTTGGGCCAACGTGTGCCCTTAATTTCAATCCATGTGACTTTATGAGACACAACTGCAGCTCTGGGGCAACATGTGTCCCTTTGGCAACAAGATATGAATGTGACTGCCCTCTTGGAAAAGCGGGAAAATACTGTGAGAGAGGTATGACGGCACAGTGGCTTCAAAATGTAGTTTCATTAACATGTAGTTCCTGATTATGTTCTCAGATGTGATGCCATCTAGTCTGGTAGGTACCAACTCTTTGGGAAAAAACTTATAACATGATGATGGAGGAAGTAATTTCCTCGTTAAGTGCTTGTACAGTATGCACCTAGCAGACCACATGGCATCACAACCATGAAGTAAGTTCCTCATAAGTGCTGGTACAGTATGCACCTAGCAGACTACATGACATCACAACCATGAAGTAAGTTCCTCATAAGTGCTGGTACAGTATGCACCTAGCAGACTACATGACATCACAACCATGAAGTAAGTTCCTCATAAGTGCTGGTACAGTATGTACCTAGCAGACTACATGACATCACAACCATGAAGTAAGTTCCTCATAAGTGCTGGTACAGTATGCACCTAGCAGACTACATGACATCACAACCATGAAGTAAGTTCCTCGTACGTGCTGGTACAGTACGACCTAGCAGACCACATGGCATCACAACCATGAAGTAAGTTCCTCATAAGTGCTGGTACAGTATGCACCTAGCAGACTACATGACATCACAACCATGAAGTAAGTTCCTCATAAGTGCTGGTACAGTATGCAGACTACATGACATCACAACCATGAAGTAAGTTCCTCGTAAGTGCTGGTACAGTATGCACCTAGCAGACTACATGACACCACAACCATGAAGTAAGTTCCTCGTAAGTGCTGGTACAGTATGCAGACTACATGACATCACAACCATGAAGTAAGTTCCTCGTACGTGCTGGTACAGTACGCACCTAGCAGACCACATGGCATCACAACCATGAAGTAAGTTCCTTATAAGTGCTGGTACAGTATGCACCTAGCAGACTACATGACATCACAACCATGAAGTAAGTTCCTCATAAGTGCTGGTACAGTATTACCTAGCAGACTACATGACATCACAACCATGAAGTAAGTTCCTCATAAGTGCTGGTACAGTATTTACCTAGCAGACTACATGACATCACAACCATGAAGTAAGTTCCTCGTAACGTGCTGGTACAGTACGCACCTAGCAGACCACATGGCATCACAACCATGAAGTAAGTTCCTCATAAGTGCTGGTACAGTATTTACCTAGCAGACTACATGACATCACAACCATGAAGTAAGTTCCTCGTAAGTGCTGGTACAGTATGCAGACTACATGACACCACAACCATGAAATACGTTCCTCGTAAGTGCTGGTACAGTATGCAGACTACATGACATCACAACCATGAAGTAAGTTCCTCGTAAGTGCTGGTACAGTATGCACCTAGGAGACTACATGACACCACAACCATGAAGTAAGTTCCTCGTAAGTGCTGGTACAGTATGCAGACTACATGACATCACAACCATGAAATAAGTTCCTCGTAAGTGCTGGTACAGTATGCAGACTACATGACATCACAACCATGAAGTAAGTTCCTCGTAAGTGCTGGTACAGTATGCACCTAGCAGACTACATGACACACAACCATGAAGTAAGTTCCTCGTACGTGCTGGTACAGTACGCACCTAGCAGACCACATGGCATCACAACCATGAAGTAAGTTCCTCATAAGTGCTGGTACAGTATGCACCTAGCAGACTACATGACATCACAACCATGAAGTAAGTTCCTCATAAGTGCTGGTACAGTATTTCCCTAGCAGACTACATGACATCACAACCATGAAGTAAGTTCCTCATAAGTGCTGGTACAGTATGCACCTAGCAGACTACATGACACCACAACCATGAAGTAAGTTCCTCGTACGTGCTGGTACAGTACGCACCTAGCAGACCACATGGCATCACAACCATGAAGTAAGTTCCTCATAAGTGCTGGTACAGTATGCACCTAGCAGACTACATGACATCACAACCATGAAGTAAGTTCCTCATAAGTGCTGGTACAGTATTTACCTAGCAGACTACATGACATCACAACCATGAAGTAAGTTCCTCATAAGTGCTGGTACAGTATTTACCTAGCAGACTACATGACATCACAACCATGAAGTAAGTTCCTCATAAGTGCTGGTACAGTATTTACCTAGCAGACTACATGACACCACAACCATGAAGTAAGTATCTCATAAGTGCTGGTACAGTATGCAGACTACATGGCATCACAACCATGAAGTAAGTTCCTCGTATGTGCTGGTACAGTATGCACCTAGCAGACTACATGACACCACAACCATGAAGTAAGTTCCTCATACATGCTGGTACAGTATGCACCTAGCAGACTACATGACACCACAACCATGAAGTAAGTTCCTCGTACATGCTGGTACAGTATGCACCTAGCAGACTACATGACATCACAACCATGAAGGTTGCAATCTTAATATCTACCACCATGAAAACCTTAAACCTCTAAATTTACTTCAAGTTTCATAATATTTGTGTGTGTGTGTGTGTGTGTGTGTGGGGGGGGGGGGGGGGGGGTCAGCACTGTGTAGTTAGTATAGTGACTAGTGGGTTGGACAGCTGAGGCAATATGCTTCACCTCCTGGCAGCGGCCAGACATTTTTCTCTTCTCCAAGCCTCCAAACCAGCTCTGAGGCCCTGTACTCAATGGATACCAGAGGTTTTTCCCTAGACATACAGCAGTTGAAGCATGAAGATGAAAACTTGCCTCCAATTAGTGCCAAGGATAAGAATGTATGTGGAGCTACACCTCCATTCCTCTGTATGCCATAAACATTTTTGTTTCATTACAGATGAACCTCTTTCTGATGTAGCTTTCTCTGGTACGCGTTCCTATCTCGCCCTACCTCTAATGGAATTGCATCGCCAACAAACAGCAATGGAACTTGAAGTGAGACCACTTTATGACCGAGGATTGTTACTATTTGTTGGCCACCAAGATGGTGATAGTTTCTTGTCACTCTCATTACAAGGAGGAGTGTTAGAGCTGCGACTAGGATCAGGTATTTAGTTGTATAATAATACACGACCGCAGCTGGACAAACATAGTAATTACAACAGTATCATTCAAGGATGAGCCAGCAACTGCATTGTAATGTCCGAGGCATGTTCAATAAGTACGGTACATTACAATGTCGAAAGTAGCTCATTTATTCCACCGAAGTCTCAATGATGCATGCATCACATCTTGGTACAAGTTTAATAATTCTGACATTGTAGAAATCACGCTCTTGCAATTGCCATCACAGATGTCTGTTCGACCACATTCTATCCATCTGCACCATTTTCTGATGCTGCACTGACACTGCACACCTCTATCAACTGGCACTGAATTTCAATGGCAGAATGTGTTTTGCTCATAACAAAAAAATCCACAAGAACTTTGTCACAGAACCAAGTTCTCAGCGTTGTTGCCACTGCACATCTACTTATCACATTCACTACCTCTTGTGCCATCTGTTGCATGTTATCCCTATTACAAGTGCTACCTCCTACAGAAAATGAAATGCCTGACTAGACTAAACATCCCCTGTACATTATCCATCATATTCATGTCCTTACAAAAACCAGGTAAAATCAGTTTTATAGATTGAAGTTGTACATACCGTGCATGATTAAGATATTACAACCGTGGATCTAGATCTAGATCTAGATCTAGATCCACGGTTGTTCAAACCAACATAGTGAATGTGAAAACAGTGGACGCCTAATAACAGTAACCCCTGAAGATGGCTCAGGCAGAGCCGAAACATATGTAGGGTTGACTTTTCAATTTATATTGTCATGTGCAACATTGTTGGTATATAGTAAATAATATCAGTTTTATAGATTCTAGTCTAGATTTTTAGATATGACATCAGAAAACAGATTCTGAACTGCTCTGTAATGAGCCTTTCCCCAATTTACTATGGCCTTAATTCCATGACAAATATAATAGTGTTTTGTTGCCATATTCTGGAAACAACAGTAACCACACTTAGTTCCTCTGTGTTTAATTACAGACCAACTTCCTGACAGCTTGTAACAGAGATAAAACTAGAATACATATTCCTTGGGAAATTATAATTCTTTGTTGAAGTTTCTTTTGTGCATTAACTAGTGTAATGCAACATATGACTCTCTTTCTGTACCATGGCATGACAGATTTCCTTTGAATCTAGGGGTGCTAGCTCTACGATTTAGGAGCCAGACAATTTTTTTCTGTGGATTTATATTGCAATTACTACAACTTTAAATCATCCACTACTGTAGTTGCTGGTATTGTGTGTGTGTGTGTGTGTCTACAAATCACAAGATATTCATAGACAATGAGGTTATTCTAAAATAATGCCACTTCTGTGAATTTGTTTGTCAGAAAATTCCAAAAAGCATATAAAATCAAGAGGAAAATTTAAAAAGCTTTAGCAATACACTGAAATAAAAAGTTTCATATTAAAACTCCTTATTCAACATTACAATCCTAATAAAACTAACCTGAAAAGTACTATAATGTAGTAACATTTATGGCATGTGTAATAAGGCAATGTGAATACCAACCACCCAAGTAAAACGAAATATTGAAAGGCATGTGTAATAGGGCGATGTGAAAATCGAGAAACAGCGCAAGTTGATGAGCCAGCATGTTTGTGAAGAAACCTTGTAGAGTTAGGATGGAGTAATTATGCTGACATTAAGGTTATTGCAACGCTTTAATTGAGGTCGCTAAGCGGCAAAATGCTGACATCAAGTGTGAGTGCAATATAATAACGTTATGAAAATACGTAACACTTTGAATATAAAAGGGCCTCGTCCTTATTAATGGAAATTAATGTAACTCTTTAGAATTAATAATATTGTTTTAGTAAATTGATATAGACAGCAAACTACTCTCTACCCCCTTAAGAACCCCATTTCGCTCCGAAAACCCAAGAATATAATCGTAGAGACCGACCTCCCGCGGCCTCTGCGTCCTTTTTATATTAAATACATATACGGGAGGTGGTGGCACGCTACCGGATCAGGTTTCGGGACCCTAAGTCCTGACGCCCGGTTCTAAGCTAAATACGCCCCAGGGAACGATCGTTCGAATCAGTTGGGAAATTCGGAGGATCGAACCTTGCGGCACAACAAGTACCACGCACCACTTACCCCTGAAGTCCTTCTCCCTTTATTTTTTGCTATGTCTTGCATGTTGGTTGTGACATACAGATCAACAAGTTCTTTCCATGCACTTCTACATAACATTTAGGCTTATTCTGGTAGTTAGACCATTTGTTGGTGGCAATGAGCCAGCCCTTTGATAACAAAGTGCTTGCTGAACCAAGATTTTCAAAAAGGACATATTAATTTATAACATCGCTTCCAAAATTCTAGGCACCACGACACACTATGTAGGTGCCATGGTGACCTGGCACCTGGGATTTGTTTAGCCCTGTTCTATACTGTGTGAATGGTTGGTGAGATAATGTATACGAGATGATTTGGAAGGAAGGGGTCTTGCGGTAATGAACATACTCTCCCACCACTAGCCTGGAATGACTGAGGAAAACCAGGAAATCATCAGTTAGAAGAGCCAATGCCCTGGCCAGGAGTGTTAACAAAAATCTAGTGCTTCTGTACTGTAACCTGCTTGGTGGGTTTTGTATTATACAATAAACAGAAAGGAAATATAAATTACAATTCAGATCAACTGTAACATACTGTAAAGTAATTGGGAAGAACATTTCACTTTCCTTAAAGGAAAATAAAGAGAAGGCATGTAAAATTAATTTAGCAAAGTACCGTTACACCAGAGATGATAGATGGCCTTGCACTTTGAAGGAAAGCTTCGTGAGCGTGGACAGCCCATTGTGGTACACAGTGGACATGTGCTTGCACTTGGAGAGTGGCATCACGTGGTTGCTGGACATTACGGAAGGCGCATTTTTCTCCGAGTGGACGGCGTAATACACAGTGCAGGAATGCTTCCTGGACAGATGCTACCATCTAGTGGCAGCCGTGTTTACCTTGGTTAGTCATTCTTATAAAGAACTGCATATTTTATTAGCACTTCTCATCATGAAATAAATGAACTGTGTTATTGGACATGTGTCATATGTTGCAGGAGGAATACCAGACTTGTCTGAACTTCCTGTTGGCTCAGTTTCTGGATTACCGATTCCATTCAGAGGCTGCATCCGTCAAGTGTCACTAAACTGGCGCCGTGTTACGCTAGATCATGATCATATCCTGGCAGCCCGCAACATTGCAGACTGTGACGGTACCAGATGTGGTGGGGACGTATGTGAACATGGAGGGAGCTGCTGGTTAGATGAGCACCATATGGCACACTGCAGCTGTCTTCAGGTAAAACACATTATTATTCATCATCACAGCAACAGCCGGGTATAAGCCATTCCAGGCTTGTTCTGTCTTTATGGGTGTTGGTCTGTCCATCTTTTCCTCGGTCGAGTTACGTTTCTTCTGTCAGGTGTCTGTTTTTACAAATTGCTTGTATTTATTTGACAATGTATATATTATATAACTTATTAATTCATATGCCGTTGACCAAATCCACATCCTGTTTTTGTCTTTGTGACTGTATATTGGATCTATGGATTGTAAATAAATGATGATGATGTATTCACACAGTAACTTGGAACGCATATATCAATCATTTTTAAATAAACGTTGTGTCCACTTGCATCTATACCACATAATAATTTCACTGATATTGTATATATATATACCATTCTTTTCTTATTTCTTAATTTGTTTTATGGTCATATAATGTAAATGTATATCCTGCAACTGACCTCAAACATTTCTTCTCCGTTGTCTCAATTTTTCTCTCGCATTGTTTTATTAAAGTACAATTCTCACACCCATACAGGAGCATTGGTACTGCCATTACGCTATACAATTTCAATAACGCTCCCTTATGACGTGTTCTAAATGTGCACCACATAATTCCATATATACATATATACTGAAGCCCCTGTAGTTTATTATGTATATTTTATTTATATACGATACACTACATCAGAAGTAGTTATATTCTTTTGTTTGCTCAACCACTATTTCTGTTCTAATGTGCTCACTTCCTTTAAAGCAATATCATTTATAGCTGTAAAGAGCGCTGATGATTTAACTAATGAATAACACCACTTTTGTTCTTACTACAGGAGTATACAGGATTCAGGTGTGAAACACAAGTCTCTTGCATGGAACATATGTGTCAGAACAATGGACGCTGCGTGAAGGACACCAGTTTGGGTGCTCAATGTCACTGCCCTCTGGGATGGGGAGGAAACTTCTGCGAAGAAGGTTTGTGATTGCTTTATAATCCTGAAGTACCGCATTTCATCTGTATGTTTGTTTCATGTGCTCTATTTTAGGATGAAAATGTCTGACATTCACTCAGATATTCCATTCAACTTTGTCTTCATAATCCTCATTAGACACATTCCTTCTCATGTACAATTCTTATATAGCACAGGTTCTCATTTATACAAAGTAATGGATGGCAGAACTAGTGAACACATATCTAAAACAGCAGGCAATAGGGGGACGACCACATACAAACACCCATCTGGTTTCGAGAATCTATGAAATGCCAGCAATGAAAATCTAAAATAACCCAAAGAAGCAAACGGAATTTATTTTTAATAAAATACAAGCACTTTTTGGAATCATAAAATACATCAAATGACTGAAGGAGAGTCTCACTCCTTAAAACATGAAAGCAATCAGCCTCACTTAAGGCAAAGACAGCTTGACTGAGCTGAGAGTGATCTGCGCAACAACAGAAGGGACGAAAGCATCACGTCTTAATTAAGGTAGCAGGTAGGTTGAAGTTCACAGAATGCACAGCTAAAAGACGTCAATATCGTTATTTCACATAGTGTACTGTGGTTAATCTGTATTTCTTTCATAAACACGAGTTTATGAACGAGTGGACAAAACCTGGGATACTTAAAAAAAAAATCAAAGCTCTGTCAGACATCAGGGAGCATTAGACAGAAAAGTACTGTCACATCTTCAAGTCTTAAAAGGGTTAATACCGTTTCGGCACACACAGCTCTTGCATTTGGAACAAGGCATTACAGAAACAGACGCATCCATCTTCACGGCAAGGATGCAACAGTATCTGCACAGTTACATGCTGTTGCCATTCTGAATACTCAGTACTCACAAAACTAAAATACATTTGCAGCTATAACATTAGGACCTCCTCATTTTGGAGGTAACAGCTACCTGGTGGTGGAGAAAGCTGCCCGACTTGCAAGGCATGATGAAGGAAGCTTAGAAGATGGCAATGATATCAGCTTCCTGTATCTAAATTTCTCAACTGCTGAGCTTGATGGAATGATTCTGTGGAGTACAAAGGTAAGTTTCTAATACAAGGTCCATATTTTATCTGACAATTATCATTTGTCACTTCCTGCCACATGTTGGGTGATCAGCTGAATGAGCTATGTTAGTATGATAAATGAGCCTACAGGAAGTGGCAACTCATAGCTGTCATATAAAATAATGACCCTATATAACAAAAATACTTTGTCACCTCTTCCACATACCTGTGTTGAACCCTAAGTTTAGAATAAAGTCCAATTTCAACCATACGTGGTGAGCAGCAGAAACAAGACTGAGAATGTCTACTCTAGGGTATGGCCGACATCCTACTCGGGAGGTACCAGGGGCTCTCTCCCAGAGGGGCACAGCAGCTAGAATGTAAAGCTGACCACTCACCTCCACTGCCCCATGTCTCCATGGCATCACCTTAGTTAAGCAAAGAGACATCTCTACCTTTACCAGGATAACTCACTCAGTAACATGACTGGGCTACAAGCTGAACAAGAGAGTTTTCATCAAAGTGTCCTGACCAGTTCTGGGGCCCACCCAGCCTCCTAATCAAAGGGTACTGTGAGGGGGGCCCGGCAAAGTAGCCAATCACACTATCTCATTTTGAGGTTAAGAATGAGTGGATCTATACCTCTACTTCCCCTAGATGCTTTATGGTGCAGAGAGAGGCAGCCATACCTTCTTTCGTGAACTTTTATTATTTAAAATCTAATTCCCTAATTCCATTCTAATACTTCATTATATAACTAATTAATACTATTAATTAATGCATCTCATAAAAATACTACTTGTACCAACAGGGTGACGAGTTCATTGGGGTAGGCACGGACAGAGGTTTACTGAAGCTTGTGTGGGGATGGAATGGACCTACAGAAAATAAGATTCTGATACCATCGGGTTCTGTAGCTGATGGAGAATGGCACAGTTTAGCCCTAAGCTTCAGCGCTACTAACATATCGCTGTGGATGGACAACACCTTGGTACACGCTACAAGTGCACCTGATCATACGATCAGTAAACCTCTCACCACAGACGGAATATTTTATCTGGGTAAGTACCTTAACACTGTGAGATCTGAGGGTTTTACAGCAGTGTTGATGAAGATTCAAGTCTTCTGGTACGTTACAGTGTGTTGACAAGGTACTAACATTCCAGACTCTCTTATTATCATTTCCGTCAGCACTATAGCTGTCAGAGGACGTCTGAGCAGATGCAGTCTTTCAGTGCCTTAAAGCCACCATGCCTGGGGCAGTGATGAAAGAACATCCTGCACAAAGTTCCTCTTCATACGACAAACTCATCTTGCAACTATTAACCTTTAAACAACCTGTCTGGTGTTTACATTTTAGCACTTGGTTTATGAAAAAGTATTACTTGAACAGAAAGATAAAATTATGAAATAAATGGCATTGGGGGGGGGGGGGTACTAAATTATGCAGCATGTCTTAAAAATGTTGCAAATTTCCTTGTTGCCTAAATATAAAATGAATTTCTAGGGGTGTTTTCTTACATGAGCTCTCACATGTGAACGTAGGTCTTTAAAGGTTAATGTCTTCTATGCATATGCCTACAGTTTGGTTTTTTATATGGTCTTCTGGAATGTGATGCTGTGCAGTTTGGCACATGAGTACCAACATTTCAAAAAGCCTGCTGCCTCCATCTTCCGGGTCTACTGTGAGGCTGTAAACAAGATTCCTTACAAATGCTCACCTATCCACCAAACTACATGGCATCACAATAGATTCCTTACAAATTCTCACCTATCCACCAAACTACATGGCATCACAATAGATTCCTTACAAATTCTCACCTATCCACCAAACTACATGGCATCACAATAGATTCCTTACAAATTCTCACCTATCCACCAAACTACATGGCATCACAATAGATTCCTTACAAATTCTCACCTATCCACCAAACTACATGGCATCACAATAGATTCCTTACAAATTCTCACCTATCCACCAAACTACATGGCATCACAATAGATTCCTTACAAATGCTCACCTATCCACCAAACTACATGGCATCACAAGAGATTCCTTACAAATGCTCACCTATTCACCAAACTACATGGCATCACAAGAGATTCCTCACAAATGCTCACCTATTCACCAAACTACATGGCATCACAAGAGATTCGTCACAAATGCTCACCTATTCACCAAACTACATGGCATCACAAGAGATTCCTCACAAATGCTCACCTAACCATCAAATTACATGGCATCACAAGAGATTCCTCACAAATGCTCACCTAACCATCAAATTACATGGCATCACAAGAGATTCCTTACAAATACTAGCACCTATCCACCAAAGTATGTGGCATCACAAGACAGAACGCCATAATACGTCATCTAGTATTCTGAACAGAAATGTCTCAGAAACTGGGTCTGTTTCCATCTTCAGGCAGCTACTCACTATGGCCTAGTACAGTAAACCTCCACATTTACACTCTCTTCCTAAGATACACAAACCAGACATCCTTATGACACAAATACTCACTTCCACTAGTTCCCATTAAACCGCTGTAATGCAAAGCTCAATATATGCATCCTCACCTTTTCACCTGAGGACAGCAAATGATCCAGTTAAAAAAAAAACTGTGGTCTATTTGGAGTACTGGATGATGAACAAAGTCCAAAAACATAATAATGCTGACTGCAATATACTGTCACAGCCATGGCCCCATCATATAACGTGGTGATCCTAACCACATCATATTCACACGCTAATCTGCTGCATCGCCACCTACGATCTCTAAACATAACCCTTCAGTTTATTTGTTCACACATACTACAACCATAGAAGGATACTGTGAAATTCAAATCACAATTTCACTGAATATTTACACCATGAACTTTACAGGTTCTTAGCTTAATGTTATCGGCAATGTACGACGCTGCAATGCAGACCAAAGCATACATACTTCTTCACCTCTTGACTGCTTCATAGTGACAGATGCCATCTGGCATAATTATCTTCAACTAATCACCACAGGTACTTCACTGCTTCTTGACAGGCCTACTCTGTACGCAAGGTGGCAAGGACATGATATTTGTCTTGCTTTGTCTGCCCATACATGACCACTATTGCAGTACCAGAAGACTTGATCCCAGCACTGGGCTTGAAAATTCCAATTGCCAAAAACTAAAGATGTGACATACAGCAGCACCAAGCTCAATGGCCTTAATTGATGGAAAATACTTTATACAATCTTGTACCTGCAAACATGGTTTTATCTTCATTAGGTTAGAAACCTTAGAGTGTGGCGTGACTGGGCCGCCTTTTCCTGTACGGTTACTAAATCAGAGTGTCACTCGTGTTTTGCAGGTGGGTTCCCAGGACAGAAGTCTGTTCAAGAGAAGACGTCAGATCACTTTATGTCAACATTTAGAGGCTGCATCAAAGAATTTGCTTGGACAGAAGATGCAGTTATCACAGATTTTTCAAGGTACAAAGGTGAAAACATTGGAAGTTGTGACTTCCTTTAACTACAGGCTCACAAAGCTACGTCAAGAAGGTGTTAAATCACACAGCACTGGGCAGAAATACTAATAATACAGGTGAGCAGGAAGAACGGTGCTATATGTACAGACACACTGCCACAACAGTGATAAATACTTTTAGCCGACCACTGCCAAAAAAACACAATTGAATTTCAGGTCAAATTTACTTAGTAAACTTTATTACAATAGTTGAACAGAGCAGGTGTGCAACATTTAAAACCAAGTCAAACATCTGAATATCTCGCAAATATGCCATGACCACGGCTGCGTTACTATTTGTTAAATACTGTCACCCTCTGCCTAAACTATCATTATTACTTCACTCAAAATTCAATGACTGAATTTGATAACTACAAAGCTATACTTAACAAATTTAATGTCACCAAAATCCTCAAATAAAATGTCAAGAAATGTAGTGTCAATCAATACGAGGACATAAAATGTGAAAGAACTTAACATCATTAGTAATACAAAATGTCTGCACTTTCATGCCTAGAAAGCAACCAACTCACTAACTTGGTGCAGCAGAAACTAACAGTTCCTCAGCTGGTCAAGACATTCCCCACATTTTATGGAATCCGAAGGTTCACTACAGTGTTCACAACAGCCCACCACATGTCCCTGTCTCAGCCAGCTGAATCCAGTCCATACCCCCCCTATCCTATTTAAGATCCATTTTAATATTATTCCCATCTATGCCTATGTCTTCCAAGTGGTCTCCTTCCTTCAGGCTTCCCCACCATAACCCTGAATGCATTTCTATTTTTCCCCATACATGCCACATGCCTCACCCATCTCATCATCCTTGATTTAATCACACTAACAATATTTGGCTAGGAGTTCAAATCATGAAGCTCCTAATGCACTTTTCTCCAGTCTCCTGCTACTTCCTTACCACTCGGCCCTTATCACCCTATTCTAGATCATCCTTACCCTATGTTGTTCCCTTAAAGTGACAGACCAAGTTTCATACCCATAGAAATAACAGGCGGAATTACAGACCTGTATATTTTAGTATTTATGTTTCTCCAAACAAAGAATCTTCTAAATTATCATCATTTATAGACATTCCTCGCCCAAACACAACCAACAAATGCACGCTATTATTCTAGATATTATATATTACAATCTCTGTAAGCTAGTCCAACATAATATCTAAAATAATAACAGTTCATTTGTTGGTTGAGTATTGTGCGTTTGATCAGTGACAATGCACGGTATGAATAACATAAAATTTCTCACCCATTTTCTATGACTCAACTACAGCCCATGCACAAACTCCATTCATGCACTGTCCCCCTAATAACGAGCAGCAACCATCTGGAATGTTACACTACATAAAAAATCTACAAGATCCTAAAATCAATTTTTTGGTGACCCAACCTTTAAGTGATACATGATCTAAAGCAGTGGTTCCCAAACTTTTCAGAGTCTGAGGCCCCCTTCTTAACTAAAAAATGTTTCATGGACCCCCACATGCTAACAGTTATACTACTTTTAGGCTCTTAACTGAGAAACTACATAACGAAAAAAGCCACTGTGAACTCAGTAACTGCTGTAAATAAATTAATATTGTATTCATCACTACAAAAACACACAGATGAAGGATGGCTTGCTTGGAGCAGTGGAGATAACAGAGGAGCAGGACCCACCAAAAAGCACTGTGAATTCAAAGAGTCCCCCCCCCCCCCCCAGCCTACATGCTGGGAACCACTGATGTAACGTCCACAGACATAATGTTATCTTCTCCTATACCTAAAGACCTGTTCATAGAACTGTTTTGTACAGTAAACACAATAAAACATTCAACTTTCACTAATTAATAAACACCTTGAAATAAATTTAATGTTTTTATATAGCTAAAATGCCTTCAAAGGGCCAGAAAAAATTATCCTTCCTTGATTACACAGCTTGGCAAGATGTCAGTTCAATAACAGAGACACAGGCTTAATATTTCTATAAGAAACATGAAGATACAATTTGTTAAAGATATTACAAAATCCGCATAAGCAGGGCATTGTTTAGTTGTTAGTTTGCTGCCAACAGACATAAAACTTTATACAGCAATTGACTCACTGACATATCAAGTTAAAAATGAAAATGTTATCTACTCTACAGTGCCAAATTTTCCAGCTGTAAATAAGACACTGCATACTTAATCTTTACTAGCCCGTTTTGCACTACTGTAAGAATGCAGGCACTTGATCCAGTTGGTACAGCAATGCATTTTAGAAGAATCTGAAAGTCAGTTGTGAAAAGCAATTGTTAAGCTCATTATGTCTGTCTGTCTGTCTGGCCACATGGGACAGCACACTCCCCACCAAATGCATTTTTGTGAAACTTCACATACGGGATTTTCACTAAAATCTGTCAATACACTGCAATTTTGGTTAAAATCGGAAAAAATACAGGGACTTTACATGAAGACCTAGAACTCAACAAAAATACAGGCACTTTACACGAGGGCATACGCACATTTATGTGACTCGTCTTCATAATGAAACACACAGTGTCCTTTTTGAGGTAAAATCTGAGGCCAAAGAAACAGTTGATCTAAAGATACCAACTGATGCAGACTGTGTTCTCTGTGTGGTACAAGTGAAGCCAAAAAAGGGTTTACAATCTAAACATAACAAATGAGCATGATCAGCTGTAACTTTCTGCTGAAGTATGTAGAAAACTGACAGGGACAATAACAGAGTAAACGCACCAGAAATGTTACGCCATGTTATGCCTGGGAACATTTCCTACCTTGTTCACTACACTACATGCTAGTTCTGATCTCACCGCCTGCCCCCGTAACCCTTTGGTGCTGAATGTTAAGAGATTTGTGACAAGCGGTGTGATGCTCAAAATGCCGATCATCTAATTATGGCTGTTCTTATGCAGCCCTTATTTAAATTCTGGTCTCCTGCAGAACTGCCACCAAAGGGTTAATATTACGAGGTACAAAATCCCCTATTTTCAATGAGAAATGTGACCAGTATTGACATATAAAACAAATTTTGTCAGATGTAATTTCTTGTTCTGGCCACCTTCATCTGCATCTGGACACTATAAACTTTTCAACATCAGAATTGCATGATGAATCAGATGCTGTGTTAAGTCCAGACACCAAAATACAAAACCCCAAAACACAGCGAACTTGACACTTTCACGATGTTTTTGATATCAGTATTGTTCTTTATAGGCAAGTGTTGGGTTCCAAACCTTCCCTATCAAGAGTTCCATTCTTGCACCTTACCTACACTAAGACTTGAGGCTCTCATGACAGTGAAGATTGGGATGTGACGCTAAGCAGTTTGGTGTATACAGATACTAGTCTTTCAGAGGTAGCAGGATTCTCCAAAACACTGGTACCTATCTGCAAACTACATAGCGTCACGTACCACAAGGTCCATAACCTCAATATTCCCCCAAACATCACAATTCACTATATATAATGTAGGATTGTCTAATGATTTTGATCTCAAAAGTAAAACTGACTCTTCATACAGCATTACATGAACAGCAAATATTTTAAAAATTATTAAGTAGAAATTTTAATGCCAGATTTGAGGTTTTCACAGCAGTGATGCTGAGGTTTCAAGTCTGGAATGTGACAGTGCCAAGTAGTTCCTGACGTTCTGAAGAATCACATCGCCTTCATCATCAAGAGATTGTCCTCGATGATGAAGGCAATGTGACTCTTCAAAATGTCAGGAACTATTTGCTCGGTGACACATCGTAATATCCCAGGACACTTACTGTCATGAAATCAGGTGCCAGCCAAATGTTTTCAGTCAGCACTGGCCATCAGGCAGCCATATTTTTCAACCCCAGTTCATGTCAAGTAACAGCTGAGAAGGGTAGTGACATTTTTGTTCATGGACATATCGTTTCTTAAGATTACAGTCTTCTGGAATATGATGCCCTGTATTTTTATAGATATGCACCAGGAACCCAATGCCTCACCCTGAAGATGGAGGCAACAAGTTCCTCAGAAATGTTGATATCTACGTACCTACGTATTTATCTAGATATCAGTACACCCATCCATCCCTCTGGATAATCAACGTTTCTGAGGAACCTGCTGCCTCCAACTTCAGGGTGAAGCATCGGCTTCCTGGTGCCTTCCTATTGACGTATGTTTGTTCTTCATCCCTGACCACGTAGACTTACAGGATAGAATGTCAGTAAGAAACATCATATTGCAGGGGTGACCAAACTGTGGCTCGCGAGCCACATGCAGCTCTTTGACATATAAAGTGCGGCTTGCGGAAATATGTTGGTTGAGCTCCTTTTTGCATTACAATTCATATAATAGGTAAATAAAAAATTTTCAAGCTTCATAATTATTTACCGGGTATAAACTGAGAGTCCGATGGATTATAATGTAAGTTTAATGTTCATGGCGAGTAAATATATTTAAGAATTTTTGTAACAAAATGTGCATGTAACAATAAAAACGTGTGTGTAATATTTCTTCATGTCTTGCGGCTTTCAAACATCTGAAGTTTATCGTATGTGGCTCTTACGTTAAGCAAGTTTGGCCACCCTGTCATATTGCTTGAATGTGAGTAAATGTAGGTGTACGGTCTAACAAGTAGTATATTAGTGTGGCAGGTTGTTTGTCCAAGACAAAATGTGGCTTCTAAAGTTCTGTTTATCATGTTACTAATTTGTTAAAGTGCATTTAAAAAAAAAAAAAATGTTTTATTGGAAAATCCAGTTTTAAACTTCTTTCAATAACCCAGAATATCCGAGATGTGAAAGTGTTCAAAACTGAAATGTATAATACGCAAGAAATGAGAACTTATGTTTATATTTCAAAGTTATATTAGTGTTTCAGAGTCCAACATGTGTTATTTATGTCTTGTCTGTGCTTTTATGATTTATATTGCATTTGTACTGTTGCTAAGTTTATTAAATGTTGTAACTAATTATGACTTCTCGTGTTGTTTAACTTTCCTTACAACACCAAGTGACTCTTGTACTCTAAAGATTACAGAATTATTTGTCCTAGGTCAGGTCTAGAATGGCTTATCTTATAGTTAAACAGGGACTGCTATCACTTCCTGCTGTGTGAATGCAGTCAGCTGAGTGGACTACATTAATATGACAAGAGTCAACAGGAGTGGTGACCTATAGTTGTCACATAAAATAATGATGCTACAACTGTCACTGAGATCTTACAAGTAGAGCTGCAACAAATAAACATACAAGCAGCACTATGTAATTAATTAATTAATTAATCATGGTATTATGCCTGGATTTGGACACCATCTTAAAAATTGTTTAAAAAAAATTTGTTGAATGAAATTTCTAATATTTCTATATTTCTAATAATATGCATGTACAGTAAAAAAATTTAGTTAAGACACGAGCATTTCCACAGCTCAGCAGAATGTGCAAGACGATTAAAACTTTAAAACGAAACAAAATAGTGTCAGTTGAAGCAATGTTTGGGATAACACATACAGAATACACAAACTGTAAACCAGATGTCTTCATAATCTAGTTTAAGGTTATTACACTATATAGTGTGGCAGACAGGAACCAACACTTTGCAGAAAACTTGTGCCTCCACATCCACAGTATAAGTATGCAAAATTGCTTGTAATATGGCTAAGTGCTGGAGCAATTCAGCAAGAGCACATGGCCTGGAAGGGAATAATTGCAGAACTGCAAAATATGGGTAATCTTTAATTTTCAGTTTTTTAACCAACGAATGCACTTTTTATTTTCGTATTTTGTTCAATTCACCCTACATATGTTTCGGCCGTGACTCGGCCATCATCAGGGGTACATTGATAAGTTCACTTCACTGTTCACTGGTCACGTGTCACGGCCGAAACATATGTAGGGTGAATTGAACAAAATACGAAAATAAAAAGTGCATTCGTTGGTTAAAAAACTGAAAATTAATGTCAAGATGCACGGTGAACACAACGTGAAAAACAGGGGTAAACTTTATACAGTATTCCCCTCTGTGAGCATCTCACTTGCAAGATGTCATTGAGGATAATCATTAATTATCACATATTCAGGGATATGGCCACTGGTGTTCAACTGTGGGGCCAGAACATCAAATGACTGAAGACGCAAGGTTTAAGTGGAGCAAACCACTTTCTAATATAACTGCCAAATTAAAGAAGCATAGATGCCGGACTCATTTCTCATGCAACATGAACCTGTTAACAGTTTTTCCTTTACTAACGCTTCGAAATGGCGTCATTACTATAAGAATAAAATTACTTACCAGTTAACACAACACACAACTTCACATGTCTAGCCTTTCTACCATTCTATCCTTTTCTGCTGCCGTAATTGACTACACACAGAAACCCAGACTGTTTTAGGGGTTAAGTAACAGAAACCCAGCCAACATACATAAAAACACGCAGGTTCCTCTCTTTCGTTTTAGTAACACAAATGTTCGCTGCCGTGCCTTAAATTACTGTCCATATGTACGTGGTCATTATGGTTCTCGTCACGATGGATGGGAAAGCAATGCCACACGCAAATTAAGGCGGAACTATGTAAAACCGGTGCGTAATTTCCTTCCCTAGTAATACTGAACTGTCCATTATTTCTATACTCACAAACACTTCCCACGGCATTTAAATATTTAACAGACGTAACATATAAAGTGATATCCATACAATGGTAAAACATACCTGTATTTGTGCACTCCTATCCCCGCCTACTTCCTACCATCGCGGAAGTACGTTCTCTTACCCATTGATGTGGTGGGATATATACCATGGATCACAGGTAGAGCCTTGAGTAGCGCCCACTAACCTTCGGCGTTTGCGGTTATTTATGCAATATTGTTTAACGTGTGTCTTCACCTCGTGTCTTTACGCTTTCACGGTGGCTGTCGATCAGATGCTGTCTTCTTTTGCGATTCTGCGCCGTGTAGTGGTTTATGTTCCAACGATTCGGAGGACCGCACGGCCTCCGTCTTCACGGAGATTAAATTCATTTGCCAGGGTGCTGGAGTTTACCTTCCTAGCACTCAAGCACATCCTGAAGATGCAGGCAGAACATTAGACTATAATCTAAACACCATCAAAGGCACATAATCTCTTTATTTATTATACTGTAACAAAAATCCTACACATTTTAATCCCAAATCATCATTTTGAGTCCATCCTATGCCCCCTTACTGCATTGTGTTCCTGCCACTACTGTGATGGTGAGGGCTGGGAATAAGTATCCGAACACTACGTAGGAATAAGAAGCAAATTATGTTTATTATGGTAGCACAAGTTGTAGAAAGCAGATACTTGAAGAGTACAGCCACTTAATTTATTGCACCATTCTGTATTTACAAACAGTAACAAATTATGAAACAATGTATTTGAATATTTAATAAAATGTAATCAATGAGACCTATATTTCTGTCTGAAATAAGTTCAGTGAAATTACTAGGGCAGATCTGAGTGATTCATAATATTAACTTCCCCTTGTACACATTTACAATTCAATGAAATACTTTGTATATACAGCAGAATTCCACTAATCCAATTCGCACGGGACTGGACAGGTGCCAGATTACCAGACATTCTGGACTATCAAGCAGGACCTCTACTGACCTATGTTCCTACACAATTTTATGTTACTGCTCCTATACTTGGGTTGCACAATGAATGAGAGTATTCCATTTGGATGTCGGCTTCATCTTCTGGTTTAGGGTCATCAGAGTCCTCTTCTGCATTTTCTGGAGTCTTCACAACTGAAGAAGTTGATGGAGTAGGAGACAAGGTGTCAGGAGATAACACAACAGTTGATGTGCAGACACTCTTGGAGGCCTTTTCGAACATGTCCCTGAGGTCTGCCTGTTTCATTGATGAAGCTTTTCTCTGGTTAAAACCAAAATTTCTGGTCTTGGCACTACTCTCCTCAAGTGCCGGATTATCGGGATTTCCTAATTACTGGACGTTGGATTAAGAGAATTTTGCTGTATTAATATCTAATCTTATAACAATGTTACAAAGTTTATTTCAAATACAGTTACAGGTATTATTATTATTAAAACAAACAAAAATCATTTAAAACCCTTAAAGAAATAATACACTAAAATACATGATACAGTGAAAACGTTTTTGAAGATTTCCAGCAACCAGGGAATAGTGCAGCACTTGTATGGGTTTTCATATGTAAGCACATGTGGATGGATATGTATAAAAATTGAAGTTTAGGGATCTGATTCAAAAAAATTTGGTTATTTTCAGAATTTGGTGCATGAAGATGCTGCAATTTAAGGAACATACAAACATTTCAGGATGGTCTCCATACAGTCACATTCTAATGAAGGTGCTGTTCACAGCCAGGTGCCATATTAATGCAATTTACATTGCAACCATCTGGCCAACTACTGTTCATGTTAAATATTCTTTCGTATTTCTGTGCTGAGAGACATACATGTATGTTCCTTCTTACTGCTGTACCAGTACACAGGGATTTTATAATTAGGAGGCTGGGCTCCATACAGAAAATGTACAACACACTAGTATGTCACTTGGCCTGCAAGTTAGAAAATCACAGTGCAGGGATATGACATATAAAGGCTTACACGCAGAAAAAGTAACATACCTGTATGTCACTCCGCACACAACTGCTGGTGTTTCCTGACCTTGGCCAGGATCACCCAAATGCATTCCAATGTCTGTCCTGAATGGGTTAACTTAGGAAGGAAAAGTCAGCCATATCCCATTGCTCATGCCCATGAAATCATCCACAAAGTCTGTTGATATGGCAAGTATTATGCATCGCGCGCAATCTGGGATTTCCACAGTGCTAACATTGAGAATTGTGGTCTTGTAGGATGATACAATGTGTAAAATAGTTAACAGATTCTGACATTTCAAAGGAACATGGTGCCTTAATTTTCAAGGTTGAAACTTCCTAGAAGATGAAGACACCATATTCATTCAAAGAGTTGTATCCGTTAACCCTGCTACACAGGCTAACATCCAGAAAACCAGAATTCCCAACACACATAATATTTCATAAAACCTCTGAGATCAGCAAGAAGAGCAAAGTCTTTTTAGTGCAGAAATGACTTACAAGCCTTCACAGTGGTTGAAGTATTGTGACGGGAGTATCAAGGGTGATGAAACGTCATGCTATGTGTTTGATGTGTTCTAATGTGAAGTCCCACACTGGAAAGTAGATGTTCTGTGCAAACTACATAAAGGGTCAGATGACAACGTGGGGGTGTCTTTCATCACCAGGCTGTTCTTCAGCAGCATATTAAAAGCAGCTGACACACATTCTTCACCACTGACAGGAAGCTATCCACCTTCAGCAACTGGCTCATTCATTCCGCAGTCTATCTCACGACAGGTCCATAGCTTCTTCCAAAGTGAGTTCTCCACAGTATGCGATCTATTGCTTCCTCTTTCAATTTCTCTTTTCCTTAAGGTCATCCAGTAGCTGTTTACGTCTTCTCCCTCATCTTCCCGTCATTTCTATCCTTCCTTCTAACTTTCCTTTAATCACGTATTTTAGAAGGCAGTTCCTACGCAAGATGTGACCAATCCAGTTAGCCTTTCTTCTTTTTATTGTATGTACGATATTCCTCTCCTCCTTGACTCTGTGTAATACTTCTTCATTTCTCACACGATTGGTCCAACTGATCTTCTCCATTCTTCTCCAGCACCACATTTCAAAACTTTCCAGATACTTCTGATCTACTTTCCAAAGTGTCCAAGTTTCAGCACCATATAAAGCTGTGCTCCAAATGCAGTACCTTACAAGTTTCTTCTTTAAATTTAAGTCCACTTTACTGGTGTAAAATGCCTTCTTCTTTTTGAATGCTGCTTTTTCCATGGCAATCCTGGATTTAATTTGACAGCTGCCCCATACAAAAATGCACCAGTTCATCAGTCTGTTTTCAAACAGAAGTACAGGCACCCTGACTTACATAAACTTGATCTCACATATACTTTTCCATAAAGTACACACAAAGAGATTAAGGAGTGTAAATATTATGTTCCCCTGAAGGTATCCCTACTTTGACGTAGTGTGGGGCTTGCATGGTCAAATGATCCTGAGAGCTATGCTGGCGGTAGCAAGCTACTGGTAGGGCCTTCCATGCCACACGGGTCACAGGTGATGACCCAGACACAAAGTCATCAAGGTTGGGGGTTGGGCAGGAGACCGGCAACCTCACCTCATAAAAAATGTTCTGTTGAGAAAACACTTCTAAAAAAAACAAGAGGCTGATGTCCACCAAGGACCGTAATGCCAGTAGAAGAATAAGAAGAAGGATGAGGAGGGGGAAAATGAGGAGGAGGAGGGGGAAGAAGAAGAGTAGGAGAAGGAGGAGGAGGAAGAAGAGTAGGAGGAGGAAGAAGAAAAAATATTATGTTATGCTTTAAACATAAACTGCCATTATTGGGGATATTATTTTGAAAACTAATATGCATCCAAACTGAAAGATAGCATCACACAAATGAAGGTATAATTTCTATTCCTGTAATTACTTTTTTTTCCCTATTCACTTACTTATTGCACCCACAATTATTTTTAAGGTCTTAACACAATTACCCTTTGCTTAGTATCTCAGCAGACAGTTAATAGGATTAACAGCGCACACACATATGTGCACTATATAAATAAATAAATAAAATTGTGTGTACGTGTGTTTGGTGGGCAGTTGGTCAAATCCTGCTATACATAAAGTCGAGCTATGTAATGGTTTGCAGAAGAGAGCCCTTATGTAAGGCATGGAGTGTGGCTCCCACCATGTATGGAGTCACTGGATCTGAGGTTCTCACAGTGGTGTTGCTAAAGACTTCATTCTTCTGGGATGTGACACTGTGTCGCTGGATAATGGCTTCCAACATTTTGAACGATTGCAGTGCCTTTGCCTTCAGGCTTGCACTACATGACTCTGAAGATAAGGACACTACGATCCTTATAACATCACAAACTGCTCACCCAACAGCACTGTATCACACCGTATCACACTGTATCACACCGTATCACACTGTATCACACCGTATCACACCCCAGAAGACTTACACCTTCACAGTTGCATCACATCCACAACCTCCCTACACTCAACATACAGTCGTGCCAGCCAAATACTTTTGATGAGTTACAGTCACAAAGCCAGAGGAAAAGGCCGATACAAGCACTTCCAACAATGGCATCGCAACTGGCACAAAGGAACTACATACTGCAAAGGTGGTGTGCCCTGCCACTGTGAAAGGTCAGCCCACATGAACGAAAGTTCACCAACGTTTTGATCCAGATACATACAGTAAAACCCCGATTTAATGTTCCCGCATTTAATGAAATCCCAGATTTAGTGATGATTTTTTCATGTCCCGACAATAGCTCCATATAAACAATGTAACCTCCATTTAATGAAAACCTTGATTTAGTGAAATATATTCTAATCCCCCAGCAATTCATTAAATAGGGGTTTTACTATATATATATATACATAGTAAAACCCCTATTTAATGAATTGCTGCGGGATTAGAATATATTTCACTAAATCAAGGTTTTCATTAAATGGAGGTTACATTGTTTATATGGAGCTATATATGTATATAATATATATATATATATATATGTATATGAAACATTGTTCAGTGCATGTATAATACTTGCCACAGATCTGTAAAACTACTGACAAATGTATTGCAGAGAAGTGCTTTGTTAGATCAATATGACAGCACTGGAACTGCCTCTGAGTGCACTCATTGGTATGCGATTAATAATACTGTTGACTGCAATGCATGTAGCTAATGTGAATGAAATGAGAGTGAAGTAATGATAATCCTGATTTATTACACCAGAAAAATAAGACTGGTGAAACTGGTTGTGTCCTGAGTGTGTTCCTGCTTTAGCACATTGTAAAGGAAGACCAAGTTCTAAATTATACTAGGGACAATTAAACAAGTAGTGAAAATATACGTAACATCACGCAAGTGTTGCATATATATAATACACACACACAAACACAGAAATTCTCTCAGCCAACATTTTCCCTAATGTCAGGTCAGGGAAAGAATGAACACAAACTCTCCCCCATCCATCTGCCTAGGCATTACCCCTTTGTGTACCTCCCACTCCAACATTACTTATATAATGACTTGGTATGTTATGAATTTCCACTGACAAATCATGTAATTTAATTTTATTAAAATATGTGAATTATATGTATTATATTATTTACAATATTTTACTAGTATTAAAATCAGTGTCAATAATGATGATAACAGTGAAACATAATGAAGTAAATGCCTCTAAGGGAGGTGAGTCCAAGCTGCTGACAGAGGGGATGCTTGGCAGAGCAGACAGTGGCTAGCTCAAAACCGCATTTTTGATTCATTCTTTCCCTGACCTGCGTAGACCTGCAGTAGGGCCACGAGATGTGCGAAAGTTACGCAGTTCACAGCTTCTAAGCAGGACCTAGCAAAGACATGATCCAGACTCAGCATACAAGCTATATGAGATTCATACACTACACGATTCCACCTTAACTGTTTATACTTGCAGCATGACTTTGTAGCCATTTTTCAAAGCTTTGTGCTTACTAACATTCAATCCATACATACTAATTTATACCCTTCAAGGTTTATATACATAACACGCTTACAGTTCTGATTATCATCTAATGTCTTCCAGTTACTTATCCTAAAACTTTACAACCCTTGACACATCACATTTCTGCTAAAAATGTCAAAGCTGAAGAATTTCTTGGGAAAACTCAATAATTTCTTTGTTGTGAACAACGCATTCTACACTTCTGCTCACAGGTCATTTGCGACCATTCTGTGCATGCTCCCTGTTCTCTGTGTTGTATCTGATACAGTGCACACTGCTCTTTATAGTTTAGACGGCAGAAGTGGTCCTTCACTACACTTAACTGTTGTGGGTGGGTGGACTGAAATATCGGCTACATAAACAAACAGAAACTGAGAATTTTGGTAACTTCTGAAACATAGGAAGAAATAAATACACAGTACATACCTTCTGATAATATGCATGTAAACCAAACAGGAAATAAGAGATGACTGACTACATGGAACATTAAACAAAAACTCACTTTAGACACCCTCAGTATGGCACTTGATACAGAATCTGAAATCTGCAATGCATAACAAAAATGAAGCCTGCACACAATTGACTGGTTACACTGGATTAGATGTGTACAGTGAATCAGTAGTATAAGAGTCTGTGAGTAAGTAAAGCTAAACTTGTGCATGTCATGAGGGCATACAGGAGAAGAAGAGGTGTAGCTCCACTCAATCATAACCTTGGCACTAGAAGGAGGTGAGGGGTCAGTGTCATGCAGCAGCTGCTTTGTGCACAGGGAATAACCCCCAGTGCCCATGCAACAGGATGCTGGGTGGGCCCCAGTGTTAGACAGGATGCTGGGTGGGCTCCAGTGTTAGACAGGATGCTGGGTGGGCCCCAGTGTTAGACAGGATGCTGGGTGGGCTCCAGTGTTAGACAGGATGCTGGGTGGGCCCCAGTGTTAGACAGGATGCTGGGTGGGCTCCAGTGTTAGACAGGATGCTGGGTGGGCTCCAGTGTTAGACAGGATGCTGGGTGGGCTCCAGTGTTAGACAGGATGCTGGGTGGGCTCCAGTGTTAGACAGGATGCTGGGTGGGCTCCAGTGTTACACAGGATGCTGGGTGGGCTCCAGTGTTACACAGGATGCTGGGTGGGCCCCAGTGTTAGACAGGATGCTGGGTGGGCTCCAGTGTTAGACAGGATGCTGGGTGGGCTCCAGTGTTAGACAGGATGCTGGGTGGGCCCCAGTGTTAGACAGGATGCTGGGTGGGCCCCAGTGTTAGACAGGATGCTGGGTGGGCCCCAGTGTTAGACAGGATGCTGGGTGGGCTCCAGTGTTAGACAGGATGCTGGGTGGGCCCCAGTGTTAGACAGGATGCTGGGTGGGCTCCAGTGTTAGACAGGATGCTGGGTGGGCCCCAGTGTTACACAGGATGCTGGGTGGGCCCCAGTGTTAGACAGGATGCTGGGTGGGCTCCAGTGTTAGACAGGATGCTGGGTGGGCCCCAGTGTTAGACAGGATGCTGGGTGGGCTCCAGTGTTAGACAGGATGCTGGGTGGGCCCCATTGTTACACAGGATGCTGGGTGGGCCCCAGTGTTAGACAGGATGCTGGGTGGGCCCCAGTGTTAGACAGGATGCTTTGGAGAAGAGAAATATCCCATGCCCTCACCAGGAATTAAAGCATGGTTTCTTGGGTGTCCAGCCTGTAGCATAGTCACTATACTGACTGAGCTATCTGAGCTCTGTCTGTAGGTACATACAGAACTGGGTTACAGATAATTAATTACTTTCAACTCCTTCTTTGTGCAGTTTGCACTTGAGGACACACTTAAGATATTCCTGGTCTGAGATATTATCGATCACAGCATGATAAACATGGCAAAGCATGTCCTAAATTAGGAAGGGAAATGTGAAGTCACTAGGAAGACATACAAGGGGGTGAAGGAAAAGCTCCATGTGTTCTTAATCTCAGAAGTAGTCAGTGGTATGTATGGGCTGGTGTAGTCCTGGAGAAAGAGACACTGCTAGAGGGTTGGGGGGTCCTCAGATGTGAAAAAGGGAAACAACCTTCCCCAAGCCTGGAATCAAACTTTAATTTCCTGGTCATCTAGTATACAGCCTGAGCTACCATAACTTCCTCTAAATTGGTATATCAGAGGAAACCTGCCACAGCTATAGCAGATGTTAACAGTTGTGTGGCAGCATAAAATGCACAGCCTTAATGAAAAGTCAAAACCGAATCTCACTAAAATTATACAAACAATAATAATATGCATCAACATGTTGGACATCAACAAAACAACATATGACCACTGTTTCCTCCAAGTGGCCACATAATACAGAAGTAACTTGATAACTTCATGGAGACAAGCCCTCCTTGAGAAGCTAACGGTTTCTCAACTAGGCAAGATATTCCCCCAAATGCTATGGAGCCTGAAGGTTCATTACCATTTTCACAACAGCCTGTTACTTGCCCCTATCCTGGGACTGATGAACTTCCTCCATGCCCTTCCATTCTACAGCTTTAAGATTCACTTTAATATTATCCTCACGTCTAAGCGGACATCTACCAAGCACTTTCCTTCCTTCAGGTTTCGCATCAAAATCCTGTATATATTTCTCTTCTCCCTCATACATGCCACATGCCCTGCCCATCTCATCCTCCTCCATTTGAACACTCTAATAATATAACAAATAATAATAATAATAATAATAATAATAATACCGATCATAAAGCTCCTCATTATGCAGTTTCGCCCGTCTCTTGTTACTTCCTCCCTCTTAAGCCCAAATATCTTCCTCAATACCCCATTTCTGAACACTCAGCTTATGTTCTTCCCATACTACAAGCAACCAAGTTTCACACCCATATAACACCAGCAAAATTACAGTTCCACATATTCTAATCTTCATATTCCTCGGCAGCAAACCAAAAGACATAATACAGAATACTGGTTCATAAAACAATGAAGATGATTCAAGTGCTCAGGGCCATGCTGTCTATATCTTCTTGAACTTCACACACACACACACAATGAAAACAGAGGCAACAAGCTCCTGCAAAACACTGGTAAATATTTACCAATCAACACAGGGTCATATCCCAGAAGGTATGAATATTCATCAACACTGCTGTGAGAAACATAAAGATATTATAAATTTGGAATAACAGCTATTAACATACTAATGAAACAATTGTAAAAAAATGGGTAGACAATCTTAAAAATGCCTGAAAGCCAAATCCCCAAGCCGCTCTATCAGTGTCAAGCAAATGGCAGAAAATGCTGGGGACATCCAGTAAAAGGATGGAAGAAACAGTGGAAAATTTGAGGCAGTTTTGCTGAACATGCCAGTCTCCTGGAATGCAATGCCATGTAATCAGACAAGCAGGATGCCGTGTCATCAGACAAGCAGGATGCCATGTCATCTGACAAGCAGTTTCTGATGTTTCAAAGGATTGTGATTCCTTCACAGTGTTGGAAAGTGTTCATCCATGACACAGCATCACATCCCAGGAAGTCTGAATCGTCATGGAAGGCACAGTTTTAATACTTGCAATTAAATCAGATCAGGAACCAACCGTATTCAGCTCATGATGGTTTGGACAGCTGCAAACTTGCATGGGTTAGAGGAGATCAGACAACTACAGCACATAATCCATTAAACTGGTTATGCTTATAGGGCTAAATGCAGGGAAATCTACACATACAGCTAAAAAAAGCTTTAAAGCAAACAGTACAAGTACTGTTAATGTCTGCAAAACAAATAACAGAGAGCAAGCAAGCAGCAGGCAATCTAAAAGAACTGATCCATTTGCCACTTTACATTCCAGTTTGTAGTTAAGTTCATTAACATCACATAGACAAACATATCAGAAATACTGTTCTGCAGAGAAAATAAATTTAAGGAGACATACCAACTTATAATTAATTTGTAAAACAATATTAAAAACATTAACAAGTTAGGAAGTTTATACATAACATAAAAATTCTGGTGCATTGATTTCACTCTTGCAAATGGGAAAAGTTATATAAGAAAGCATATATCCCGTCAAATGGGTTTCATTTTTATATACAACATTTGTCCGAACAGATCTTTCATTCTGATAAATATTTAGTAACCAGCATGCTAATTATGTATGACATTCATACACAAATGTCTGTCAGTCTTTATGTGAAATGTTTGTTATTGCTGTCAGAGTTTAACCTGAATTTAAATGTGTTGACAACTTCAGTAAAGTTTTCCCATACAAAAATTTCATGACAAACAGTGTCAGTATTGGGACAACACAGCCAAACACCATTCCAGCGTGCAGAGCGCACAGACAGCCATCTTGCATGTGCTGGTAAAGGTACAAGTAAAGCTATTCCTATACAGGCCTGGATAAGCCCTTTGGGCTCCAGAAGTTTGAGGCTCCAAGGATTTACAGACAATCGGCACATGAAGGTGGGAAGGCTGTCAGCCCTATGCACTGGCTGCACGTACTAGTAGTCAGTAAAAATTGTAAGTATCCAGATATATCGGACTGTTCAGTATTTACAAATACTGGATATTAAGATGTATCTGAGTCATCTCAATTAAATCCACTGACGTTTGAAAAGACAAAAGGAATGCCTACACAGTTTAGGAACACTTAAAATATTAGATAATATTATATGCAATACAAAAACTTCATTCTACTTGTTCAAGTTAACTGATGAATGTTAAAACTCTGCCATAAGTACCAACTACAATGCCTGTGCTAGGTCAAACCAGATAAGATTTTCAGACACACCCATGACATACATCTAGTAAATGCAGTTATACAAGGATTAATTACCATGTTTTGTAGATCACAAGATACACTTGCTTTTCTGGAACATATTGTATAAAAATTCTTCTGCATCTCATGGTCTGAAGGTGTGTCAATATGGTCAGTAGAAACATCATCTTGTACTGCCATTATGTAGAGTATTTGTGAGTAAAATAAATTCTTTGTTACAAATCTCATGTTGTACAGAATTATACAGGATTAAATACCATCAACACAATCAATTTGTATTATTTATTTTAAAATAAATTAATAATAATTAAAATTTGTTGTGCCGAAGGTATTTAATCCTTTATATGTGAATAAAATACTTCCTCCATAAATTTTCCTTCCAAATTGCTGGTGTGTCTTGTGGTCTGCAAAAGACGGCATTATGTGCTAACAGTCCCATGTCTGAATGTTCCACCTGTCGCATTAAACTCTGCGACCACCTGATTCACATCTGTATAAACGAACACAACTGTCACGTACCTGCCCTTATCACATTGAAATCCTTAACAGTGCTCAGTTGCACAACACAGTACGCACCTACGCTGAGCTGCAGTTAGATGACGCTCCACTAATCACACTAAACAGTGCCTGACTATTCCTCTTAAAACAGCCCACTTCATCATCAGGCCACAGTGACTCTCCAAACAGAGACGACAAACTGTGGCAAAGTTTCTGAAAATTCTGTTGAAGCACTTCCTGGTACTCATGCTGATCTGCGGTAATAAGCCTGCTATTTATCTGCAGTGCTGTGTAGCAGATCTTGACAAACTCTCTGAAAAACACAAGACAAAATTATGGCATGCAGTCATACAGAGCCAAAATGACCACCGTTTGGGATATGACGTCTTGTGGTTTTGGTAGATGTGTGGCAACATGAAGATTCAAAAATCTAATATCAACCAACAAATGCACAAGAAAATAGACATATACAAAACGTATTTGACGACCCCTACATATGTTTCAGCAAGCAAGTTGCCATCATCAGGGGTCCTCAAATATATTTTATACATGTCATTTTTCTTGTGCATTTGTTGGTTGATATTAGATTTATAAATAAAATGCATGGTATATACAATATACAAAAATGAAGATTCAAGTCTTTGGGTGAACAGTTCTCGACATATCAAACAATCATAATGCCTTCAAAACACTGGGAACTAATTGCTCAACAGCACAGTGCCACATAAAAAAACCACATGGAAGACCTAGGCACAGATAGAAGGATAATATTAGAATGGATTTTAAAAAACTAGAATGGGAAGGCATAGACTGGATTCATCTGGCTCAGGCAAGGGAAAAGTGATGTGCTCTTGTCAACATGGTGATGAACCTTCAAGTTTCATAAATTGCAGAGAATTTCTTGACTAGGTGAGGAACTGTTAGCTTCTCAAGAATGACTCTGATAGATGGAGTTATTTATTGATATGATTTCTTCATCTATTGCATCTGCTCTTACCTGAAGACATCCTTCAGGTCTTCGACTTTTTCTTCAGAATACTGGGAGTCCTGGCTGGGGTCCAGGAACACAGAGGCATATGTGAGAGGACCAGCATTCACCTGGACACACACACTTCCCTGCAGAGCAAATATTAAATATACATTCACTGTATGAAATACAATGTTCTGGGTTATGACGCCGTGTGGTTTGGTACAACATATCAGAGTAAGGTGCTGCATATAGAGGTATTAATGGCACATGCTGGATCCTCCCTCCTCCACAACAAGAAGGCAGTAAAAGGTAAAGGTCACCCTTTAACCTGCCATGAAGGCCAAGAGGGGGAGCAGAGGTACAGCTCTACTCTTTCTTTAACCTTGGCGCTAGATGGGGGTGGGTGGTCAATGCCACGCCCTGGCCACTTTACCAGTGGGAAAGAGATCTGGTACCCATTGTACAGGAGGCTGGCTGGGCCTCAGGGCCAGTCTGGACAGGTGCGGAAAATCTTGCCCCCACCGGGATTTGATCCCCAGACTGTCCAGCCTGTAGCGAGTCGCTATACCAACTATGCTATCCTGGACATGAAGGCAGTAATAGGTAAAGCAAGCCCAGTACAGGCCTTAGGGTTCCAGGAGGTTGAGGCTCCCAGATTTCTAGACAATCGGCACATGAAGGTGGTAAGGTTGTCAGCCCTACGCACCGGCCGCCTTTACCCGCCAGGAAATATTCCTGGTACTCATTTCTGTTAGAGGCTGAGTCGACCCCAGGGCCATAGTGCGGCCGGAAGGATTATGTCAATGCAAAATTCCAATGACACCATCGGGAATCAAACCTGCAACCTTCCGGACATGAAGGCAGTACTACTGGTTCACACTGACCATCTTGAGGGACTCAAATCCCACACTGTTTATTACTGTTTATTCACCTTCATTTTGTATCACATTTTACAGGGAAAGCTTGCTGGAGTGAATAAATAACCAGTTAACCAAACCACTTATTGGTGAAAAGGTAAAGATGTCACTGTGCAGGCCATAAAGGCATGAGGTGGAGTGGTATAGCTACACTCATTCTCAACTTTGGCAAAAGATGTACATTTGTGGTCAGCTTCATGCCGCAGCAGCTTTATTCCCACAGACAGCACCCCCAGTACCCATCACACAGGAGGCTGGTTAGGCCCCAGTGCGGGTTTTGACATACTGAGAAGCAGGAAAGCTCCTGCCCCTGCCAGCAATCAAGCCACAACTCCTTGCTTGTTCAGTCTCTGGCCTAGTCACTATTCCAAACAAATAATACCTGTACATGGACATGTTCAGTACCAACCTGAAGCCTTAGCTGTAATTTCTTGGCATCAGTCGGCTTCATAAACACAACTTCCTCCAACTCACTAACTCTCATCTGCATCTCATCCAAAGCAACTTCAATCGGACTCAGCTCCTGAACCCGGTGCTTCACCACACGAATTCTCTTCTTCACGTAGGGAAACGAGTATTGAGCTATGAAAACAAGAAAGTTCTGTGTAGGCTGCAACTCAAATATCAGTGCAATCTTTGAAACTACATGATGTCACATCCTACAGAAACTTAACCTTCAGCATTTTCTGCCCAGTATTGGTAGCTATCTATCACAACCTACGTGCATTACTTAAGGACAGCATAAACTGTTAAGATTATGTAGTGTCAGGGATTGATAAATGAGTATGGAGCATTGGCAGAATGACATTGCAAAGGACCATTTAAGTCATTAGAGACAAAGTGGCCAACGTGCAGCAGACTGCCTGAGCCACGGTGCGGCCAGAATATCCGTGTGTCATCAGTATTTCATAGTAAACTGCTACCTCCATCTTTAGGGTCAATTTAGGGTCAAAGTGAATAAGGTGAGGACCATACACTCACCCTGAAAACAGAGGAGGTATGTTGATCCAGAGCACAGTCTGTTATTCTTTAGGTTTATTTTATTTTGCTTTCTGCAATGATTTTAAATTTTACCCCCCCTTCCCCATGATACCATCACACTAACACAATAAAGCCCAAAACCAGCAATACCACATTCTTATAATATTGTGGTCTCACGGGCTGCAAGGCCAGGCTGTCATTGGTATGACTGCCCCTAAACACCACCTATTCCATTATTTATTATGGGAATATCATTTTTGATTTGTGCCTTTTTCATTTATACTCATTTCCTCAGGAGCAAAACCACGGCACAAAACAAGGGTTACCTGTACTTTGATGGTAGCCCCACAGGTACCAAAAATAATTTAATATCAAGATATACCTAACTTGTCCATCATATACGTAGACTGCTCACCCACTAACATTAGTTTATGCATGCAAATGAGATTTATTTTTGCGGTTTTTAATATAAAGTCAGCAAGGATCTGTATTGATTTATAGATCAAATAACGATGTAGTCACACTTTATGTGAATGTAGGTAAAACAGGCAGATGATAAAGCCTTTTGTTAATAAGTGACATTAAAAAAAAAAAGGCGCTCCCACATTACTTGTAAGGATAGTTCTCCTCTTCCACTGATCCTCTGGGCTACCTCGGGCTTTCCCATCCTTTGTAAATGGAGTTTCAAACATAAAACAGGAAATGTCATGGCTCTGCTCAAATTCTGTCTGCCGTTCCTCTAGGTCCAGTTTCTCAAAGTATGGAGTTACATGTGTAACTTGGATGTAAGCATACTTTGCATCCAATTCACTTGGATCAATCTGTAAATATAAAGTTCAAATGCAATGACCTTGACGTGGTAGTCAACCTATGGCACAAATGCCCCCACATGCCATACAAAATTAAATTGCTTGGCACAAAAGCATATTTGAAGCACCACCACATTCTCACACCACACAATAAGTCACTGCAAGTCAACAGCAGCAAAATAATATGCAGCCTTCACCAGTGCTGTACAGACTGAACTGAACTGAACTGGTGTTCATTTTTACATTTATAAATACAATTCTCTGTATTGTTGTTGCAATTTGTGATTTCAGCTACTATTTACAATGAAAATGAAAAATGTCATTTTTTAAGTTACTCCATTATCATAAAAGTCATGCTTGGTACTAATTACAGAAATAAATAAAGAACAAAAAAAGGCAATGAAATACATACTGGGTTTTTTGGAAAAAGTCTGAAGGAAAGAGGCAAGTTGTAAGACCCAGGTACAGAAAGAAGGACAATATTAAACACACATCTTACAAAAGCAAGATGTGAAAATGTGTCCTTGATTGATCTGGCTGAGGACGGGGACAAGCGGCGGGATCTTGTGGACACGATACAGAACCTTTTTGGCTTCCATAAAATGCAGGGAATTACTTGATTAGCTGAGGAACTGTTAGCTTATGACGAAGGACTCTGCTCCATGGAATTAGTTACATAGAGGTAAAGTTGTCCATGTCCATGCTGTGCAGGCATACAGGAGGGGGGGGGAGGTACAGCTCCACCCATTCAATATCTCAGAACTAAATGGATGTGAGTGGTCAACCTCACACCCTGGCTACTTTACCCCTTGGAAAGAACCCCTGGTACCCATTGAATAGGAGCATGGGGGGCCCTAACGACAGGCTGGGTGTTTTTGGAGAAGAGAAAAATCTCTTGGCCCTGCCAGAAATTGAATCCTGGATCATCCAGCCTGCAGTGCAGTTGCTATACCAACCATTCTATCCCGGCCCTGTAACTTCTGAAGACATTAACACTCCTATTTCATTAAGGCCCATTTTAATAGTGAGCTCCCACCTTCCCTTGAAATTTTCTGACCAAGTATTCAAGATGCATAAATCAAAAGAGTGCTTACTGGTGCAGAATCCATAATAATTTTCACAACTTCTTGACTGAACTTGTCACAGTACAGACGATACAAACGTTCAGATATTTCTGACAGAGATGTCACTTTGGGTTCCTTGTACACATATTCCACTCCGCTGTCCTCTTCAAAATATGCCTGTAAAATACAAAGTATCCAGTGACAATGCAGTAAATACTGTGTTACCAACAATAGGACAAAACTGCTAAATTCTTTCCAAACACTTTTCTGCCAGGTTTACACACACATGATAACAAAGCAACATCTTTATCATGTTATAAACACACCTGTTAAACAAGCCATTAGTACAGCAGTCAATACAATATGCACAGGGCCATCCAAATACAGTAAAACCCCTATTTAATGAATTGCTGGGGATTAGAATATATTTCACTAAATCGAGGTTTTCATTAAATGGAGGTTACATTGTTTATATGGAGCTATTGTTGGGACATGAAAAAATCATCACTAAATCTGGGATTTCACTAAATGCGGGAACATTAAATTGGGGTTTTACTGTAACTGCCTCACCATAACAAACAAAAGTGATAGGCACTACAGACCATGAAAGTGTGAAGGAAGAAAGCAGGGGACATGCTATAAGTACGACCCTGACCTGTGAGTGTGCAGGACCTTGTCATCTCTGGGTACAACACTGAGCGCTCATTCAGATGGTTCTGACTTTGATCTCCAGTAAGACTCTGCATAAATTCTTCAAACTTCACTTATATCAAATTATGTAACGCCCCTTACAGCGATTTGGAATACATGTTAAGTGACAGGTCCTCTCTCATGATAACTACAATTTTGGGTAGCATGATCTGCCATTTGGAAACCCCTTTCCAAAAACTTAACTCAATGTCCTTGCACAGGAGGACACAGGCCAGGAAGGTCAACACAGACCACACCTGGAGGCACCAGACAAAGAACATAAATGTGGTGATAACTCTGGTAATAGCATTGCCAATGTATGAACAATCAGTGCCAAAATTCATATGTGTTCAGGTAGAAAATTACCCATTAATTTCTCCACACAAGAGCCATACTAAACGTAAAGAACACGTTTGTATCACATTACAACAGACGTATATGTACAAAAACACATACAGTCCTCAGTACCTGAAAGTGTTCTGTCACTTTTCAGGAGAATCCCCGCTACAAAGCACACATTTGAGCGATACTGTACGAGCTTCAATGTGCCACTGCAACAGTCCATTTCACAATTCCACAAAAACACAGACATAGCTTCCTTGACTGTCATATTATTCTCATGATGCCACTCCCAAATTTGATCTTTCAAGGTGCCAAATAGGTGGCATCTGAAGAGGCAAAGTTTGGGCTTCAGCGAGGATGGGGAGAACATCCCAGCCATACTCTTTGACAGTCACCAATGTCACATGTGCAGTGTGAAGCCATGCACTGTCATGTTGAAGGAAAGTGTCTCTTCACAAGGCACTTGCCCCAAAACCATGTCACAGCTGGCACATCTGGACATAGCAAGTGGCACTGATGGCTCCTCTCTATGCAGAAAACAAATCAGTATGCATTCCTTGGTATCCCGAAACATACACCACATAGCCGAGGGCATTGCTCTGGCCTTCTACTGTTTTGGAAATACAACACAATGTCATTCCATGATTTGTCACACTGTTTCAGAGCCAAAATGGTGGAATTGGCTTACATCACCAGTCACAACATTCAGTAGCAAATCACTGCCCTAAACATTTACATCTTCCACATTGATATGTGCTGTTCTGCGTTCATCTGGTCACAAGCACAAGAAACCATCAGCAACAAACTTCCTGGTATCCCAAAATCAACATTTTCTTCTGCATAGAGGTGTCCAGTTCCAAGTTGTACTGCAATTTCCTAACCATCACACTTCATTCTTCAACTTTCTGCTTGTTGCATTCTGTGCTGTCAGCTCTTGGCCGAGTGCTGCAAGGCAGATTGGCAATGTCCATGTTGCCATCCTTAAAAATCTTTCACCCAACACCACACAATGCCAGCTCCCATACAGACACACACACAATGAAGTCAGTAAACAACCTCTGCAGCTGATTTAGTCCCATTTATGAGAAATTACACTACTGTATGCTGGCAAAATGATAAATCATTGACAGCCATTTTGTTGTACTGGTTTGTGGGAACGTTCTGGTACCCATGTGCCTGACTTATATTTCAGGTTGGATGAAAGAGATGGCACTACCAGCCATATTAATTCCTAGTCTACAATATGTTGCCATAATGTATGTGATACGACACTGTTCATGACGTTTGGTATGGCCCTCATACATTTTGATTAAGACTGATCAGAGCTTTAGCAATAGATCTCAACTTGGCAGTCGGTGGAAAAATGTGGTTTGTGTAACAGAATTTTGCAATAAAGAAACATCTTCAAGAACACATTTCCTCTGCAGTATAGTAACTGAAACTGCCAGCACATTCACCTCACAACAACTGCATCATGCAGTGTTGGTTTTAATAGCCTATAAACACTTCCTTACAAAGTCTTTTCCTCTAATAAAAGACACTCTATTTAATGCAAACATATTGCTACTGGTCACAACCACTGTATATAATATCACCATTTGTAACATTTAGGCATACAGAGTCCAGTCACCTGATTTACCAAGGAGCTACAGAGGCAAACCCTCATCTCCACCAGATTCAGCTCAACTCGACTCATGCGGTAGACAGACAACACACAAATTCTACGCAAAACAAATGGGTGTGTG
This sequence comes from Reticulitermes speratus, assembly GCA_021186555.1. Lineage (NCBI taxonomy): Eukaryota > Metazoa > Arthropoda > Insecta > Blattodea > Rhinotermitidae > Reticulitermes > Reticulitermes speratus. Next base: position 1,963,830 of record JAJKFL010000026.1, read on the forward strand.
CCAGTTTTGAAGTTTTCACAGCAGTGAGGTTGAGGATTTCATTCTTCAAGGATGATGCTACATAAGAACAAAGGAATTGAACGGGTATGCCCTTGAGTTAGACTGGATTCATTTAGTGTGCAAAGAGGTCTGAACGTGACACCTACCTGTCCAAAGAACGCCACTCTGTAATATCGTCCTAAGAGTCTTTTTCCCGTGTGCATTACTTCCACAACCTTACTATAAGCTTGGGCCAGAGTCTGATAACAATGGGCTAGTGCTTCATAATTGTGCTTTCGCTCGTGCATTGGTATGATCAACCGGTACAGCTCTCCCAGTAATTCATATCGTTCTGCCTTCTCGAGATATTCGGCACACTTTTCCAACTGTTCCAATAATATGTACTCTGTATACTGGATGTCCTGAACACCTACAACAAAAAGAATTAGAAGATTCAAGTCTTCTGCAACTTTACACTGTGTTCATGAGTAAATAATACTGATGTTTTGAAGGACAGCAGTGCCTTCAAGGACTTGGGTTTTCAGAAGCAGTACCAACGGAACTTCAAACTTGGCAAGGAACAGAATTAATAACAACTTATGTATGATTAACCATACAATGTTTTGAGAAAAAAGAAGTACTATTAGCAGCTTGGTGTTGAATACCTTGTATTACAATAACTCGGACAATTCTAAGGGTTCTGATGATGGTAGATCATGTTCAGTGCCATTCAGTGTTTGGCTCTGTAAGGTGATTAATTTTTTGTATTTTACAACAAAGCAAGATGGACAATGTCCAAATAACAGCATAATGCTAAACAGTAGCTCATGTTGAATGGTGCCCACTGCGTGAGGCATATTTGACATATAGTATATGACATTTCGGAAGCAGAGCCAGCTTACAAAATATCACACATATAAAACACACCTCTGACAGTAAACAATTCCCAACACAATACTCTTATGATAAACTGACCATATGTCCCATCTTGGCATAAGTTAAAAAATTCTGGTGTGTTAAAAATTAGGCTCTCACATTCACAACCATTCATGAACTGCCATTATCACTTCACTACTGTAGAATTGGCAACATTCCAAATGTTGCTTTGGTGACCCAAACAATAGGATAGATGGTCTGGAATATCTGTGTGAAACAGCTGCAGCAACTCGTGTCCGATGTGCACTGCGTGGACAGCTGAAGCAAACTTTGGGAGGATGCTGATTCCACAATAATGACGAAGTGCAAATGGCTGTTAGTGAATGGTTGTGAATGTGCCAGCACGATTTCTACTGTGGGGATTATGTTGAAAAATAATACTACTTCAGTGGAATAAATCAGCAACAATTAACGTTGTAATGACTTCTCGTTTAATTTTTACGACCTGCGGAACTTTACTTACTGCGCAGCCCCTGTACCATTTCATGATAAAAAAGAAATTTAAGGCAGTAATACAATTTGCCAGTCTGCAAACCTGCATCAAGTTTCAGTCCCCGTTCATCCTGGGCAATGTTGGACGAGATATTGCAAAATGCTTCAGCTCCCCAGGTCTGAATATTCTTCAGCTTCAGGTACTCTGCCATAAGGGCTGCAATGTGTAACTGGCACGATGCTGCTTCAGAGAAGTTTCCGTCCCTCACGTGATTCCTCGTCATTGCTTCCAACCACGTGTGTCGAAGCTCTGGTGTGGAAGCATAAGAGTTGGCCAGACTGTGCTGCAGGTCAACAAGCATTTCAGGGTCATGGTGGTGCTCTCGCATCTGTGCCGTTGCCATCAGGACAGTTCGAATGCGTTTAGTCAGGTCCTTTACTTCCCCAGGGAATCCTAATAAAAGGCACATATGAATAAATGCTGCCAACTGCTGCTTACAAGTGCAGAATGTTGCATTTGTAGTAGAATTACTTCCATGAAGTCTTTGAAAATACATCAGCAAACCTGAGATGTCCTATCCTTCTGCTTATGCTTATGTGGCAGCTATAATCACTTCACTGAAGTTGGAGGAACATAAGGTCAGGTTACACTACTACGACCTTGAAGAGATGTTGCTCGCACTCTCACTACAGTGAGAACTACTAGTGCTCATTTTGTCATGTGTAATCTGTACTTGCCTGGGCAGTTGGTAATTGTAGTGAAGGTTCTGATACAAAATGGGAGGCACTTTATAAAAGAATTCTGTTTTCTTGTGCTGAACATGCCAAAATCTTGTTGGTTATATGGCACTTTCTTCAGTGTCAAATTCGCTCTAATGACATATTTTTCTGTAGACTCCACTGTGAGTTACACCTATATGTTTGATATTTCTGATCTCCCAGGGGAAGAAGTTACTGATGTATCAGCTCCTAGAACACCTGTAAGGCGGTAAACACCGTCCTGCATATTTTAGTGTTTTGTAAATATTGTATGTTTCTTAGTGTATGTTTTTAATTCTTTTTGCATCACAGCCCACATTAAAATTACTTTTTGTCAGCCACCACTCTATCTATCTGTAAAATTTGTTTATAAGCATGCCCCATGCCCCAACCATACCACACAAACAAACTTTTACTGTCTCAAGTACTGAGTTTACTTTCCTTTCGTGAGGAAAGAAAGTTGTCTTATGAGATCACCATACTGTGTCTGTGTGTGCATGCATGTGTGTCACCTTCAAACTTTTGAACTAACTCGACGATTCCCACAGAATCTGGTACAAACGTTTTTCTACTGGAGACAGCCTGTAGCTCATACTTTCGGTTTACTACAATTTAAATAACAGCAAATTACATGCAAACGTCTGAGGTGTGAAATTAATTAATTCCACTTACTATATGGTCCTGAAATAATTCATGGCAACAGGCCCTAACAAATAGTAATAAAAAATACAAATTTGCCATGCTAATTTTCTGTAGAATGTACAACAAGCTGATAAAATCTACATACAGTATTTGGTTCAACAGTCATAACTGAAGGCTTAGAGCTACAAATACATCCCAAAATGCTGCACAAAAATGCTTCATGAAGTCAGCAATTACAAATATGGCAATAGTAAACACCTTAGAAATTATGTTCAACAAACTTAATACATTAATACATAATATCACTGTGTAAGTATTATGTTAATCCACAAGGAAGAAGTACTGCTCTTCTGCTATTACTGTTACTCCTACTCCTACTACTACTACTACTACTACTACTGCTGCTGCTGCTGCTACTAACACTAACAGTCACTGCTGCCACCACCACCACAATTAGCTAAAGTGCATCTTAATCAATTACCAACACACAGTACTGACACATGAGATTACCAATACAACATTCATACACATGTAACTGTGCATTATGACCGCAGTCTTGAGGAATGTGATGTCATGTAGTTTGGAAGACAGTGAAACCTGCAGCCTCCATCTTCAGGGTATCTACTGAATGACACAAGAACACATCCCAGAAGACTGCTATGACAATCTCAAATCTCTCACCTCTGTACTATAAAGTACCACAACAATCCAAATAATTACCCGTTCCTCTCATGACTTTGTCACTTGAAGCGTAACTGTTGATCAGAGACAAAGATTCTTGAAATCGGGCATTATTCAGTCCTATTACATTTCCCAGCATCTGGGACACCGATATGATTACCTGCAACATACAGCAATAACAACAAGCATTTAGTGCTACAAGACTAACAATGAGAAAAGCTGTACCAGGCACATTCATCTAGTAACGTTCCCTAGCATGTAACTTTCATGTTAATCAAGCATTTTATTTTTCAGTAGAAGGCAGTACATTTATTAGAGGTAACATGCAGCAAATGGTGTATGAGTCAGTCAGTCAGTCAGATGCTATTCAGGGGATAAGTTGATGAGCAATGGCACGATAGAAACTTAACCCTGTGAAGAAGCTTGTAGCATGATTCAGTTTTTTTATGGGTAAAACATGTTTTGACAATCAAAATTCACCGCTGATCAACAGAGGTGTATAGTAAAGGCACGATGAGAATGCAGCGTGTCAGAAAATGATGCAGAATTTGGAAATGGTCAAATGGTCATCGCAGATGATGATTGCACTGTTTGGCCCAGCACAGCAAGGACGAATGAAATGCAGCAGGAGTGGAGGAACTGATTCCGGAAGACCGATGAGTCAAAATTCAATATTTAGGACTGTACGTACACTCATTAGCAAAAGTCCGAAACAGTAACTACTATCAAGAGCCCATCGACATTAGAACTACAAGGGGCAGTCAGAAAGTAAGGCATCCTGAGATCTTTGCTCTTCTTAGATTTTACACAGTTTAGATTGGTAACAAACTACCAATCTACACTGCATAAAATCCCAGAAGAGCAAAGATCTCATTTACACTATGGCAGAGGCCTGAAATCATGCATAAAACCTCCTATTTTTTATCCCCTATCATTCTATTTTATGAGAATATCAGTGCAGTCCTTGAACATTCTGAATCATATTCTATTAGCTGCAAATGTTTTGATTGACAAATGGCAGCACCACAGTTGATTATAAAATGGCAGAAATTGATGTGTGGTTGAAACAACAAGTGGTGACTGAATTTTGAGTTGCTGAAGGTGAGAAGTTGCCTTGCTGTGGACGTGAGTAATGTTCAATGAGGGGTAAGACGGATTAAAGAAGATGAAACATTAGCAGCAGCACTTCATGACAAACTGCGGAGTGGTTGCACTTGCACTGCAGTGATGCAGGAAAACAAGTGTAAATGACAAACACTTTACTGAAACACTAAGAGGTCTTAATGCTTGCCTTTGTTGGGTCTGTACCACAAGAAAAATGCCTGACGTGTTGCTCCTCCATCAAAACGCTAGGCCACATACAAGTGTGCGCACCGCAGAGGCCATCACAAATTTCTGATGGACAGTGTTCCCACACGCACCCTACAGTCCTGACCTCACACAATCAGATTATCATCTGTTTGTCCTTTAAATAAAAGCCTGCAATACAACCATTATGCCAATGATGACATGCATCAATAGCTGCAGTGGAGAGCAAGCAACTCTTACTGGGCAGAAATACATGCTCCTGTTTAATGGTGGAAGAACTCAGCAATTTTGTAGTGAAGTTCTCTTATCGGCTTTGACTTTAATGAGATGTCTCAAAATAACTGGGTACTGAATGTCTACAGTGTGCCCAGATGTGATAAATTTCTGCATGCAATACGTTAGGTTCAAGTCTTTACAGTTCATGAGAACAGACAAAATGTGAAGATGTTCCTTAGCAACAACATACACATTCAGTTTATTTGTGGGGGTTGTGCACACTTACAGTAACTACCTCCACCTTGCTGACATCTCGTCTCTGAACTGAATACGGTTCAGTGCCAACAGTTTATCCACTACGTGCTTGCAAGAGGTTACAGTGCCTCACTACTGACGTTCAGTGCATGTGTTTATGTGAAATGGCTGCAGCTCCACCTGTTTATTATTTTACAAATAACCACTCAAGTACAGCTGAAAACGCCAGATTTAAAATTTGTTCTAACATATGGGGACGCATAACTTCTGGTAAATGCTGTGTGCAAGCAGGAGCAGTCAAGCTTATAACAGGCCGCGACACTGCTGCCATAAGAGCAATGGTATACTCTAAAAAGCAAATGGTCTTTAGTATATTTCACCTACTTGAAGATGGACCCTGGTCAGTCCTTTATGACTAGTAAACTCGAAGTTGCTCCTCATCAGAAGATACAGGATGGCGCAGGACTCCTGCCGAATAGTCGACAATCTGCTGTTACAGCAGCGCAGCAGCTCATAGCACAGCCTTCCGCAGAGAGAAGCATTGCCTGCACCAACACAGTACTTTGTCAATGAATGATAACAGCATCATGTCATGCAAGGGAATTCAAGAGAGACTTACGGTGAAAAGGAAACACTGGTCAGCAACATTGCTGTTAGAACCTCAAATCTCTCCAACAATTTGTATGTCTGAATTTACATGTTTCCTGTTAGAAAGCTCTGATTGGCCATATTATCAGCACAGCTCGGGTATCAGAGCCAAAACCATACATTTCAGAAAATATACTTCCTTCCTGGCATTCATTATTATAAGTCTAACGATATAACATTTTGTTTAAACCAGCTAAATGCATATATCAAGTTTGTTTTAAATATTTTTAACAAAAATGCAAGACTGGTACAAGTGATGATGGAAATAAAACTTATGGTAAGGGTAATGACATTATGTTTATAAAAATCACTGGGCAAAGAAAATGTAAAAATGACCACACTAGCCCTTTCATTTTGAGTTAATACGCACTGCTACCCACTGGGCAGTCGGGACTTATTTTCTCTCTTTTACTTTTTGTTCACCGTGCGAATACTTATTTTCTCTATAAGTTTTAAAACTTTCGCGGCGATATGATTGAATATAGTCTTCTCGGGCGCACAGCCGCGTCAATTCGTTGAATACAACGTTTCGGGGACTAGCTCCGTCCCCATCCTCAGGCAAAACTGATTTCAGTTTTGCCTGAGGATGGGGACGGAGCTAGTCCCCGAAACGTTGTATTCAAACGAATTGACGCGGCTGTGCGCCCGAGAAGACTATATTGAACTTATTTTCTCTGTTTTCCTTACTTCCATTTAAACATGGCCTTCATAAAAAATTATTTATGGCCACACTGAAACAGAGTTAGTGATGCCAAATCCGTTTTCTAGTTACCAACAGATGGCAGAAGCTATTGGAAACGTAAAAGCAGCAGTGACAGATGCAAAATAACAGCTATGAGAGGTACAGTTGGCCGACTAGAACTGCCTGACATATAAGCTACTCGGCCAAATTTCAAATGTCAAGGCTTCCCGACAATCAAGCATAAAGGTCACAAGCACAATACCAAGCAAGACTCACTGACCTTGAAACAGAGCAACAGAAAAGTTGTTGATGTAGGCACGGAGTGCAGCAAACACATGACGAAACAAAGTTTCTGACTGACCAACTTGCAAGAATGACAGGTATATGTCGAACACCTTCCTCATGACAATATTGTCTCCCTCAGAAGCAAGCAGATTATCTTTGAAATGGATACAGTAAAGACCAAGTGTATCCAGTGCAATGAGCCCAACCTCTGTTGCCATGTTGGCTTCCAGCAGTGCTTGGTACAACTTGCTAGAATCATTCTCACAAACTGCAAAAAAGAAACCACATTAAAAGTAGTGGATGAAAATTTATGAAATGCACAGTGATTCATTCATTCATTCATTCATTCATTCATTTGTGGTATATTTAATGAAGGAGAACAAAATGGATGGGCCATGCAGCACATATGTGGGAGAAGACCAATGCAGACAGTATTTTGATTGGGAAAGGTGAAGGAAACAGACACTTTGAAATGTATGCATGGATGGGATGATAATGCTACTATTGATCTTAAAGCAATATGATGGGAGGGACATGGTCTGGACTAATCTGGCTCAGGATAGGAAAAAGTGGTGGGCTCTTTTGAACACAGTAATGAACTTTTATCTTCCACAAAATGCCAACAATTTCTCAACTAGCTGAAGACCCGAAGAACGGATTCTGCTCCATGGCGTTACGTAGTTGTGTGTTTGTGGTATCTACATAACTGACTCACCACGAAGGATGCCATCTTCAAACTTTAGTGGATTTAGTAACACAGAGATAAGAACATGGCCAGTCAGAGTTGTGTAAATGTAGAATCTTTACATGACAAGCTTGAATATTCACATACACAATCTGTAAATCTATTGGCAAGTGAAGAATCCAACTTACGCAGAACATGTTGTTCTGCATCTCATGGTAATATCCAATCATAATAAAATCTAAAATACAGAGAAACAATGAGGTACGAAAGAGAACTTCTTTTCCCACAAGCAGAAAGCGGTTTTCGTCTCTGACATGGTTGCTTTGGTTGTGAGTATCACACTGTACAACAGACAAAACTTTGAAGTAGGAATAACATTCTAACAAAATTAAAGTTTACTCATTTAATTAACTTTTAACCACTGGGGTTGTTCATTTAACCTTTACTGCCTATTCTTAAAAACCCAATGTAGTCGCTGATGGTCGGAGCAATTTTCGTTTCAAAATGCCAATGCCTGCACCTCAGTGGTACAGTGTTTTCCATTTCTTCCATGAACAGTTACATTTAACGCCACGTAGTGTGAGTGGTGGTTACTAAGATTATGAGTATGGAGCATTGGTGGAAAGACAGCGACAAGGGCAAACAGACGTACTGGGAGAAAAACCTGCCTCAGGGCCACCTTGTCTGTCACAAATCTTGTATGGACTGGCCTGGGATCAAACCCAGGCCACAGGGGTGAGAGGGTGGCAAACAACCACCCGAGCCATGGCACAGCCTTTCAAACATACCGATCTGCTGGATGCCATCCCGACCCACACTGCTGCTTCCACTGTGCACTGGACTGTCTCCAGAGAAATCTGGAGGCTGCATGCGCGCTGGCAATGTCATGGCCTTCGCTGTGCCAGGTTTGCCACCTGTTTTACCTGCTATCTGGCGTTTGCCGGTGTACTTGAATTGGTGAAGACACATTCTGCAAGAAATTTGTTTATTGTTGCACAGAAAAAAAAAAAGCATATGAACCTCATGTGTAGAGCACACTTAACTTTAATTTTATAAGTAAACTAAAAAGCTCAAAAGGGACAAATACTCATGCCAGAAAGGGCCCTCAAACATACTAGTTTTTATGAAGACGCAGAACACAGACATCAACAAATAATCCTTATTTACATCAGTCATAGCAGATCCCCCCAGAAGGCTGCAAGCTTAAGAAACACAACACTTACTCTAAGCCTTTGAAGAAATTAATCAATTCCATTTCAGTACACTGATGCCACCACGAGATCACGCAATCATCTGCAAGGTATTTGACAACGAAGAGGAAACAGACAAGTAGATCCTTGACTTCCGTCGACTGCAGCTTATCACAACGTACAGGCTGGTTTGAGTGCGTTACACTCAGTGATCTGAAGTTACAACAAGTGTTTCACAGTAAGCACTGGCAACATACAAAAACTAGGAAAATGGCTCTTTAAAATGAAAGTATTATTACGGATCACATAATTTCTGCATAAAATTCCTGTCATTTACTCCTACCTCCAAAAACATGATTTCCAAATAACTATGATGAAAGTTTAGACGTAACAAGAGAATAGAGAAAACTGCATAATCAGGAGCTTCATCATAGTGCTTCTCGGAAATTATTATTTGAGTGATCAAACTGAGGACGATATAGGTGGGGCATGTGGCACATATGAGGGAGAGGAGAAATGCATACAAAGTTTTGGTGGGGAAGCCTAAAGAAAACAGACCACTTGCAAGACATAGGCATAGATAGAAGGCTAACATTAAAATGTACCTTAAAAATAGATGAGAGGATGTGGACTTGAGTAATTTGGCTCAGGATACAGACAAGTGGCAGTCTGTTTTGAATGAGGTAAGGAATATTCAGCTTCCATAAAATGCAGGGAATTTCTTGACTAGCCGAGGAACTGTTAGCTTCTGAAGACAAACTATGCTCCATGGAGTTAGTGAATTAGTTAGTTAGCCAGTTAGTTAGTTAGTTAGTTAGACAGTCAGTGAGTCTTTAGTTAGTTCATTACAATAAATGTAAAATTAGCCTACACATAGTTAAGGTTACAAAAATCAACACAAAATACAGCAGCCAAAACTTTAAAGCACGTATAACACTCACGTAATTATAAAATAAAATACCAGGAATGAAGATGGACATCATGTCCACAAACTCTACAGCAATACTTGCAAACTGTCTTAACAGCTCTTGCTGCTGAACATAATAAGAAGAGAATGAAGTAAAACTCATAATATTATTGGTGTGCTGTATTAGGTCTGCATTAGGAAAGAGCAAACTGACATGAAAGTTACTTTATATATACAGTGAAACCTCTATCCATCGTTCCCGTTACCGTCGTTCGCCCGCATGTATCGTCTGCCTTATTTGGTCCCGAAATTAGCCCCATATAAATAACACTATTTTTTCCCGCCTCCATTGTTCCTCGAACTGTCGTTTTCCCGCACCAATAGTTGAAAAATCTCGGTCCTGACGCAACATTTTCCCGCACTGATAGTTTTTTTTTTAATTTGAAGCGATGGTTTAGCGAGGTTTAAGGACCGGCATGGCCTAGTATACAAGAAGTTAGTCGGAGAAAGTGCGGCAGTGGACAGCGAAAGCACGGAAGCGTGGCTGGAAAGACTGCCATCTTTGTTGGAGGGCTACAAACAACGTGATATTTACAACGCGGATGAGACGGGGCTCTTCTACAACGTGCTTCCTGACAGAACCTTGGTTCTCAAAGGAGAGTCCTGTCATGGAGGGAAAAACTGTAAAGACAGACTTACTGTTTTACTTTGTGTTAACAGTGATGGAACTGACAAACAAGTGCCGATTGTTATCGGAAAATCTCCGAAACCGCGATGTTTCAAGAATGTCAAAAAATTACCCTCCACATACCACGCGAACAATAAAGCGTGGATGACCACAGACATTTTTTCTTCATATCTGCGTTCATTAGACGCAAGTATGGGTGCACAAAACAGGAACATTCACCTCTTTGTGGACAATTGTGCCGCACATCCAAAGGATACATCGTTTCTAAGAAATGTAAAAGTCATACGGTACCCGGCAAATTGTACAAGTGTGCTCCAGCCCCTTGATTTAGGGGTAATAAAGTGTTATAAGTAGCTTTATAGAAAACGCCTCGTGCAAACAGCTGTTTGCTTAATGGATGCAGGCAAAGATACGAAAAAGAAGATAAACGTGTTGGAAGCTTTGCACTACACTGTGGCAGCCTTGCAACAAGTAACCCAGCAGACAATCGAAAATTGTTTTCGGAAAGCTGGTTACGTGCAGGGACAATCTTCAGGCGATAGTGACGTCGTATTGACCAACGATGACGACAATTTCCGCCAAGACTGGGAAAAGTTCAGTGGCATGAACAAAGATAAATTCGAGGACTACGTCTCTGTGGACAGTCACGTGGCAACCTGTGGTGTAGAAACAGTGCAGGAGCTGTACGTGAGCCTCGTGGCGTCCGGGAGTGTGGAGCGGGAAGGAGAATAAGCTGGCGGACCCGAAGTTGTGCCGAGCTTTGCTGAGACGCATGAAGCGCTGATGAAAGTAAGATCTTTCTTTTATGCGCACAGCACGAGTGACAGTGATCGTGAAAGTGATCTAGGCCTTGAAAAATCGTACTTTGAATTGAGGAGGAGTAAAGTTTGCTCAAAACAAACGTCAATGAAAGATTTTCTCAGCAAGAAGTAATAATTATCATTGAATTGTTCTTATCTATAATTTTTAATGGTTTCCCGGTACTATCATTTCCCGTATGTATCGTTCAAATTTTCCGGTCCCCTGAAAAACGATGGATAGAGGTTTCACTGTACACAAATTTGTTAATATTGATATATTACAATTCAGACAAGCAGGTTCATTTTAATCACAAACCTCGAATGTCGCTTAGTGCTCTCTTCTTTGCGTTCTCTAATTATTGCTGTCTCTTGGGACACTGTTGAATGCCCATCAGCAGACAAAGTGGAACACTCCGACTCCAGGCTCACAGATGAACTGCCATTTACTAGTGCTGAAAATGTCAAAAGTAATGTACTGGCGGTGTTTTGCATGCGACACATATCAAGCAAAGACATTATAGGAACTTCAGAATTGTATGAATAGAAAAACAATTCTGATGCATTCAATCTCTTTTCTTTAATTATCGTGTAAAATATATGACATGGACAAAGTGTATTGCACACAAAGACTCATTATTATCCAATCACTTCACTATTCAATGACAAAGGTCTGAACTATTAACAACATTGTAAAAGAAACCATAAATGAGGAGCTCCATTTAAAAAAATATGCATATACACTCTGCCACAACTCAGTTATCTATGGGAATGCAAGCATAATATGGACCTTCAGCACTGGTTACAACTATTGTAGACAAGTGTTCAACCCTTAGTCTTGTGTAATCAAAACACAATTCTTGTGAAATAAGCTTCTTCAATAAAGCAAACAACAGGGAATTTCTTGACCAATGGCATAAATATCAACTGCTGAAAGAAGATACAGTACCTCTGTTTATATCTCAGTGTGTCAAATGAATAAAACCCCACCCCAAGGCTATTCAATCAGCATGCAGAATGGGCCAAGCTGCGAAGTTTCACTGACTGTTAATGATTCAAAAATGCTTTGATATTCACATACAGGAACATTGAAAATTCAATGAAAACAAATACATCAGAATGGAAGATCATGACCCTTCAGTTTTCTGCCCACATACACGCCAGTGAAGCAGGCCTGACTTGGCCCATAGCCCTGCTCTACACAAATATCTACTCACCTTGTCCAGCAATAGCTGCAAAGTAAGAGGAGTCTCTAAAGTGTGTGGATGCTCTTCCGCTGGAGTTCCCATCGAGATGCATCGTAAACCTGTTGAGAGATTTTGGTGTGCCGACTGATGTCCCCGAGTCTTTAAGATTCAGGAACAAGCTACTATTTGAGAACCGACTACTCGAACTGTACATGTGATGCAAGTCTGTATGTCTGTCACTTGACTCATGTACATCACTTAGCCGGTTCAAGTTGTCCAACACAATTCCCAACCATGGGATGTAGATTGCTGCAATGCGTCCCAACTGACCCTGCCAAATAATCCAACATAAAATTCCGACACTGCACAACATCCAAATAGATCAAAGACCTCATAAAACATCACTTTACAAAAAAATCTCAATATATTTAAGATCAAATAAGGAAGTACAAACACATATATGCTTTCAGGTTTTCAAAGTAGCAAAGATTCACAATGCAGTTGTCTGAAGTTACAACACTGCGTAGTCACTAGGTATGTATGAATGTTACAGAGGAACATCCTCATGATTACGGCAGACAATTTATATGTTCAAGATACAAGTAAAATTTATTAACTAACTAGACGGAGCAGAGTCCTTCTTGAGAAGTTGACAGTTCCTCAACTACTCAAGAAATTCCCCACATTTCATGTACATCAAAGATTCATTACCATGTTAAAAAAAAAACCCACCAACTGTCCCTATCCTGAGCCAGATTAATCTAATCCATGCCCTCACAGCCCATTTTTCTATAATCATATATGTAAACCTTTAGTACTTCCAGTTGTTGTTCTATTTGGAACACTCTGATATGGCCTGGCTGGGCCAAAACATGTTGGAGACATAATAAAAACTGTCGGGTAGTCCGAGCCTCAGTGTACATACTTGGTTTTAATTTAACGACTGCTCAAATTATCCCTGGCCGTAAAACCAGTTTCTCGGACACACTGGCACTCACCTACCAGACCACACAGCGTCATATCCCTGAACAATGCAATATGAACGCAAAACACACTGGGGGTAACTCGATGCTAATTCATGCCACACCTTGCAACAAAGTTCTGTTCAGTATATAGCAACCACAGGACATTATACTAACATTATATTGGACACTGTATATACAGCAACCACAAATTAGGTTCGATATGCAGGAAAAGACCAAATTAGTGTCATGTGTAATAACTGGGCACACCATGGAGAAAGACGAGAACATCACTGTATACTTTGATGAGTAATAAATTACGTTCACCAACAAAAAACACTGAGTGGATCCCAGAAACTGGGCAGAGGGATCAGTAGGAGGAAGGGATTGGCCTGAAGATCCAAAGGTGTTCTGGCAGTTGGTTCAGCTCCCACCATCAGGCCAATGTCATTATATTCACAGATTTTTCATTATTCATTATTTGTTTAATGCATTGGTAAGGGGAGGCATCAAAACTACGACCTTCTGAACATTAGGCTAGTACACTGACAACAATTCCAGCAACACAGTCCAGTCCTTAGGATGTGTTAAGACAGCTAGTTATATTACCTTCCATGATTTGAGGTTCTCACAGTGGCAATGCTGAAGACAGAAGCCTTCTAAGATGTAACCCTCTGTAATTGGGTGAGTAGTTCGCAATGTTTCAAAGTACTGCACTGACTTCATCTTCAAAATCAAGCTGCCTGACCCTGAAGGTGACAGCACTATGATCTACCAAAATTCTGAGAACTATTCACCTAATGACAATGTCACACCCCTGAAGACTTAAACCTTTACATTACCTTATGCTGATATCTGTCATCCAACTCATGTTTGGCTAACAGATCCCTGAGAGTTGACACAGCCACTTTACGTATCTGGAACACTTCATTTAGTGATGTCCTAACTTCCTGCATCAACAGTCCCACAAGAAAATGCCGCTTACAGAAATCTTCTGACAAGCAGTATTCGCTCATGTAATCTGCAACAAAAAAAAAGTATACGTGTACATATATACACACATTATATACACAGTTATATGTATAAACATACTGCACATGGCCATATAATTACTCTTTCTTCACATCTCAGAAAATACAAAAGAATGCAAAAGGCATACTCTGTAAAGCAGCACACACATTTTATGAAGGCATTGTTTGCTTTCAATGTCAATATGACTAGAAAGAGATCAAGAACTCCTTTTGAAGATAATAACAGTGATGAGATGTGGGTTTGTGGGTACAACCCAGAAACCACGATTCAAGCAAAATGACATGACACACCTGCCAACTTTCAAACAGTGCACTTCACAAAATGCTTCAAACAGTGGCATGATCGCTGGACTCACTGTATAAAATCCCAAACAGACAACTTTGAAGGAGACAACACTGACTTCAAGGTGAGTCCTGTTGTTACGCAGAAATAAATTCGGTCACGAAACTACCTGATCACACCACATATGTGCAGGCAAAGACATGTGTTTGTATATCAACTACTGCAATGCACCCGTTTACATTCAATGAAGAACAAGTTCCTTCACATCTTCTTTCCTTTATTCTTTTCGTACGTTCAATTGCTTCCCTCTTTTCTCCCACACACATTCCGCAACTTTTCCATCATCCCGTTCATATTTCTTCCCATTCCTTCTTAGCTTTGATCTGTGTTATGTTAAAACACTGAATTAGGTTACAACTTATCCTTCAGATAGCACTTTCTCAAATACAGAGCTGCCATCTAGGTACACATGTAAAAACTACACATTTAAACATCTCCTTGCTAGATCATTTCAATGTTCTTAATGCAATATAGTCTTCTCGGGCGCACAGCCGCGTCAATTCGTTTGAATACAACGTTTCGGGGACTAGCTCCGTCCCCATCCTCAGGCACAACTGATTTAACATACAACTCGTCTGTCCCGTGTTTTTCTACCTGCCGCGGCAGGGAGAATCAAACAGGTTTTGTAGTGCCCACAAACAGTTAAGTTGGTGGGCGGGCTGTTGACTGTTGTGCTCCCACGCCTCGCTGCGAGGTCCTTATCTGACGTATTGCAGGCTGCCAGGCTCTGCTGAGTATGAAAGTTGTATGAGTATGAGAGTTCTTAATGCAGTTTGTTCTCCTCTGTAGTATGCAAATGGATTTTATGCACAGTCTTCTATAAACCAAGTTTTTATGAGATATAACTGTAAGAATAAGTCACTTCAATGATGTATAAGAAATAAATTATTAATTTTGATGAAATGATAAGATCTGCACTCTTCTGATATATTACGTGGTGAAGTTTACTACACATTTATTCAGCAGGTATTTAACCCTTCCCACGTCATATACACAGCACACTCTGCAACTGAGATTTTCCCATGTTTGCATATTCTGACATGTTCTGTGAGTACCTTCTCATGCTTCCATGTGCTACACAATACAGTGCACAATCTACCATTCCTTTACACAGCAGATGTATTGGTTCCTGTGAAAAACACCCAATGACAGGCGTGGTTCTTTTACCGTGCTGAACTGACATGATTTTACAAAATACCACACAAAGCCAAATTGTGCATTAAAAAATGAACAGGATTTTAAGAATGTGAGATGTGAGGTTCTCACACCAGTGTTGCTCTAATGATTCCATTCTTCTGGGATGTGACGCTCGATGACATATCACATCCCACAAGACTGCAATCTTCTAGATTTAGAAAGTTCGGTAAGGCCTAATACAGCAACTTACCAGTCCTGCTCGTAGTTCCCAGTCTTGGATAAAGAAGAGGGAGATTGAATGCAATGTAGTGCTCATGGGAACAGATGACCTGCAGGAAGACGAACTTGTAGTCGTACAGTGTCTTTGGGTCCCCGGGGTTGAACTTGTCCACGTAGGAATTTATAAGTTTAAAAACATAGCCTCGGTCCATAAACGTTAAGCACTTCTGCAAAGAATGCGAAATGTTAAATAAATGTATCATATTACATACAAATATTGCTTTTATGAAAACATGTTATATAGAATGCTTCAAAGGAAACCGCACGATTAAAAGCACTTACATTTGTACATCTAATTTAGTCACAACAACCAACTACATGTCATCTGATACTGACAAAGGCATGCAGAAAGTTCCCTTGTCTCTTATATATGGTGTTCACACGTCCCAACTACTGAACCTGCTTTAAACAAATTATCACTCATAACAGGTCAGGTCTCTTTGAAGCACAGGGTTCGAAGACAGACAATCATCTCTAAATGAGGACTATCCTCTGTAAAATTAGACTTAAAATAACTTCACGGTATTCACATGCAGGAATATTAAATATTGTATGAACCTCAACATTGAGGATTTTGACCTCTTGTGATCACCTGTTTCAGTTCTAATGTTTCGAGCCTGTGTGATTGGTTCCAACCAATCAGGATGAGACCACACAGAGTGAAGTACTGCCAATACTTCATGCAGCAAACTCACCTTGAGGAAGTTAGCCAGGCTGCGGTTAAGCTCCTGGGTCTCAACCGGCATCTCCTTGTACTTCTGAATCAAGTACGGGCACAGCACTTGCAGTAAGTTCTGCATCCGGTACAAAAAGTCAGCAGAGAACCTCTCATTGCGGTGCATCTGCAGAAGGAGAACTAATTTTTATGGGACGTTGTTAAGTACTCTGACTAGAGGGGATCCAGGGATAAGCACTCTCTATATTTATTTCATTATGTGTAATGTGCTGGTTTTTTAATCAGCGATAATTTGTACTCTGGTAATGTCATAACTTCAGTGGTAAAGAAACACTGATAGCTGCACAAAGCAGAATGTTTAAAAATTTATCCAGTGAATTAACCAGAAGAAGGGTCAAAACAAAGAATAATGTTACTCTCTCTACTGCAATGCTTCCTCGAATACCAAACTAACAAAATTAACTGTTTTAAAATCCAGTGGGAACTACAAGTACAACCTGCTCTAGCATTCAAAGAAAGTACACACTTTGCCCACACAATGTATCTACATGCTTCATATGATTCCCACAATAAACACCAATTATTCCTCTGAAGATTGTTGACTGATTGATCTTTGTAGAGAAAATGGACTGTGTTCTCTGTGCGGTAAGAACAGACTTCTTACATAACATATTTCACATTAGGCTCAGGTCGTCATTGACCTCTCACTGCAAAGAGTTCGGTTTGATCCTGGACCAAGCCATATGAGATTTGTGGTTGACAAAGTTGCACTGGGACCAGTTCCCCCAACCCCCAATACTCTGGTTTTCTCTTGCCAGTATCATTCCACCACTGCTCCATTTCTTTTCCATGGCCCGACAGCCCTACTCAGGCCAAGGCCTCCTCATTATTGAGGTTTAGCGATCACACTCAGTTAGACACACCACACTTAGTGGGACTCCTCTGGAAGTGATCGAGTCATTGCTGAAACCTCTACCTGCCTATACACAACACTCACAAGAGACAGACATCCATGCTCCTGGCGGGATTCAAACCCGCAATCCCAGCAAGTGAGCAGCCACAGACCCACGTCTTAGACAGTGCGGCCATTGGGATCAGCCTACTGGTCCAACAGTCATCGTAAAACTACTCTTATAAGAAGGACAAATACACAAAGCCTGGGAACCTTCAAACAAACCAAAGATCTTTCAGATAACAGGAAGCAGTGGACAGAAAAGTACCATCACATTGTTTTTTATTGTTTAGAGGGTTATGTCGGTACTCACCTTGATACGTCCGCTATTTAGAAGATGTTGGGCCATGCTCTTCACCATAATCTCAAAAAAGAAGTTGGAATGATGCATGAACTTATTTATGACTAGAAAATCTGTGTTGGCTGGACGTAACAACGTGGGCAGGTGACGGCTCATTTCTTCGTGCACAGTCGTCGAGCTGGTTACGTCTGGTGCAACAAACACAAACTGGAATATAACAAACACCATGTGACACATGGGGTCCTTCAAGATTCATTAGTTACTCGTCATGCTACTGTTTAGCACTGCGTAAGGCTCCACAGTGTACAGCAAATAATAATATCCATGTTCAATTGCAATATTGTAATAGTAAGATGTTTTTTAGTTGAGTTTCACGTACATTTCTTTGGATATGACTGGTAACATGAGGTTTTTGCCAGTGCACATCCACTATATTGCTAATGACTACAGTTTACCTGTATTACTGATTATGATTTGAAAGGTTTTTGTCTCCTCCATGTTATTTATAGCCTATCCATCCTACACACAATCTAGTTCTCCCTCTCACCCCTACCTAACCTCTCCATTCTTTGCCTCATTTTCCAATTTACATTTTATCTTGTATGCTAGTGTGCCTACATTTCTCTGTTCAGTAACATTTTTTAACAGGGAGTATCTTCCTGAGTGTTCTTTCCTTGTTGCTATGTGAACATTTCTGTTCAGGAGCTCCTAACTCCCTCTGCATTTCTGGGCATTTCGTTCTCCTCCTCTGTGTATAGGAGGCATCTGTCCATCTCCAAACCCACTCGCTGCTCTTAGTTTCCAGATTCCCAGCCTGAACCATGCTACACCACTTCTTTCTTTCACATTGCAACAGGATGTGTACGTCTCTCTTCCCCAGGAGTGTTTCAATTCCCCATACAGTGATAATGATTTCTTGTCTCTCATTTCGGCTTCATGTTTCATTGTTATTACTTTGTAATGTACTGAAACAGTTTCACAAATACAGGGTCACTGTTTTGTTTAACTACTGCCTGTTACTTCCTACCATTACTCCATGGTGTGGAGGATGTCTGGCTGTAAAGGCGACATTAATATAGTACATAAGCTGACAGAAGTGGGAACTGGCAGTTGTCAGATAAAATAATGACTCTACAGTATGGTGTGCATTTACAATACACCTTACAGAACACAGTTACACATTTTTCAAGATACTTCTATGGAATATGCACAATTTGCCTCATTTTCATCCACCTGTTAAATCTATTCGAAAAATAATCACCTTCACATAGGCTTGGAGTATTTCCTTCCTCCCTGCCTCATGAACCATGTGTATGATGTGTATCAAAACCCGGATCACATTAAGTCCAATTTCCTCACTAGAAGTCACCACCAGGAGAGTGAAAAGATGATTCAAAAGGCTTGGCAAAAATGTAATGACAGTTGGGAGCTGGACTGCATGTGCAGCCTGCAAACAATAATCAAATATTTAATCAAACACAATGCAACATGTGATCGTGTGTGTGTGTACATGCACGTGCACAGATGGTGCTAAAATAGTACAAACGTTTTTAGGTGACACAGCAAGTCTTTCCTAGGTTTGTGACGCTGATGGCAAATGAGCTTTATTTATGATTCAGTTATAAACATTTTACTGCACCTCGCAATATTCATTCATTTTAACCTTTAAGATACCAATGTCCCACATGTCCCATATGCGGGACATGTGTACAGCAGCACCCCAGAACATGCATTTTATATGGGCAACAAGGATACTACCTACATTTTTAAAATATGCTGCACAATCTGAGTTTGTTTTCTCACAAAATTCTGTGTATATCATAATTTTATATTTTGTGGTTCATATAATATTCACATTTTACGTAAAGAATGTGCTAAAATTTAGATGTCCACCCCTGTCCTATAATGGTTAACTTGATCGAAGGTAAAGGTTCTCTTCTTCTGGGATGTAATGTTATGATGTTGGGTGTGTAGTTCCCGATGTTTTAAAGGCTCAAGGTGCCTTCACCATCTCGATCAAGCAGCCCGAGATGACAGTGTCACATCCCAGAAGAATTGAATCTTCAGCAACACCACTCTGAGAACTTCAAGGATGATTTAATCTTCAATACTCATGCCCCATCTTGCTACTCAACCTTATTTTTCCAGAAACTACAATATTTTTAAACATATCTATATTGTCATTACTGGTATTTTTTATGTTCTTGAAGTAAGCATTTTATACTGATATCAATTCCAATGTCTGTGACAATTTTATCAGTGCCAGTTCATCACAAACAACACCCTATTGTAAGTGGCAATAATAACATGTCACATACATAAACTTATGAGGCGGGAGCAACAACAGGGCCACTTAATTTATGACTCAAACAATGTACAGTAACGTGTCTTTCAAATTTATGCACCTTTCATACAGGACACAGATGTCATATAGCAACTGTGTGGCTTTAGGTTTGAGTAACACAACAATCAAAAAGAACATGAAATCTTGTAAGGACACAGTGGAACTACCAAACAATGTTCCTCAGTTTAACGTTACTCTCATTTAACAAACAGCTGTACTGTTCATATGTCAATAACATCAAACTCAGTGTCTTCCATTTAGCAGGAACATTACATGTGAGTTCCAATGTAGACTGTCAACAGTCTGCACAATAAGCCCCCTGTTTACCAAGACATACAAACAGAAGAATAACAAGAAACTCTGAACTTATACCCAACAAATTTAACCCACACAGACTGTACTTAAGTGACAAATTCTTCACAAAGTAAAACAATAGCATATGATCTGTCGGACTAAAAATCAATATACAGTAGAACCCGCATAAGAAGTTTTCCCCTGTAAGAAGTCTGATTTTGAAGTCCCGAAAACATATTGCTTTTAATAAGCTTCCCTCTTAATAAGTCTTCCCGCTTAAGGAGTCCCTAATCCTGTTGTCCCTTGAAAGACTTCTTAACAGGGTTCTACTGTAATAGAAGGCCCACCCAGCCTCCTATACAATGGGTACCGGGTCTCTTTCCCGGGGGTAAAGCGGCCGGGGTGTGGAGTTGACCACCCACCCCCATCTAGTGCCAAGGTTAAAGAAAGAGTGGAGCTATACCTCTACTCCCCTTCTGGGCCTTCGTGGCCTCTTCTAGGAAGAACTTTACTTTTACCTATAACAGAAGAGTCAAATTCACGAGTTCTGCTTGTAGCCGCTACTTCTAAGTTTTATAGACATCAGATGTACCCCCATACCTTGAGAATTTTGCAAATGTCTGTCTCTGAAGGTAGTCTAGATGTTGCTCGTTGTTCCAGCATTCTGTCCGTGTGAACGAAGAGATTGTGCAGGTGTTGGTCAGTGGTGACAACTGTGGACATCAGCTGGAAGTTGACAGTAAAGATCGGTCTCTGGCTGTCTATCCACAAGAACTCTGGACCTGAATACTGAAAGAGTGACTAATGCATAAGACGATCACAAACAGATATGACAATAATGACATAAACAAAATACATAAACAAATGTACAATAAGTAATGTTCCTTTTGTCATAAAAAGGACAATACAGCATTAAGTTGAATTCTAAAAGGTTTTGACAATGGTATATGACATTGTGAACCGTTTGTTTGTTGGACTTTGTCCAGCGTCTTTAATGTGAATAAAATATAATATAAAAATGTAAAATAAAAATTATAAATAATATAAAATTCACTACGTTTCGGAAGATGGCTCTTCTTCTGACTTCAGGCCTACTCAGGTGGGTCCTGTTGATTAAGCTAGTCTCAATCACTGGACGATTGATTGAGACTAGCTCAATCAACAGGACCCACCTGAGTAGGCCTGAAGACAGCATAAGAGCCATCTTCCGAAACGTAGTGAATTTTATATTTTTTATATTTTACACTTTTATATTATATTTTATTCACATTAAAGATTATGGACAAAGTCCAACAAACAAACGGTTCACAACAGCACTAAATGTATCTCATTTATTGCACTAAAGTATCACAGTGTGTCAACATAATCCCCAAGTACAATGATGCCTATGTGCCATTGTGGCATCATGTTTAAAAAATGTTGTCAGGGTAGACACTGGGCTCTTGACAAGCAGCGAGACACGTGTGCAACATTGCAAGTGTGTGACACGTGTGCAACATTGCAAGTGTGTGACACGTGTGCAACATTTCACTTCTTTTTCTTTATACATAAAGAAAAGGCAGGGGCTAGAATGCAGTTTAGGCATGCTGAAGCAATATTTGGGAGCCGCCAATTCCACAACAGCGAGGCAGTGGAAACAGCTATTCACAAATGGTTGCAAATGCCAGAGCCTGATTTCTACTGCGACAGAATTTTTCATCTTGTGCCCATGAAAAACCTAAGTCTGAATAGATGATCTCCACGCCAGTATTTGATGCAGAACCTACTGAATAAACAGTAGAAGTGCTAACCACTCGATCAAAACATTCGGTTACATGGTGTCATAACCCTGACTAACAAAATAAGTTTAAGCAAAACTGTCCCTGTCAACACCATAAAAACATACGGGGAAGTGCAGATACAGATACAGATCAGTACCACTGAATAGGAGGCTGGGTGAGCCCCAGAGCCACTCTGGACACTGTGGAGGAAAGAAATTTTTTGCTGCTGGTAAAAATCAAATTATCACTCTTCAGTTCCCCAGCCTAGTGACCGTACCAACTGAGCTACCCTGGCTCCCATTGTAACGTAAGTAAAACCCCTATTTAATGAATTGCTGGGGGATTACAATGTATTTCACTAAATTGAAGTTTTCATTAAATGGAGGTTACATTGTTTATATGGAGCTATTGTGGGGACATGAAAAAATCATCACTACATCCGGGATTTCACTAAATGTGTGAACATTAAATCGGGGTTTTACTGTACTTATTTTAAATACGTGGCTTTATTGTGTGATCCGTAAACAGTCAATTTCTTCATGAAAGTTGATTACCATTACCCCTTTTCCAAGACCCAACGGCTGAACTGAGAGATAGCCAGACGGTAGATGGGATGCCACCGGTAAAACCTGCTCTTCAACATTCAATCTGGAAGGCAAACAAACATTAACATACAGAATAACAGCTCTAAAAGTACTAACAAAACTATAGCAAACTTCACATTAGCAATTATTGGTACATTTGCAATGAAAAGTAACAAAAATGTGCTTACAAAGGATTCAAGTCTTCTGAGATGTGACACTGTGTCAATGAGCAAGTTGTCTCCAGCATTCTGAAGGACCACAGTGCCGTCACCTTCACAGTCAAGCAGTCGTCTTCTTGAACTGCCTGACCCTGAAGATCAAGGCACAATGATCCTTTGAAACATGCTGTACTTCACGCCCAACAACACAGCATCACATCCCAGAAGACTCGAATCCTTCGCAACACCACTGTGAGAGTATCAAATCTTGCATGGGTGTGCTACTTTCACTGTCTTGTGTATGTATGTCCGCTTCTCTATCCAGATGTCTGCTTGTAACAACTTGATAACTGCTGAACAGACTTTAACAGAGTTTGCTACTGTAGAGTATTACCACAATTTGTCAACATATTCTGATTCTGCTTACAACTGGGCAGAAATAACGAACACCCTACACAAATTTCTGTGAGCTTCTTGACCATAACTCATTAAATGTTAATTACAGTAAAAAAAAATGCTTCAAACAGAAGCTGTAGAGAAAAATGAAACATATCTGATGCTAAAAATCATTTTTCTGTGTCATATGGTTTTCAAGATAAGTGAACAGAAGAGTGTAATTGTGCCAGAATTTTTACTGTGTGAGTGCACTTTGTAACACTCTACTGCACTGAAAACAGTAAACACAACATGCTGACAAAGTTTGAGTGGCTCATACTGCCAGCACAGCATGCTGACAAACTGTGAGTGGCTCATACTGCCAGCACAGCATGCTGACAAACTGTGAGTGGCTCATAATGCCAGCAGAGCATACTGACAAACTGTGAGTGGCACATAATGCCAGCAGAGCATACTGACAAAGTTTGAGTGGCTCATACTGCCAGCACAGCATGCTGACAAACTGTGAGTGGCTCATACTGCCAGCAGAGCATACTGACAAACTGTGAGTGGCACATAATGCCAGCAGAGCATACTGACAAACTGTGAGTGGCACATAATGCCAGCAGAGCATACTGACAAAGTTTGAGTGGCTCATACTGCCAGCACAGCATGCTGACAAACTGTGAGTGGCTCATACTTCGAGCACAACATGCTGACAAACTGTGAGTGGCTCATAATGCCAGCAGAGCATACTGACAAACTGTGAGTGGCACATAATGCCAGCAGAGCATACTGACAAAGTTTGAGTGGCTCATACTGCCAGCACAGCAAGCCGACAAACTGTGAGTGGCTCATAATGCCAGCAGAGCATACTGACAAACTGTGAGTGGCACATAATGCCAGCAGAGCATACTGACAAAGTTTGAGTGGCTCATACTGCCAGCACAGCATGCTGACAAACTGTGAGTGGCTCATACTTCGAGCACAACATGCTGACAAACTGTGAGTGGCTCATAATGCCAGCAGAGCATACTGACAAACTGTGAGTGGCACATAATGCCAGCAGAGCATACTGACAAAGTTTGAGTGGCTCATACTGCCAGCACAGCATGCTGACAAACTGTGAGTGGCTCATAATGCCAGCAGAGCATACTGACAAACTGTGAGTGGCACATAATGCCAGCAGAGCATACTGACAAAGTTTGAGTGGCTCATACTGCCAGCACAGCATGCTGACAAACTGTGAGTGGCTCATACTGCTAGCAGAGCATACTGACAAACTGTGAGTGGCTCATACTGCCAGCAGAGCATGCTGACAAACTGTGAGTGGCTCATACTGCCAGCACAGCATGCTGACAAACTGTGAGTGGCTCATACTTCGAGCACAACATGCTGACAAACTGTGAGTGGCTCATACTGCCAGCAGAGCATTCTGACAAACTGTGAGTGGCTCATACTGCCAGCAGAGCATGCTGACAAACTGTGAGTGGCTCATACTGCGAGCACAACATGCTGACAAACTGTGAGTGGCTCATACTGCCAGCAGAGCATGCTGACAAACTGTGAGTGGCTCATAATGCCAGCAGAGCATACTGACAAACTGTGAGTGGCTCATACTGCCAGCACAGCATACTGGCAGAAACACAGAGTGCCTACGTGGTCAACTAGTTAACCAACATCATTACTATTTTCTGTTACACAAGTCTAATGTTCTCGATCAATTACATTTATAAGTTACGTACACATTATGATGACTCAAGTGTAATATGTGCAATACCTTCCTCTCTGAAGTAGTGGCAGCCATGCATAGCCAACGCAAGTCTCAATGCTGCTTTCCTTCTTCTTAGACAGTTCACATGAAATGTGATAGAAAGTAAACAGAAGATGATGTTTGCTATGGAGATGTATTGGAAGTCTCAGCTTGATTTCCTCATACCAAGTAGGAGCAGTGCTGTGATGCAACACAGTACAAGAAATCTGAGGCACAAACACTGGACCACCTGGACGACCGTACAGACACTGCAATCAACGACACAAACGTTACCACCACAGAGACACTGTGCAGTTCTGCAGAGGTACCGGTGTCTTGGACAAACATGCCACCTGTTCCCAAAGACTGAAGAAGACAAACATTATGATCACAGAGACAATGCATAGTTTCATAGAAACATACCAGTGTTACAGAGAAATCTGCCAATGGGTCCTTAAGACACAAACAGCATGGTATCTGTCTAGCACACCATGTGGTAACACATCCCAGATGATTATGATCTTAGTACAGCCACATTATTTTATCTGACAACTGCCACTAGTCACATCCTGTTGGCTTACTTAACTAATTAAACTGCAAAGAAACTAAAAATTTTGTCTCTCTTATGTTTCCTGACATTCCAATGTTATGTAATAGTTACACAAGCAGCATCTGACATAGATATTTAACAGGGTTGGTACATAGGTACCAAGAATATTGGCCTTTAGTGTCCAAAATGGAAAACAGAATCCCATAAATGGTATCCCATAAACTTTGAGCTTGGGTACATGGAATCATTCTCAACAGTCCACCTTTGATTTGACCATTTTGGCTTATAAAATTTACAAAATACACCTTGTAATATGAAAGGGTAAAGAAATGGGCATTTAAATTGAAAAGTGCCCTGGCTGTGAGTAAGTTAGAATTTAACAGGCTGTATACTGAAGGTTAAGGCCAAGAGATGTCTAAAGAATGACACATCAGATGATGCCTAAGTCATTAATTAGCACATCCACAGGGGAACTCTGCTCTATTAAAAGGTATCACATTTACCCAAATGGTACGACTAAAAGCAAGATGATGTCTCATTAACTGTATGCACATGGAAAGTGATTCTGAGTATAAAAGTCATTCAGTTACAAGATAATACATATTTCAAAACACATTCTCTATCACATTTATTAACACAGCTTCCTTTTTCCCACACTCACCACCTTCACCACCATCATGATAATATGAGTGTGGAGGAGATTTACCACTTTCAAATCCAAACTTCAGTCACACTAAACATTTGAGCATCAAGTTGCATTTGTTCATTATCACCAAATGTTTCGTTCAAGTGCAAGAGTATTGTCACTTATGTTTGTTGCTACACATTTTGGTACAACTGTACCAACATCAGGGAAGCAGGTAATGTTACATTTTGCATTGCATTAATTAAGACAGCATCCATCATAAAACGTTGTGATTGACATTAAAACATGTTAGTATGTTAAAAGATGTTATCAAATCTGCATCAAAGTTTTGCAGGTGTTGTGATGAACAAAGAATGTACATATACAGGGAATACACAAAAGAATGGTGCGGTTTCAATAGTTTTCACTATTGAAACCGCACCATTCTTTTGTGTATACCCTGTATATGTTAGGTCTTGTAGACTTAGAAATGTCAAGATAATATTTACAGTTGAATTTATAGATTCTAGAACATCTGTACCCTTGTGCACACACGATGCAATATATTTGTCTTGAGAAAACATGCAATTTACTTCACTCTAATGTTCAGGATCGCTTGCAGGTAGTATGCATTGCATTTTGGACTCTTTTAGTGTTTCCGTTTTAATGATGTAGTAAATGTGCCAACAGTACTGTTATCAGGTATGTAGAGTGTATCCTGATGCCATACCACTGGCACTTTGAACAAAGTGATGGCAGCTCATGGCTTGTGACCTTTAAAAATATGTTCTATCTGACTCTCTTTCTCTTACCTGCTACACTAACAACACAGTACAGTGCAAATGTTAATATATAGCACATTCAGAATATCAACCTGCTAAAAACATAACCTGTTCAAAAATAATGATATATAACACAAATTCTTCATTTTTTAACTCTGAACATAGGGCAACATCTTCCATACTGGTAAACTGGCTACATTACTGAATCTTATGCCATCTCACTTCCAGTTTGCGAGACATAAACACTTACACAAAGAGGCTGCGCTCCTTCACAGTCCGAATCCCTCAGTTCAACAATGCATGCAATATTTCTTGCTCTTGTAAAGCTCCTCTGAGTATCAAAACTTAAACTTTGTGGGTACACATACAGGTGGTTAAGAAAAGTTGTGTAGGGATGAACATCTTTCTCAGAGGTTCCTTCAAATTCCATCACTTCTATCGTTGGTTCGTTCGTTGGTGGCAATGGAAATGGCTTCAACGGACAGAGTGACGTTGTTAATGAATCTATAACAAAGACAGTTAGAAAATGTTGGCTGATCTACGTTACACACAAGAAAGTACGGCTCACATAAGAGTGTGGTTCGGTATGGCCCAGAATCTTGGTACCCCCAGCAGCTTTACGTTGTTTGTATCCACCCCTCTCTCACCCTGGTTCTACCCTATTGGCTGTCATCACGCCTACTGATTGCTACCCTGCCATACTTTCCAGAATCTATGTTATAGGCTGGCTTTCTTTCCTACTTGGACTCTTGACCCTTGAGGATGGGACCGATACGTTGTCCCGAAACATCGGTAAACAAGTACCACACAACGCCACGTAATACCCCAGAAGACCGCACATTTCAAATGTTAACCAGTTCTGAGATCCTATCACCCAAAATTTTATTACATATCACAGCCCGATCATCTCACTGACTTCAGTCACGTGACTATGAACATGCATGTAAGTATGGAAAGTTCTCATTTAACACTGCTCTGAACAATGCTGGTTCAGCTGACAAATTTCTAGTAACCAGAGATTCAATGGTCATTGCATGGCCTCAGGTTAATGTTGTTTTCACTGGCATGATCTCAGTGATCAGACCAGGTGGCTCAGTTGTTTGTTGTTCCTCCATTCCACGTACGTTTGCGCTACATTGTGATTTTAAGGAATGCATCCCCAACGCTAATTGAGGACTGTGTGCATAATTAACGTGTGGGGCACAGACATATGAAATGACCACACAAAAATGATACTAATCCACAAAATTAGTCATCAAAAACAATTGCATACCAAATCTGAACCACCTATTTACAGTAAATATATTGTTACATACTCTCAGGAAGTTCTGTGATTCGTTCAATTTTCATCTTCACCCATCCAGAAATCACTGTCAGTTTGCTCATCTTATCTGGTCTGAAAGAAAAAACCAACATGAAGAGGTTAGGAAACTTTCCACAAAGTTCAGGTTATGAGTAATGCAATAAACAATTTAAATCAATATAGGCTGTCTGCTTTTAACACTCACAACTTCACTGCCATCTTTTCTGCACTGTAAAAAAACAAGTGTTAGCTGACTGACCAACCAACCAATGAACCAACCAATTAACAAACCAGTGAACTAACCAAAAAACAAACTCACAGACCAACCGACTGACTGATCAACCAACAAATCTACCAACACACCAACCAATGAAACACTGAAGCAACTAACAAACCACCTGACCAACAAACTGACCACAAACCAACAGACACAGACCAACTGATTCATCAACCAACCAACAAACCAACTACAAACCAACCAACCAACAAACCAACCAACCAACCAACCAATCAACCAACCACCCGCCTAAGTAACTCCATGGAACAGAGTTCTTTCCAAAAAGCTAAAATTTCCTCAGCTAGTCAAGAAATTTCCCCACTTTATGGAACCTAACCGTTCATATCATGTTGACCACAGCCCACCAACTGTCCCTTTCTGCCAGTCGATGAATCTGGTCCATGCCATTCCAGCCTACTTCTTTACAGTCAATTTTTTGTATTATCCAGGCATCAATGCATAGGTCTTCCAAGTGGTCACTTTCCTCTGTGTTTTCCTACCAAACACAATAGCAATTACTCTTCTCTCCCATGTAACACGTGCCCTGCCTGTTTTTTGGGGTTCCATTCCAGGCATGGGTAGCAGACGTTTTGTTTTATAAAGCATCCAGCCTGGCTCCAGGACCCACGCAGCCTCCTATTCAATGGGTACCAGGGGGCCCTTTTCCCAGGCATACAGCAGGTAGAATGTGAAACTGACCACTCACCTCCATCTAATGCCAAGGTAAAAACCGAATGGAGCTATACCTTCACTCCCCCCATTTGTCTTATAGTTAAGCTTAATTAAGCATAGGTACAACTTTACGTTATAACCACAATGGCCGTTTGTGAACAAAGAATTCAACAACAGAACATAAATTATCCACATTAAAAAGCATAAAGTCCTGGTTTCTGTCCTACAGTAGAGGCTGCTTCATTGACTCATGAGCTCTGGGCAATCATCATTAACAGCAGTCCATGTTACATAATGTGGACTGGTGGGTGCAGGAGGCACGGTGTTAGCCACGACTGCCCACAGCTCATTAAGTCTATTAGTGACCTATAACTTTGAAATGATGCAAAATACGATGTCAAAGTATGAGCTTGTACTGTTAGGAAGTATTCCTATCACAAAATCACAAAAAACAAAAGTTAGTTTTCGGAGAAATGAAATTGTATGGACATTAGGGGTCAGCCATTTAAGGCATGAATTTCATGTCAAAAATACTTAAATATTCAGCCTCACAGTAAACACATTGCATATACTTTACAAAAACCAACCTGATAATGTTGTTTAATGAAATGATACTTGTTACACGAGAACCATACAAAAACACAAGTATAAATATACTGCTGAACAAAGGTGCAACAGGTGACGTTACGTATAGTTACCACAATGCTTTAAGGAATAAAGAGACTGAAGTACCAAGTTAAGTGTTTCCCAAAATTGTCGATTTTGAGATATCCACACAGGGCTTTTTCTAAGTATGTTATTTAAGAACACTGCCAATTGCTAAGATTATATAGCATAAATCAGTAAGTATGGAGCAATGATGGAATGATAATGACAGGGAAAACCAAAGTACTCATAGAAAAACTTGTCCCAGTTTCATTTCATCCACTACAAGTCCCATATGGACTGGCCTCGGATTGAACTCAGGGATCGAACACTGGATCGAGCAGCCTTATCCTAGTCACTATTCTGGATCCTCAGTCCGCCTTACAGCATGTGTAAAATTCACACATGATTGTAATGAGAAATGTGTTTATACACTGTGGGTAGGGCTCTGTTCTTGAAATGGAAGCCACATCACATGAAGGATGTTTGTTATTCTTTACTGTCAGATTTTCATTGTGGTAACCCTAACAGCCTGTGTCAACAAGCTGCAGGTTATATGGCAACAATTAACTTTTTCGGTTACGAGCATCACAATCCACTTTCCTGTTATGTTCAATTAGGGATATGCATGATGGCATGTAAAATAGTCCTATATAACATAATAAGTTAAGGCTAACAGTTTCAACAAATTATAAGTGAAAATTTTATAATAAACATGTATACGGCATATTTAACACAATAATACTCACCATTCACTGCTGTCCGTCATCACTTCGGCTAAAGGCGTCTTTTCTTAGCCTGTCTTTTGTATACAAGTTCTGGAGAGTCTCTAACCACTGTCCAGCAATAATCTGCTAACATAACTGGACTCCATTTCCCTGATAACGATTTTCGATTTCCGCAATGGTCTGGTGAAAGAGTTCACCGTGTTCGTCGCTGACCGCACCGCAGTTTTCAGGGAAGAAATCCAGGTGAGAATGCAGAAAGTGAATCTTTAACGACATATTGCAGCCCAATTTCTGATACGCAACCAACAGGTCCTCCACTATTTCCTTGTAATTGTCAGCCTTGGTGTTTCCGAGGAAGTTATTAGCAACCAACCGGAAAGCATTCCAAGCACACTGCTCGTCACCAGTGATAAGCCGGTCAAATTGTTCATCTCTGAAGATGTCTCGGATTTGTGGACCGACGAAAACACCTTCTTTGACTTTTGCATCGCTCATCCTCGGAGATTTATCACGAAGGTACTTGAATGCTTGGCCATCTCGATCCATTGCCTTGACGAAATTCTTCATTAGGCCAAGCTTAACGTGCAGCGGTGGCAACAGAATCTTGCTTGGTTCCACTAAAGACGGATGTAGTACATTCTTTGAACCTGGCTCCAGACGTTGTCTTAAAGGCCAGTCCCTGACCACATAGTGCGAGGCCCTTGCTCGGCTGTCCCATTCACAGATGAAACAACAGAATTTTGTGTATCCTTGCTGCAGTCCGAGTAAGATGGCAACAACCTTTAAGTCACAACAAAGCTGCCATTTATATATTATCATAGTTTATGCACTCCAACAGTTGCTTCATGTTGCTGTATGTTTCTTTCATGTGAACTGCATGACCGATTGGAATCGATGGCAAAATGTTGCCATTATGCACTAATACTGCTCTCAAACTCAACTGTGAGGAGTCTATGAAAAATCTCCATTCATCAGGGTTATGATTGATGTTGAGAGCTGACATCAGACCATCAATGTCATGGCAGGTGACGAGATTACTTTTCATTGAAAAGAATGAAACAAAGTCTTTATGACGTGAACGAAATGTAGACACGCAGACGCCCTCACCAAGTAGATTCCACTGCTGCAATCTTGAGCCCAAGAGTTCAGCTTTACCTTTCGACAAATCTAGATCTCGCACAAGGTCGTTCAATTCGTTCTGTGTTATTCTGTGTGGCTCAGTACATGCTTCATCAGATATAAAATCTGGATCGCTAGAACTTGGAACTTTATTACCTATCCCATATCACAAAACCAAATGAGTTAGGCGTTTCGGGAATAGTAGATTGTCTGGACATAGGAGTCACCTATATAGGAAATGAATTTCTAGTCAAAATATACTTTTTCAGCCTCACAGTAACCATGCCATATACTTTACAGAAAACAACCGATAATGTGGTTTTTGAAATGAACTGCTACACAGGAACACAAACAAAAACACAATGTATAAAATACACATGTGCGAACAAAGGTGCAAAGGTGAGCGTTTACGTATGTTGATCCCCAATGCTTTACAGGAATAAGAGGAGCTTACAAGTAACCAAGTTTAAGATGTTTTCCCAAAACTAGTCAATTTTGAGATATCACACATACAGGCTTTCTAAGTATTTATTTAAAAAACAAGAATTGTAAGATTAGTAGCGATAAACAAGTATGGACAATGACATGGAATGATAATGACAGGGGAAAACCGACAATACTATACGAAAAACTGTCCCAGTCTTCATTTCATCGCCAAATCCCATATATGGCCTAGGAATTGGAATCAGGACAACACTTGGTAACGAAGCCTATAGCATAATTACTAGGGATCTAGACCCATTACAGCATTGTACAAATCACACAATGAAGAATAATGAAAATGGTTATACACTTAGTAAAGGCCTGTTACTTGAAAAAGACATAACAAAGATTTTGTTATATCTTTACTGCTCAAATTTTAATTGTTCAACTCCTAACATCCTGTTCAACACTAGGTTATGGACAAGTCATATGCATGCCAGCACGCAGACACACACACACAAAGTGTTGCCATGTGTATGTTCCATCTAGGGAATGTTCATATGGCTTGCCTTATAAACTGTCTTCTGAGTATGGAACATACATAAGTTAAGGGTTACAACACAGATGGCTGCAATAAAATTATAAAGTGTCAAAAGACTATTCACTATTCCAATAAACTTGTATTACCGTGAATAAGTTACAGAGTTAATAACCAGCCTCAACTATTAACCTCTTGACCGACATTCAAACCAGTTATTCTTGGATGTGACACTGTGTCATTGTGCAAGTAGTTCCTGATGTTTTGAAATACTGTAATGCCTTCATCTTCAGGATCAAGCAGTTTTTCTTGGACAGCTTTACCCTCAAGATGAAGGCATCATGGTCCTTTGAAACTCTGGGAATTACTCGCCCAATGAGAGAGTGTCGTGCCAGAACACCGTGCCAGAACACTAATGCATCTCAGCCAACACCAATGTCAGAACCTCAAACTTCGCAGAAACGTTTTGAATATACGAGGGTTATCCAGAAAGTAAAGATACAAAAGCAATAAAATTTTTTAAAAATATTTATTAACAAAATTGAGTGAAAAAACTCTTTAACACATACCTTTAGCTATTTTTCAACATAATTTCACCACCTTTGTCGAGGCATTTGTTTAGCCTGGGTACGAGTTTTTGTATTCAGATGTCATAGAACTCCACCGCCTGCGCACGCAACCACAGTGACTTCGTTTTTCACCTCTTCATCTTCGTGAAACTTCTGGCCGGCCAGATGGCTTCTTTAAATGCAAAAACAAATGGAAATCGCTGGGAGCGAGGTCTGGGCTGTGAGCGGGATAGTCTGCGGTGATTTCCCTTCCCCTCCCACCTGTGTTGATATCTTTACTTTCTGGATAACCCTTGTAGATCAGTCCAATACCAACAAACTAAACCTATTTGGTCAAACATCAGAATCCAGTTAATTTTATGCTTTGAAAGGTTCTTGTTAGCGTTTCTTACTTCCGGAACTCCGACAGAATCTTGAGTATCTCCTCATCTTTCAGTCTGTTTCCCTCTTGGCGGTAGATTGCCGGGAAGTCAGAGGTGTCCAGTTCATTTGTGTACAGACGAAACAGCGGACGGGCTGTCCAAGCAAATGGCATTCTGTAGTTCCCCAATCTGAAACAAAAAATAAAACCTGTAGGTTATGACTAATGTCTTCTCGGATGTGACACCACACAGCCTGGCAGATCGTTACCTACTGCTTTTATCTTCAGGGTCGAGTAAGCGAACACAGTGCGAAATCACCAGGACAAGAAAGTACAGACAAACCCCCATACAGCACCACTGTTTGATCACTGCAATTTGTGGTGGTATGTCGAGGGTGGCAGTAATTTGAAATATGGTATAGTAGGGAATTTCTGTTCACAGACTTTCATGGGGCACTAAGCGAGGGTGGGCTATATCAGCGGTTGACTGTCATACCGTAACACTGGATATTTTCTGTACAATAAATATCAGCACACAAATAAAAATCTGAGTTCCCTGCATGATTCATACACTGCATTTTCTGACATGTACCACACTCCCAATGGGCTGCAAATTCCCAATTTTAAGAAATAAAAGATAATAAAGTTTAGGTGATCTTACTGAAGTATTACAGTACACAGTAAAGTACAAGTGTACACAATAACTAACTAAGTCAATGGAGCAGAATCCTTCATAACACGCAAACAGTTCGTCAGCTAGTCAAGAAATTTCTCGTGTTCTATGAGAACCAGATGTTCATGATCATGTTCATAACATCCCACCACTTGTCCGTATTCTGAGCCAGATTATTCCAGTCCATGACCTTCCATCCCATTTCTTGACGATCCAATTTTATATCATCCTCCCGTCTCTGCGTAGGTCTTCCAAGTGGTTTCTTTCCTTCAGGTTTCCACACCAAAATCCTGTATACATTTCTCATCTCTTGCATATGTGTCACATGTCCCGCCCATCTCATCCTCGATTGAATGACCGTAATAACATTTGGTGCAGAGTACAAATCACGAAGCTCCTCACTTGCCATTTTCTCTAGTCTCCTGTTACTGCCTCCCTCTTAGGCCCAAATATCATCCTCGGCACCCTATTCTCAAACACCCTCAGCCTATGTTCTTCCCTTAATGCAAGAGACCAAGTTTCACATCCATACAAAACAACAGGCAAAATTATAGTTTGTATATTTTAATCTTTATATCTTTAGATAGCAGAATGGAAGGCAAAATATTCTGGACTGAATGTTATCAGGCATTCACTGAATTTAAATTGCTCTTAGTTTCTTCACTGTACAAGATAATTTTACACTCAAATCCATTGTTCTTCAGGTATTTCTACTACAGTTGCTAGGCACATCTCTGGTTTGTCTTGAAACTTTCAATCCGTTTCACTTTCTTGCCATGCAAAGCCCTTTGACAACTACCACTTCTCCATCATATTTTCTACTAGCAACACAATTTACACTTTCTTGCATCTCCTGAATCATTTTCAGTTCTTCAGTAACCACGAAAGACAATAAACACATGTTTAACAGCAGCTCACTAGTACAGCACAGGTGCACAGGCATACATATGGGCCATGTTGCACTGTAAGAGCTTTGTCATAAATAAGACATGCAAGTCAGATCTGTCAGAAAATATACTAATATATTTATACACTGACTTCCATTATAACCAAGCCTAAAGAAACTGGTCTTAAGTTTCACTACATGAAAGCTCAACAGTGTTTCTGTGTTTAAATAAACTTGTATCCTGATATTCACTCATACCTTTGACAACACGTTTTCACAGTCTTGTGCACTCTGAGCCCAAGCCGAGGATCCTTTGTGCTACGAATGTATGGTTCTGCTGTCTGGCATATGCCTCCTTGAAGGATCTTATCTATTTTCACTACCACAAAGATATCTGGATGGGGGTTGCTAATGCTAAACACAGCCTGAAAAATAATTGCATTTCAAATAAATTCAGTCAATACAACAGAATACTTCATACAAAAATTAAATTTAGTCAGGTTTCCTTTCTAATGTAAACAGTTAGGTGAATGGCGAATGAATTATTAAATGTGTCACACACACAAAACAAGATGTTCCTGGATTCAAGTCTCCCGGGATACGATGCCATGTCGATGGATTAGTCATTCTCAACATTTTGAAGGAATGTCACATTCACCTGATAAACAGAAGTACTCAGAGAAAACCCTGTTCAATTGTCACTTGATCTATCACAGGTCTCACAGAGACTGGCCTGGAATCAAACTCTAAGTTTCCGATGTGAGACCCTGGCGACTAACTCCCCCAGCCATCACATGGACTACAAAACTGTCACTGCAATCTAATATACAAACACACAATTCCTTGACAATTATTTTCTCTCACACACAAGTTTTATTTCCAACCAATGTGCAGTGGTTAGAAATAAAACGTGTGTGAAAGACAACTGCATGGAACACGTATAAAATTCCTGTTTTCTAATGACCAACTCCAATAACCAAATTAGTCACATCGTTTCCATCATGTCTTGCTGTATATGTGTTATTATGATTACCTGTTTTGGGTACATGAGCCACTCTTCTGGTACCTGCTGGAGCTCGGACGGCAATAAAGTTCCACATTTATCATCTGAGCCATTTTTAGATACACAAGGCACCATATTGCGAACTTGAGGATGATTCACATCAAAATGGAAATTTTCTGTTAGTTTTCTCCCCTGTTTTGCATCGAACAATGCTAGGGTTGTGAGATACGGTTCAACCTGAAACAGTACAACATTAATGTTGAACCTACACGATACTTACGTGCACTTCAGAACAGTGTACACAATGACACATTAAATGTCACAATCAAAACAAAGATATTTCATCTTGTGAGAGTTTAGGCTTTCACAGTAATGTATTTGAGGTCTCCGTTTTTATAGGATGTGGGATGTGGCACCAATCATTCAGGGATGCAGTGTCGTGTTGCAAAAGACTGGAGACTTCATATTTTATCTCATATACAAAAATTAGTTTGGTTCAATGTTTGGTGGTTTGGATTTCCTGCACAAGCGTGGGGCCTGTTACTGACCCCGCCAGCATCAAGCGCTCTGTTGTCAGCATGGTGCTTGGTAGTCCATATCATGGACAATTATATGTAGTGTGTTTCTGAGTACAAACATGCCACTAGAGGACATACCAAAAATATCATGAATCAAGAGGCAATACATTAAATGCAATCTCACTGTAGATGCTAACCAACAAAGAACATTGTACAGAAATTCCTGCAGTACAGGTAGGTAGTTTAATGCTGTAAAGCGTGAAGTTGTATCTGAAGACACCATAAAAGCATATATCAGCAGTGGAAGTGGAGCTCCACTCATTCTTAACCATGGCAACAGATAAAGGTAAGCGGTCAGCCTCATGTCCCAGTTGCTTTACCCCCCCCCCCCCCCAAGTAAAGTGCCACTGGTGGGCCCCACAGCCGGTCTTGACATTAAATCTCTTGGCCCTATTGTAATATCAACCCCTGATCGCACAGCCCGTAGCTTAGTCACTATATTGACTGAGCTATACTGCCTCCCAGTTTAATATAGTATTTTAATCTTTATGGTTTTTTTTCTTGGTTATCAAGTAATAACAACCAGTTTGGAAAGCCTGTGTATCAACTACTGAAGTTATGTTATACCTGGCACAACGCCTCCCTCTCCCCGTCAATAGGAGCCTGAAGACGGAACCGTATACTTTCACAGCAGACTTGGAGCCTATGGCCGAACTGTTCTCGGTATGGTTCTACACAATGTTCCATAGAATTTGTACTGCCATTCTTCACATGCTGTAAGACAACAAAATAAGCAAATGAAATTCATAAGATTAGCACTGAAAGAGATAATGTGGCAAAGTAACTAATGCCATGGCTGTCAAACCATAAATGAACACCCTCTTGCTCCTATACTACTAGAACAGTAGGACGAGTATTGATATGTTGTGTATTTTGTAACTACTCCCAGTGACTGTACACAATAAGCATGTACAGTCTGTTTTAGAATTTAAACATCCTCCTAGCAGTTCTCACCCAAAACAAGGTTGGGCAGCGAAACAGAAACTCACAGGCATGTGAGGATACATGCTGAACAGTCTATGGCGATTCTCCCTTCTTGCAAGCGCTATGGATACATCCGTCTCACAAGCATACTTCATCAGCTGAGGATTCATGCTCTGCTCCAGTCCTTTCAAAGTGCCATACATTTGTAATGGCTGGGGAGAAGGAGGAGGAGTACTGCTCGCTGAAACACACAACATTCTGACTGCAGAACAATTCCACACTGAAATTTATACAGCCATCTGCAACATCTACAAACACGACAATTTTTATAAACAAACTAGCAGCACAGGTCACAACATCTGAAACCTTAAGTTCTTGTAAATAATATTTAAAACTTAATTTCCTGTCTCACAGAAAAGTTACTGCATCTCCAACAATTCTTTAAAAAGAACCTGTTGCCTCCATCTTCAGGATAGAAGAACAAGCTCTCACCCCACCCTTCTACCCGGCAGGTTCCTCAGAAACTGGAACTTGTCTACAAAATTACACAGCATCACATCCAAAATGACGGTAATTTTCCTATTCACTACTGTCAGAACCTAAAACCTGATATTTCAACATCCAATTTATTTATTATGTGGATGTCAGTAGGCACTATACAGCATCTTCTAATGTGAAATTAGAGGTTTCCACAGTCAGTGCTAAAGATTCAAGTCTCCTGAGATGGATACCATGTTCTTGGTTGAGCAGTCCCTGGAAACCACTTACCCAACAACACAGCGTCACATCTCAGAAGAAGTGAATCTTAAAAAAACATATTAAATTATACAACAAAGTACCTCTCTCCAATGAAGCAGCTCTCTTCTCCTCTTGTATTTTATTTTGCTGAAGAACAGACTGCAGTTTATTTAGCCAGTCTTGAAATTCTGATTCATTTTCTGCAGCCAAACTGTATGACTTATGTCCTGCTGTCATCCGTAGTTCAAAGCAGAATCGTCCCCTTTTTGAATTCTACACAAAGTATAAAAGGCATACAAATATAAACCTCAGTCAAAATCAAAATATACTAAACTCACTTTATGGCACTGTTATACCAGCGTTACACCTCCAGCAAGAACAACTAAGTCCAACTAGATACACAAAATAAGTGACTTGAACGTTCAAATAACCGGGTTGGTATTTAAATTTTAGTGTGTGGTTTATGAAAAACATATTATTTGAAAACAAAAAGACAACACAGTACTGTGCTGCTATAAAACGTAATTATGGACTGAGTCAAGCAATATGCACGCCACGTTGCTACAAAACCATAAACAAGAACTCACACGAACTACTTCTGTGCAGAAATCCATAACAATTGTTGCCTTTGCTTCTCCTTTCTTTTCATCTTTGTGCAGCTCCAAGATGTATGTCCCATCCACCTCTTGTCTAAAACATGAAGAAAATAATACAGTGGTGCCTCAGTGTTCACAATTAATAAAACCGTCATGAACATCACAATTAGTTTTGAATGTATAGCATCTATTTGATTCCAGGAAGAAATGAAATGCCAGTAATATAAACACAGAATAATATCAAACAGCATAAAATGCATGCAAATTTATTTGTAATAAAATACAAATACTTCTTGGAAGCACAAAATTCATTAAATGATTGAAGGAGAGCCTACTGATCATATATTCTGCATTCGTCAAATACTTGAGAAAAAATCGGAATAAAATGCATAACATCAGCTATTTATATACTTCAAGAAAGCCTATGATTCAGTTAGGAGGGAGGTCTTCTATAATATTCTCATTGAGTTTGGTATCCCTATGAAACTAGTAAGGCTAGTAAAAATGTGTCTAAATGAAACCTACAGCACAGTCCGGGTAGGCAAACATTTGTCTGACACATTTCGTATTAAGAATGGTTTGAAAAAAGGAGGTGCTTTATCGCCATTGCTTTTCAACTTTGATTTGGAATATGCCATTAGGAGGGTTCAGGCAAACCAGAAGGGCTTAAAATTAAACGGTACACATCAGCTTCTAGTTTATGCTGATGATGTTAATATATTGGGCGGAAGTGTACATGCTATAAAGAAAAACACAGAAGCTTTAGTAGTGGCTAGTAAGGAGATCGGATTTTGGTGGGGAGACCTGAGAGAAGGAGACCACTTGGAAGACCCAAGTGTAGATAGGAGGATAATACTAAAATAGATCTTCAAGAGGTGGGATTGGGGGGGGGGGGCATGGACTGGATTGATATGGTTCAGGATAGGGACAGGTGGCGGGCTCTCGTGAATGCGGTAATGAACCTTCGGGTTCCATAAAATGCGGGGAATTTCCTGAGTAGCTGAGGATCTATTAGCTTCTCAAGAAGGACTCTGCTCCATGGAAGTTAGTTAGTCAGGACAGCCTCATTCCATACAGAACCAAAGCAACCAACCCTACTTAACACTTTCACTGCCAGGTATTTAAATCCCCGACGGTGTTAAATTGCCAGCGATTTTTTGAATGTTAAACAACTAGTGCGTCGTCTTATAAATCATGAAATATAATTACACATAAAATTATATATAAAATGCATATTTTTTTCTAGTTGTCAGCTAGGGATTAATAAAGATGTAAAATATGTTTTCTGAAAGAACTTATTGTGTGCGTGGCCTATTTAAGGCAAAAGTGCAGAGTGAATTTTAGATCGACTAAAGTCGACTCTAGCAAATTAAAACGTAAATACTTAAATCGACCATGGTCGACTCTGGCAGTGAAAGTGTTAATGAAACAGAGAGCTTGATTGAGCTGAGAGTGACCTGCTCAATAGGATATTGGGGGAAGCTGATTTACCAGCCATGTGGACATCAGAACCAGCCATGAAAGATGGTAATCACAAAAAACTGACATCCTGAACGTCATGCCTACTTGACACTGTATGAAGACATACACAGCTACAGCATGCAGTTCACAATATCATTTCACACCACCTTAAGTAACAGTAACGTCGTTTGAATGACTTTGAGCCAATATTCACAAACATTCTGTCAGAACCGACTTCAGGGCCCTTCATAAGGTATCCTTGCTTGGTGATGCAGTCGTTCTTGGAAAAAAGATCCTGAAAGAAAAATTTTTATACTCTCAATAAAGTATTCAAATAAAGAACCTCAGTAAATGATTGGAAAATACAGGGTGTCTCTTTTGTTGTGTCCTTCAGCACAGCAGATTTACCACGCAAAAATCCAGCACCTGACAGAACATCCCACAACAGCTGCCATCAGGGACAAGATAAAAGAGACACGCTGAATAAAGAACAAAACTGATGTGTAATTTTTAGATACAGTCACATCCCAGTATAGCTCCACTGTTTGGTCACTGCAATTTGTGGTGGTATATTGAGGGTGGTGGTAAACAGACATACTGTATAAGAGGGAATTTCCGTTCACAGACTTTCATGGGTGCTAAGCTATATCAGGGCACCATACTGGGATCAGACTGTGCTAAGACGATGATGGGAAATAATCATGAAGATGACCATACAAGTCTTTTGTGACAAGCCATGTTGAATTGCACATCATTACCGACGTTTCAGAGGTTTCAGAGCTTGCTACTTCCACCTTAAGGCCCAAGAAGCCCAGGAAGTGTGAGCTCTTTTTTTATCGCACAGACCCTGAAAAGAGGAGGTAGCAAGCTACTCTGATACATCAGTATCTACATACCCTGCATCATGGCATCGTAACACAGAAGACTTGAATCTTCATCAACACCAGTGTGAGAACCTCCAGAAAGTCACATGGACGTGATCATGTTTGAAAGCTGTCTGAATGAACACTTGTTCTTAAGATGCATTTCCATACCTCATCAACTTGGTCTGCATCAGTGTCAACTTCATACACTTCATCTTTCAATTCATCAGATTTCAGTATTCTGAAAAAAAAAAAACTTCATGTTAGGCGTTAATCCCTTGGTAGTGCAGCCTCAAATGGGCCC
Source organism: Reticulitermes speratus (assembly GCA_021186555.1). NCBI lineage: Eukaryota > Metazoa > Arthropoda > Insecta > Blattodea > Rhinotermitidae > Reticulitermes > Reticulitermes speratus. Next base: position 2,005,674 of record JAJKFL010000026.1, read on the forward strand.
CTGATGATATTTAAGTATGCAGCATTAGCTGAATGATAACAGGTATAAGAAAAGCGAAACACTCAAAGAAAACATTCTGTAGTGCAAATTTGTCTACCAAAATTTCCACAGGACTACACCAGGAAAGAATGCAGGGCTCTGGAATGAGAAGCCAGACAGAACCATTTTCAGTTTATATATGTCAAAGTGCAGAACCTCCTACACTGCTGCTGAATTATCCAGACTTGTCTTCCCAAACATAACTTCACTCAGTTTTATTACAAAACGAAAGATTCCACATCCGCCATTTTAGTTTTAATACCACTATCGCACTTGAGAAGAAGAACATAGGCTGAGTGTGTTGAAGAATATGGTGCTGAGGAGCATATTTTGGACTAAGTAGGAGGAAGTAACAGGAGAGTAGAGAAAACTGCATAATGAGGAGCTTTATGGTGTACCCCTCACCAGATATTATTAGGGTGATCAAATCAGTAAAGGTCAGGTAAGCACGTCAAATGGCATGTATTGGGGAGAAGACAAAAGCATGCAGGGTTTTGCTGGGCAAACCTGAAGTAAAGAGACCACTTGGAAGACCTAGGTGTAGATAGGTGGATAATATTAAATGGAGCTTAAAGCAGTAGGATGGATGGGCATGGCCTGGAGTCATCTGGCTCAGGATATGGACAAGAGGCAGGCAGTTGTGAACACAGTAATGGAACTCTGGGTTCCATAAAATGAAGGGGATTTCTTGACTACATGAGAAACTATTAGCTTCTCAAGCAAGACTCTGCTCCACACTCAGTCACTCACTCACTCACTCAAAACCTGTAGTACAGGGAGATCTAAAATCCCCTATTCCAAGAAAATAAACTGTTACCCAACAGATTTTATCAAGCTACCAACCTCACAACACTAAAAGATTTAAAACTGCATATTCCCACAAGATGCAGGTTAAGTTTCCTAATCAGAAACTAAACATTACTCCATCAGGTCAAACCAAATTTATTCCAAAGATTCATTTCCTGTGGGAAGTAACACAATGTCACTGGGTGTGTAGTTACTGACATTTCGAAGCATCACGGGGTCTTCCATCTTCAGCTTCACCCTGAAGACAAAGGCATTATGATCCTTTGAAACGTTGGGAACTACAGACACAACACAGCACAACATCCCAGAAGAACTGAATCTTCAGCAACACAACTGCGAGAACTTCAAATCGCAAATCTATTCTTTTCAGAAGAAACATTCCATATCTTACTTAGGCAGCTCTAGATACGTCCCAGAGTAGGCACTGTACTTGTAATGGATAAGATGCCAGTTAGATGAGTAGCTCTTGAGACATTCCTTGGTGAAAAGACTGCAATCAGTTGTATCCATCGCTGCGGGCACACTGTGCACAGTAGTGCGAAATCTCCTGGGCAAAACAACTTGCTGAAATGCAATATCAGCATTCAACCGCATAACACTCAGTAACAACACTAAACACGTTGCAACATATCAGCAGTCATTTATATAGCAATCAGTAACAATACTTTGCATGAACATAGGAACAGGTATATAGTTTCTGAAACATTGTGTGGTGTCGTGTGTTGTGACAAAAGTCCTAATAAATATGGCTGAAAATACTAAATGCATTGCAAAATATCAGCATTAAATATCATAAGGTGTGAGGATAATAGCCGTCAATCACATCTAAATTCTGTCAGTATGTTGTATGGTTTTAATGCGACATGTTTTGGCTCATACACGAGAAGCCATCATCAGACTGATAAAACGCCAAATAAAAATTATTATGTAAATTGCACTATGTTGTGTTACATCATTCATATATATAAAGTTCAGATCTCAACATCACAAATATCATAAGATCGTGAAAAGCCGAGAACAATTAAATAAAAGAACTTCTACTATTTCCACAGAGATGTGACAAAAACGATACAGTAAGAAGTTATGGCATTAATGTACTTAAAATTACAAATAATAAACCAGTTCTTCTAAATGAGAGTGTGGGTTTTATTCTGTATCATTTGGCTTTGGGAGTCATTTTATAGTTTACATGCCCTGATATACAGGTATATTCTTGAAAGAAGGAATGTTCATGATGTCATCATTCCTTGCTTTTATTCTTATTCTGTCACCTGCTACATAAAATTGTATGAGTAAATGTTAACAAGTGTTGCAAACCTCTTGTTATTGTACAGGCCTGTGTACACTAGCATTGCATAGGAAATACTTCATATGCCTAAGAAGGCATGTGAGAAGAGATTGTGAGTTAATTATAATCATTGTATTGGTGCTGTATGCTCGACTGATTATAGTGGTCATTTTTATGGTATCATACTATTCTCCAGTAGATCACACCTGGTATTCGATGTTCATTTTCCAAACATAATACTTTTAACATGACAGTTTGCCTGAGAGGCACATAACACTACTACTACTGTTACTGTTACCATTACTTATATGAAATGCCACTTGTGTCATGTTGGGGTTAAGTGGACATTCTTAACATCCATATATGATTATGGGCAACTGGCCCTAACTTTTGCTTTATGTCCAGCTTGTACATTTAATTATACTTACAGACACATCATCTGATGGATACAGCAACAACTCTCGCTGAGGATCATTTTGTAATACAGTCTTATTCCTTAGGATGAAAGTTTCAAAATCAATTGGTTCAACTAACTGTGGCTTGTTCTGCAAAACAAATGCACATATTCATTTACACCATTTATAATGGTCTACATCTGTTCTATCAATATTAGGAAAAGCATCTTCAAAATCTTTCAATTAGCATTTCAACGTTTCAGGGTATATCTGCTGTATCCTGATTTCACAAAATTACATGTTTTGTTTATGTAAGTAGCTTCTGCAGTTGCACGGAACTGATATCATATCACTTATTTAATCATATACGTATAGACAAGACAATACATTGTATTCACAGATTCTGCAATACTTCCTGTTATTCATAAAACAAAATTCATAAAATCCTTCATCAATGCGTATTCATGCAAATAACATGTTACTGATTATAGGGGCATCACAAAACGAACAAAATAAAAGCTGTCCTTCCAAGATCTTTTTGTTTTTAATTCCAACACTTCGCTCAATATAAACACATTATAATAAACAAACATGACAGAATCCATATACTTAGATTGTACCTGAACAGTACTTTCTCGGACTACTTGTGACACTGTCTCACGTAACTGAGCAGCCATTCCAGGCTTCCCCAGTCCTCTTGTAAATTTCCTTTCACTCATTTTAGCCGATGTCATTCCGACAATGCCAGTTATAACTAATTCTTGTAACAAAACACGCCTTTTGCAAACCCATCAATGTCAAACCACAGCCATGTTTGAAATCGTCCCGGAGCAGTAGCCACGGATTAGAGGTAGTTGGTAGAGGTAGTAGTAATCTGTGGTTGGTACCATGGTCAACAGCTCTACACTAGACTCACAATTCCACAGCCACGGATCATCTAGCCCAAGGTACTTCCAACAGCTGCATTAAGGGCCGCTGCAGAATACTAGTAATCCGTGGTTACGCGGGTGAAGTTGCCGTCATCCTCCGCCATTTGCGTTGGAATCGTGATTCACGACAGAGACTAATCCGTGGTTCTGTGCCGAACGTTTGTATAATGTTATTCTCATTCTACGCCAGTGGCATTGTGAAACATCTACAATGTACTCTCTGAAGACGGTACACTTGTACCGAAACATGTCGGGCATACGTCTTTAATATTAATATGTAATTAATGTGCATTTGATTGGTTACAAAATTGAATACATTGACCTACAATTAACTTCGAAATGTGTAACTTCGGAAGAATCCGCCTGTGGCGTTGTGCCATTTGCGTGGGTATGAACATGTACAATGTATCTTACAAATGTGTAATTTGGGACGAATTCTGTCACAGATATTTTTATATATTATAATTATATATTATATATAATTATATAATATAATTATTTAAGCAAACGATATATGGAAAAGCATAATTCAATGTCAGTTTTATGAACCTTTATTGCGTTCCAAAGTATAATCTCATTTCAGATACGTCATATATGCATCTTGCATTGGTAGCACTGCTGTCTGTGAGACGAAATCGAAAATGGAGGACGAGTTGGAAGATCGAGTGTTATACCAGACGTATATTTCCCACATGAAACTAATTTCGCGATTTGCTGTGGGTTTGCCACTGAATTCTGCGCCTATTAGTTATTTTTGGCGGCTTTTGCGAATTTACGTACTAAAGCCGGAGGTACTTATTTTCAGCGCTGTGTTATTCGTTATTTTAGTCTACCTTCAAGCTGTTGATGTTTGGAGTCGCACTTTACTGGGCAGATTAACGTATACAATTGGACGTTCGACCTCAAAGGTTCAACGTCTACAGTATTTTGTGAATGGATCAGTATCAGGCGGGGAGAAACTCAGCTGGGAACTGAAAGAAGGAAGAATTGCTGCTTATGCCGTTCAAGGACGACGACCTCGGATGGAAGACCGATTTGTTGTTAATGAAGATATCAACAGAACTGGTGTCTCCTTGTTTGCTGTGTTTGATGGCATGGCGGAGAGGTAAATAAAGTTCACATTTAGAAATTGCAGAGACTACACGTTAGTACTAAGACAAGTCGTCGCCTAGTAGGGCATACTAGGCAGTTCTTGTTGATAATCCCACTTGGCAGCACAGTTAAATTAATGAAACACCGTACATATATTGTGTTGTGAATCCCTTGCGTGAGTTCATTTGTTACCAGAATGTGTAATCTATTCGTAGAGTGGCATAGGTAATAGTATGTAGTCTCATTAAAAGAAAAAGACACCCCAAATACTTTTTGACAGAAATCATTTTAAAGAAGTTTAATGTTTCTTTTCCAGTTTGCAGCAAATTATGCCCGTGATAAACTTATAAAAAATCTTAACAACAAAGTTATTGAATTGAAGAATCTTATTGCTACTGGAAAGAGACCAACACCAGGTAGTTTGCCTACTTCTGGTGACACTGAGAAGAAGATACGGAGAAAAAGTCTGATGGAGTTCCTGTTGAAAAGAAGAATAGCTTTAGGAAAACTATGAGTACATCACAGACAGATGAATGTATGAAAAAGGGTACAAGCATTACAGATCCTGAAATCCTGAGTCGATTGTCTCGGCCCATTACGAGAGAAGTTCGCCCTTCAGGACAAAATGCTCTCCCATTACCGACTGTTCCCACTGCTAGTTATCTAGCTGCTGGAAAAATAAATTACAGGCAACTGCTCACAGATGAAGTCCTTGCAGCCGACCGTCTTTTGGTAGAAGCAGCTAAGAAGAGCATGGATGTAGCAGGTATTTCACTGTGTTGGCAACACTGCATCAATTGAATGTAAAGTATATTCTTGCTAGTTTAGTGGCCCAGCATGTGGGCAATGCTGACATTTGTGGCTTCTGCTCACAGGGATGTAGAATCCATCTGTGGGTGTAGTGTCGGCTCCAAACCACAGGGTGCACTTGATTGTGTTCACACTCTCAAAGTTTTGTCGTTGGTAGAGGTTAAAGTTCCAGTCTGCATAAAGATTTGACCAGAAATAAAACTCAGAACCATATGAATAAGAGTCCAGGATCTTACCCTGAGACAGCCAGATTGCATGAATTGAAAACCCTCATCTTGATTGTTCAAATTACAGGTACAACTGCACTGATTGCTCTCCTTGAAGGTTCACAATTGATTGTTGCTAATGTTGGTGACTCGCGGGGTGTAATGTGTGACAGCAAGGGAAATGCCATACCTCTCTCCTTTGATCACAAGCCACAGCAGGTATTTATGAAATGTTACTGTGTTTTCTAGCCATGAACCTGTTTGAAACAGAGAAGTATAATGTAACATTATAAACTGCGTTTCTGTTTTAGATGCGGGAGAGGAAACGCATTAAAGAAGCTGGAGGTTTCATCACATTTAATGGAGTGTGGCGCGTAGCTGGAATTTTGGCAACTTCACGGGCTCTTGGAGATTATCCGTTGAAAGATAGGAAGCTTGTGATTGCAGATCCTGATATCCTGACCTTTGACCTGGCAGACCATAAGCCAATGTTCCTCATTTTGGCTTCAGATGGACTCTGGGACACTTTCTCTAATGAGGAAGCTGTAGCATTCATTAAAGAAAGATTAAATGAACCTCATTATGGAGCGAAGAGCATAACGTTGCAGTCATATTATAGGGGGTCATTAGATAATATTACTGTAGTGGTGATAAACTTCATGAATAAACATTGGAGCTATGGAAGTCCTAACAAAACTAGATGAAAAAAATAATTTTACACTTATAAAGGCTTTATTGTACATCATTTTTAATTTAAATCAGATCTTTCATAAGAGGGTTCTGTCAGTTCAGTAAATTTTTGTAATAAATATAGTCATACATATATATATATAAAATAAAAAAATGTAAAAAGTACAGAGAGAGTGCTAAATGATTGAATGTAAACTCTGTTTTATGGACATAACTGATTACTTCAGTATGCCAATTTTAATGAACCCAGTGAACAGGTTACAATTTATACGGCCGTGTTACTAGAAACACATTCTGAGAAATATTTTGTGACTGTTCATTACCTTGAGAATCGTATGTTCCGCCTGTCATAAGTACAGGATAGATCAGCCCACATAGATCCACGTCCTTACATCAGTTGATTTTTATCGGTCTACAGTCTGCGTACGAATATAACGAGCTGAAGTGTAGCTGCACTGTCCGTAGCAACTTTGGCTCAAACTGAGGCATGCTATTTATATATGAGTACAAATAGTTTAGATTATAAATATTCACAAGCATTGTAGGTGCATTTGAACTCCACCTGTGAGTTCGGAGGCAGCAAGGAAGTGAATCCTCAAAGGACCAAAGCATCATGACTCAGCTGACCCAGACATTTCTGATGGCCTGGGACACTCCTGCAGTGGCTCACCAGTCACAGTTTGCTAACTCTGGAAATTGTACTAAACGATCAGAACTGCCCATAGTGCGTTTGTTTCTTGGTCAACTTATAAAGTATATACTATTGCCAAGGAAAGTGTCTCCCTAGAAACAGGGAAGCCTTGAACCCAAAGTTTAATTAATATTTCTGATAGCCTTTTCAGAATTTTGTGACCAGCTGTCAAAAACAGCAGTAATTTTGAAGGCTCTTAACAGTTGCAGTAGGAATGACCATTATTGTCTGACAGCAGTCCATGTGTGTTCTTGGCCACGCCATGGATCACTTACTCACTGGCATCACCACAGAGACCCAGTTTCAATCCCAGGCCAGTCCGTGTGGGACTCGTGGTAAACAAAGCAGCAGTGGTATTAGTTTTTCTCCAGGTACTTTGGTTTCTTCCATCAGTGTCATTCTGCCAATGCTGCGTACGCATTCATTCGTCTATCAGTGACGCTGTATAGTTGTAGCAGTTGGCGGCACTGTTACGTAAAACAGTTAACAACACGCAAGTTCCAAATATAAGTACGGATACTAATGCAGTAGCACTGCTGTTCACAGATGGAAACATTATGTAAAACTAAGCATTCTTTTAAAAATGAATGATTGAAACTGTTATTGTTATGTTCTTAAAATTCATGTTTCTGCATTACATTCAATATTCCTTTTAGTGCATCTAATGTGACTGTAACATGCATTTGCCCATCTTACTTAACACTGCATTGTGATCATACCCAACATGTTTCAATCTTTATTACAATAATTATCAGGGGTGCCCCCAAAATAAATTATGGAGTAGAGTTGGTTATAGAAATCACAGTACTGTTCTTTTACGTCTTGTTAAAAACGTTTTCAGTATTTGCATTGTTTGAAATTATCAAAAAATAAAAATTGAAGCCTTAACATTACAGTGTCTGACCATGTGTAGTCCCTGTTTTAAAAGTACGGTTTCCTTCCTTTTATTTACAACCGTCTGTAGTATCATTTATATTAAGGTGTATTATCCAGTATACTTAAATCTGCCCACATTGGGAGTCATAATGTTTCTGTCCATTTTGTCTGCCTGAAAAGATTTTTATGAACTTATTATTTGGTTACTTGAGGTGAAAAATGATTTTAGTTTATTTTTTTAAGTATATTCAATGATCCTGTCAGTTGCTAATATTATGCAGCATTTGTTATAGGTGAACAAAGGAGTATGGATCACTGGTAGAATGATACTGTCAAGGGAAACGCAAAGTACTCTGAGAAAAACCTGTCCCAGTGCTGCTGTGTCCACAAATCCCACATGGACTGGGCTGGGCATGTAACTGAGCCATGGTACATCCCATTTTAGTTTGTTTTGAATGTTTCCCGTACCTTAAATTATTTGAGTTCCCTAACCTGTGTCCCCAGTTGTGGTGTGTCTGTAGTTTCCTAGGTGTGTTGTTTTTATTGAGAGTTGTTGTGCGTGTATTAAGTCTACTCCTCTGTCAAACAGGGACTCCATCTCTATTGTTTTTTGCTCAGGGATCAGTTTACTTTGTCACTGACATATATATAGATATTTTCTTTTGTGTTTAGTGCAGTTCCCCCCCCCCCACCATATTTTGTTGTGTTGTCTGTTTTTCTGCCAATGTGTCTACTATTTTCAATGTGTAATGCATGGGCTAAATCCAAGGTAATCATTTTATCCGGCAACTGCTGATTGTCACTTCCTACTGCTACTCCACCACATGTGGGCGTGGCCGAGTGGGCTACATCAACGTGATAAATCAGCTGACAGCAAGTGACAACCTGCAGTTGTCAGATAAATTAATGACCCTGTATTTTATAGGTGTGTTGTGCTTGCTAAATACTTTGCTTACCTACAAGCATGAAATGCTTGTTAGATGTCTTGTTATTGCTACTGTTGCTACATTTATGACTTCAGGTTTATGAAGTGAACACACTTGCACATCCTGCTTCTTCAGATTGCACACAGTCTGGATTATGCTGCACAAACATACATATTATTATATTTTGTGGAGTTTACAATACAGAAGTACCAGAACAATATGTTTTCACTGCAAATAATGCCAAGTGTAAGGAATAATGGACCTGATATACAGTATATACATTATTGCCTTTATATCTAGTTTTATAAACAATATTTAATAACCAATCTCAATCCACCAGCAAAATTTGCTGATATTAAGACATCCCTCCACATCTTGTAATCCAGATAAGCATATACTCGTCGTCATATTTGTCGTGCATGTTTTCATTGCCGAGCCCAGTGGCCGCGCGGTCTAAGACGTCGGTCTCGGCCGCTCACCTACTGGGATTGGGGGTTCGAATCCTGCTGGGGTCATGGATGGCAGTCTGTTGTGAGTGTTGTGTGTTGTCAGGTAGAGGTCTGTGCGATGGGCTGGTCACTCGTCCACAGGAATCCTACCAAGTGTGGTGTGTCTAAAGTGTGATCGTGAAGCCTCGAAAATGAGGCGGCCTAGGCCCCCAAGGGGCTGTCGAGCCATTAAAAAAAATGTTTTCATTGGCCTCCACATCATATTCTGTAAAGTTGTGCCCTTATATGCTGTTGCATTAATATTATTAATAAAAATTTCAAGTTTGTGCAGATAATTCAGTTTTACACCATTCTAAAATTCAGCAAGGTTATCCATCGTATGTCTTTCTCATAACCCTGTACACCTACAGTGAGAAGGTAGAATAGATCTGACTTAAAAAAGTCTGATGTGTTACACTGAAATGATTGATTAATTGAGCATGATGAATCATTTACAATTTCTACTTTCCTGGTACCTATATAAGACTACAAAAGTAGTACACCGTCCTCAGGATGTGCTGTGAGGACAGTTTCCTCACCTACAGAGTGAATTGGTCAGTATTTTACGAGATTGATTATTGATTATTATCGTGAATAACGTTTAAGCCTGTCAGGACCCATAATAGGCTATGGATTGCATAGCTAGCAAACAATTCTCAGTGGAAACAGTGAGATTTTATCTTTATCACCCTGTCCAAGACATTTGTGGGCAGTTGAAGTATAAAGCTGTACCTTTACACCATGTGGTGATATTACTTATATGTTGTACAAACTGTGAAGTTGTTAAAATGTTTGACATATTCACATCATATTGTGTACCTGCATCAGTAAGATGATGTTTCACTACTTATGTTTCAGAAATCATAAGATTAATTTTCCGTGAGGATGAAAAGTAACTTCTTGTAGTTGACAGTCTTTGTTGTAAGTTGTTATAGTTGTGACAGTCTTTGTTGTAAGTTGTTATAGTGTGACAGTCTTTGTTGTAAGTTGTTATAGTTGTGACAGTCTTTGTTGTAAGTTGTTATAGTTGTGACAGTCTTTGTTGTAAGTTGTTATAGTTGTGACAGTCTTTGTTGTAACTTGTTATAGTTGTGACAGTCTTTGTTGTAAGTTGTTATAGTTGTGACAGTCTTTGTTGTAAGTTGTTATAGTTGTGACAGTCTTTGTTGTAAGTTGTTATAGTTGTGACAGTCTTTGTTGTAACTTGTTATAGTTGTGACAGTCTTTGTTGTAAGTTGTTATAGTTGTGACAGTCTTTGTTGTAAGTTGTTATAGTTGTGACAGTCTTTGTTGTAAGTTGTTATAGTTGTGACAGTCTTTGTTGTAAGTTGTTATAGTTGTGACAGTCTTTGTTGTAAGTTGTTATAGTTGTGACAGTCTTTGTTGTAAGTTGTTATAGTTGTGACAGTCTTTGTTGTAACTTGTTATAGTTGTGACAGTCTTTGTTGTAAGTTGTTATAGTTGTGACAGTCTTTGTTGTAAGTTGTTATAGTTGTGACAGTCTTTGTTGTAAGTTGTTATAGTTGTGACAGTCTTTGTTGTAAGTTGTTATAGTTGTGACAGTCTTTGTTGTAACTTGTTGTACTTGTGACCGTCTTTGTTGTAAGTTGTTATAGTGTGACAGTCTTTGTTGTAAGTTGTTATAGTTGTGACAGTCTTTGTTGTAACTTGTTGTACTTGTGACCGTCTTTGTTGTAAGTTGTTATAGTGTGACAGTCTTTGTTGTAAGTTGTTATAGTTGTGACAGTCTTTGTTGTAAGTTGTTATAGTTGTGACAGTCTTTGTTGTAACTTGTTGTACTTGTGACCGTCTTTGTTGTAAGTTGTTATAGTGTGACAGTCTTTGTTGTAAGTTGTTATAGTTGTGACAGTCTTTGTTGTAACTTGTTGTACTTGTGACCGTCTTTGTTGTAAGTTGTTATAGTGTGACAGTCTTTGTTGTAAGTTGTTATAGTTGTGACAGTCTTTGTTGTAAGTTGTTATAGTTGTGACAGTCTTTGTTGTAACTTGTTGTACTTGTGACCGTCTTTGTTGTAACTTGTTATAGTTGTGACAGTCTTTGTTGTAACTTGTTATAGTTCTGACATACTTTGTTGAAGATTCAAATGTTCTGTCATATGAGACTCAAGAGGTCAAGAGGAATGATGAGGAGCGTGCTGCCCCCATAATCAGGGTCTAATTTGCCCCTGATTATGGGGGCAGCAACTGTTTTATCAGTAAATGTGGTACCACATCCCAGAAGACTTGAATCCTCATCAGCACTGCAGTGAGAGCCTCATCTCTCTTATTAATTTGTTATTTTTGAACTTTATGTTGCTGTTTTCATGATTTTATCCTCTGAGGTCCTAACCACGGTTCTACACCACACAGACTGCAGACAAAATCTGGAAGTTCTTTACTTGCTTACAAATGAAATGCCACAGTGATTATTCTGCAAAGATAATCAGACCTCATGGGGCCACTTAAAATAGGACCTCAAAATAAAGATCTGATTTAAATACTTAATTTAATGCTTGTTAATTACAAGGGTTGTATAGGTGTGTGTGTGTGTGCGTGTATTCACGTGTGTGTGACATTTTGTGTCTTCACTGACTGGCCTGTCACAGTTTTTATATAAATTTAGCATGATATAATTAATCAATGTTATGGGAATATACAAACATAGAAATATAACCGTAGAACTACAAATTGGATGTCTATTTTTGTGATAAATGCCATTTACACTTACAGTAATTAATGTGACTTTTGTTATTATTGTATTTTAAATTGCAAAACAGGAGAGCTTGTTATTAGCCTGTGATATATTTGTATCGCCATATGAAATTCCTGTATAATTTAAGATTATGGTTTTGTGCCCTGAAGTTGGAGGTAGCAAGTTCCTCAGAACTTTGGTACTTATCTACCAAACTACATGGCGTCACATCCCAGAAAACCACAATCTTAATAATTCGCTGTCATGAGAACCTCAGGATCTCACACACTGCATAATGTGACAGATGTGGGGAGCAGTATGTGGAATGTTTTGCAACTGAAATATAAGTTGAAGATTATGATACAAGTCTTCTGGGATGTTACCATGTGTCAAATGGTAATAGCGATGTTGTGAAGGCATCGTGATCCATGGTAATGTCAGCAACCACTCGCCCAGCGACACAGTGTGTATCCCAGAAGACTCTATCTTCAACAACACCGCTGTCAGAACCTAAGTTGTAATTTCAAAAAAACTTTAAATGTGTTTATTAAATGTCCTGAGAAGTCAAAGCTGATTTAAATTCAATATCTACCTTCGTTCACCCCTATTGTTTTTATATTTAAGAGTAAAGTGTTTGATCAAGATCTCAATGGAACCAGGGTTTCTTTTCCTTGGAGTAAAGTGGTCAGGGTGTGAGGCTGACCAGTCACCTCAATCTAGTGCCAAGATTAAGTATGACTGGAGCAATACCTCCACTCCTCCTGAGGTTGTTTTGTGTTCTGATGAACGCGTGGCCAACTCTTTCCATTTAATTAACCAATCATTGAACAGGCTAGGCTTATTCATTTAGCACTTGAACCAAATAACAGCCCACTTATATTTCACTGCAGAACTGTCACTTACATGGGTCTAGTCTGCATACGTAAATCTGTGAACTTCACAGCACCATATTAGTCGTGGATTGTTGTGCCAAAATGTCATGATTGTATAATCTGATTTTACTTGTACCAAACGTTTGCTCAGTGATTTCAATATTTGTATTGTTTGGAGACAGACATATAAATTACACTGTTATTAGTCTCCTGTGATCGGATTTTGGAATGTTTAAATACCATGTATGTGTAAGTTCAATTTTTTGTCAAGTAATAAATTCTATGCATATTTTTGTCATTTTAATGTATCTTACATGTTATTCATAGGAATTAGAAGATTTAGTTTTAGTGTGCATCCGTTCACCTTAAATGCAACGGTTCTGTTTCCAGTTTCTGACAGGAACCTAACGGAAAACACCCAAAGATATTACGATATATACTGCGAACTCTTGCCACTGTTTATAATAGTCATCACAGCTGTTTGCTGTGTGCAAGTATTAAAGTACAGCTTTAAGGTGCAGTTTGAATCATCCCCACTCCTTTAGCTACACGAGTAAAATTTAATTTCTGAATTTGAATGTTATTCATGCTTATAATTTTAGCTAAGATACAAGTTTTCTGGGATGTGATGGTGTGTCATTGGGCAAGTTGTTCCCAACGTTTCATACAGTAGTATCAAAACACAGAGTTTGATAAACCATCACTGCATATTTTCTTATAAATAATCCCAGAAACCTGAATTAAAGCTTCACACAACACTCACAAGGTGTTGTTCACTATCTGACAGCTGCACCTATTTGCAAGAAACTCACACTCAGCAATATGAGGAACTTGGACAACAACTTGGCCCTTCCTGTTAGCGTCTCTGGGAAGTGAAATGAATACTGCGGGCAGGAGTGACACAGAGATCAATATAAGCGTACAAAATAATTCTAAATTCTTTTGAATTAAAAAAAATAGTATTAGCGAACACACAGATTGCTAAAACAAAACGGTTCATAAAGTACGAGTGTAAAACTGAGCACAATGTGGATACTTACAAGTCAGAAATAAAATTGGTATGAAATTTTTAAGAGAAGAAACTGTATTCCAGAATCTGTTCATACTGTTACGAGACACCTACAATGGTGTGGCTGTAAAAACGATTGACAGAACAAGGCTACTGAGAACAGATTTGAATTTAAGTTAAGGGAGACCTATGGGAACTCGCAGACCAAAGCGGTTCAGCCTGGTAGGCCTACTAGAACACAGCAAGAAGAGAGGAAACAAGAAACTTATAAGTGATGATGGAGGAGAATGAAAACTTTTTCATCACCCCCCCCCCCCCCCCCCCCCCCAAGTATAAAATCTAAAAATGCTAGAATATAACTGCTTCAACCTGCAGGACAGACATACTCTGAAGATAGGAGCAGTATGTTCCTCTGAAACTTGGCTCCCACCTCACAATGCGTATAGCATCATAACAGTGCAGTGTTGTAGTTCTGCAAACATACTCAGCCTCTCAAACTATCAAACATCAACACCAGTAAATGGCTATACAGACTAAGTAGGATTCAGATCTTCTGGAATGTGACACTATCATTGGGTGAACAGATCCCAAGGATCTTCAAGGGGTCAAGCATTCCAAGAAGAACAGCCTACACCAGAAAAAATCTGTGTTATATAGGACATGTTTTAATGGTTAAGAGGTGACTGATGTGGGTGGTGAACCAGTTGGGGGAGGTGTGGAAGGGGCCTGGCGGTAATGATGTGACCTTGAAAAGGGATGATGTGTGATCCTGTATGATGGAGCTAGTTATAACAATAATAATAACCATGGCTCGACAGCCCTATATGGGCCTGGGCCTCCTCTTTCCGAGGTTACGTGGTCTGCGCATTTGTGGCAGTTCGGAGACCAGCCGACTGGCAGCGCTGTTCAACTCAATCCTGATGTGACCGCCAGAGCCATCTGGCAGGCAGTCAGGAGACTTGGGTGAGAAATGGCCGCTGAATTTTGCTTACGAAACATTTCTATTCATTATGATGGAGCTAGTTAGTGGGTTCAATTCAGGTAAGGTCAGAGTGCCATGGGGTGATAATGAAATATGAAAATGACGAGACCAGGGGCCCTGTGAAGGGCTGAGACTGGTTGTAAGTAATGTGAGTGCATGAGGAAGATCTAGGGGCCTGGACTAATTCGGCACCACTAGGTATCCACCAGGGTAACACGGGTTCCAGGCTGTAGTAAAGATGGAATCAGCAGTATTTTGTAATATTCGTGAAGCTTCAGACCCTCCATTCAAATGCCATAAGCTATAACTGTTTCCTTCACAATTTCACCATTTGCATCAATCGATTCACACCACACAACTGTTGCAGTAGACTCTTATCATCATCATCAGCCTTCTCCTCTTCACGTTTCCACTTTATACGAGTATGGATCCTCTAGCAAACAAACCTCTATGCCTCTGCAACACTCCTCCTCAGTTCCTTCATTCCTTCCTTCCGTCTGTGTGTCATCCTCACTAACTTTCACCCACCTTCAGCCCTGTCTTTTTAGTTTCATGTTCAAACAATCCTTTGCAATCTTTATTTATTCACCCAACATGTTTACCACCTTATTCTGCTGTTCATTAATTTATCTTCCAAGATACTTATCTTTTATTCTCGCTCATCTGATTGTTCCTTGTATATTCCTTCCACATTCCTTCTGCAGTTGGTACAGCACTGTAAAACAATTTCTGAAACAAATAATAGCAGCTAATCACAACTGTGTGGCCACTGTGATCAAACCATAACTCTCACCATTAAAACGTTGCTGCAATGAAATTCAAATTCAAGAACTTACATGTTCTGGTCTGTTAAGCTCAGATACACATTAAGTTTAACCTGGGGTAAGTTCTGACACAAGCCTTAATGACCTGCTTCAGTGCTTCCTTTAAATGCGTTGTTCAATAACACTGTCAACTCCTAAGATTATAGAGCACAGGTGATGGATAAATGAATGAATATGCAGTACTGGTGGAATGACAGTGCACTGTGTGGATTCTGACTAAAAGGCATCTATTAAAAAAAAGGTCCATTCTTAGCTTTTATTTAAATAAAAGACTCCGTTAAACATAATGAAAAATAGAATGTACACCTCTGTTAAAAAACATTCATTTAGTAGCTACAATGCACAACATTTATGAAACTACAATTAGAAACAAATTTCAAGCACAATCTATCATGTGGACTCTTGAGTGACTTGTCTCTTATTTCACTGTCACTTAGCCACAACATACCAACTGACAAATTTATATGTAAAATGTGTCCTTGTACAAGTTTACTGGGTAATTCCAATAAATTTTCTTATTATTCAAAGCCACACGGTACGCACAGAATAAAACACGGCCTCGTACTCTTGTAGCAGCGGGAAGTTAACATTACCATACGAAAAGCTGAGTGATGTTGAACTAAAAAATGTTATACACAGTTTACAGTGTCAGAATTCATTTAGTGTAATTTATATACATAATTAGTGTATCCTATATCTGACCATGTGATGCATGGGAGAGCTCTATATATTTACAAATATAGTAGGTACCTGAACAGACTAAAATTCTGCATTTTCCAAAAGAGCAGAACAATAAATGATGTTATCAGTTGTGGCCTACCGTCATGTGCAATAAACATTATAATTTTATAAAAACATGAAGGCAAGCTTCTTTCTTCATTACAAGAGTCTCTGCCCTTCATTCAACCCAGCAGCTCGAATTCTTCATCCGAATCATCAAACTGCCGATCAGAGTCATCAAACTGCTGATCGGAATCTTCAAATGCTGCAAAGCAGTAAGAATAACAACATATCACAGTGCTGTTTTCAATTCAAATTTCACATCATAAACTGTAAGAGATTCAATTTACCATCCACATTCTGACTTAACACTTCAAAGTACAACGATCGTTATATGAACCAACACTTTTAACTTAAAACACTCTGCACTTTATCTAGATTATACATATGTGTGTTCTATCATTCTCAAAATAAATGTTGGTTGCTTCGCTAATTAACATTAAACTTTACATGATCTACATTCACATACACAAACGCACCAAAAAAACACCTCTAGAAATTAATTTTATATATTTAGGCAACAAGGAAATCTACTGCATTTTTAAGACATGCCACATAATTTCTGTTCATTTTCCACACAATTGCGTTTATTTAAAAAATTTATCTTTTTCTGTTTGAAGAATACTGACTTCTTCATGAACCATCCCATGCTGCCTCCACCTGCCTGACTGCAAGCAGCACAACCCTCCAGAATGTTGGTACCAAATTAGCTGATGTCACAAGCCAGAAGACCAATCTTAAATACAGTACAGTCAAGGCACTGAAAAACCTCAGTGTTCCAGATTTCAACTTTCCACAATCACCCACTTTAATACCACCCATTCAACTTTTTGTGACTGGTGCCAATGAACCAGGGTGAGATCCATGACAGACAGCTGGGCTTCCCCCACTCTCCTGCTACTGCACTGAACACTCTCCGTTCAGTCAAGCACTGTCTTTCATTAAGTGAGACTGAATGCTTTTGTACTTTATGGAATGAGATTCACCTTTAATCAAATAATTTATTTTATGCATTCAAGAAATTCTTTGATTTCCCAAAAAACTGTCAGACTTTTCATGCTTTTGGGGTAAGTTTATATTTTATTACTGGCATTTTTATAACTTCTTGTAAATAAACAAGCACTATACAATGAAAATGTATGTGTGTGACAGTTTCATTGGCTCCAAATAATTATGAACATCTTCAAGGTCAACCAGTCCAAGATTTGGACTACCGTATATTCTCGAATCTAATCCGCACCCGAATCTAATCCGCACCCAGTTTTTGGCGACTTCTTAAACGAACCACCCCTTGCCCACGGGGCGACTGATTGAATAATATTGGATGTTACCAATGCGTTAAAATCCGACGCTACGCCTGTGGCCGATGAGTCATACCAATAGAGGCGGGGCCTTTCTCAACAGACGTGCGCAATCTCGTCTGAAGCCAGCTGATCTTTAGTTGTTGAGAAACGTGGGAGGTGCTTGTTCCAATTTGTCGTGTTCCGTAGTTATGGAAGAGGGACACCTGAAATCTAAACGACTCTCATATACGGCAAAGTTCAAACGTGAAATTATTCGGTGCGCAGAGGAGAATGGAAACTGCAAAGCCGCTGCAATTTTTGGAGTTGATGAAAGCAACGTTCGACTATGGCGGAAACACAAGGCAGCGATCAGCGGGTGTGAGGCGTCACGAAGGAAATTCACTGGACCCAAGAAAGGACGATTTCCTGAAATTGATGATGCAGTCTTCACGTTTTTTCAAGAGAGACGCAAGACTGGACTGTTTGTGAGTTATGATCTACTCGCGAGGAGGCGATAAAGAAGGCCAGATCTTTGAACATTCCTCGAATTATGAGTGATGACGGCGAGTCTGATGAATAATAAATTATAATAATAAATAATAAAATAATAGATTATTGTATTGTATTGTTCTTACGTTGTTTATTAATTACGTTAATTACGTTATTGTTATATTGTACAGCAGCTCAATCATTTTTCCAAAATCCAGCTCTAGACCGCGAATCTAATCCGCACGCGAATCTAATCCGCATCTGATTTTTTAGCCCTCTAAAACTGTAAAAAAAGTGCGGATTAGATTCGAGAATATACGGTATTTTACCTTGAAGAAGATGGCACTCTGGTCCTTCAAAACATCAGGAACTACATACCCAACGACACACTGTCACGTCCCAGTAGACTTGAACGTTCAGCAACACGGATGTAAGAACCTCAAATCTCACGAATATTCTTAATGGTCTGACGCACTTACTCATGCAAGCAGCTGCACCAAGCGCTTCTTCTGCCCCGTCTTCCAGAGGTGACCACTGCCTAGGTCTCTCATTACAGAGTTCAAATAATGGCTGCTTTTCAGGGCGCACCAACCGCTTTTCAATCAGCTGGCACAGTGAGTCAAATTCTTCTTCAGTTTTGCAAATGAAACACTGTGAAAGTAAGCAAGGTCTGTTGACTGAGGCAACAAATCAGTCACTTCTACAACCTGTTGACAATACAGAGCCTTAAACTATAATCGTGCGCCATCGTGCAGCAAGCTAAACACATCCTGTACACATATATTTTCTCCACACATTAAACAATGTGAACAGGGGGTCACCGTCTTTGCACAGCCATCTTATACGCAGGTAAATACAGTACTTAAAATGAAGGGAAAACATACATGGTATTTAACTTAAAGTGACCAGTCACTTCACGTCAGTTTTTCTTACCGCTGCCACTGAAGGATCCATATGCAATATGTGCATTCGGCTAGCATACTGACAGTGGTAAGATGAATCGAGAGCTCTCTCATGTTCATGTTCCTTCTCTTCCACCAAACCTGCAGGCTGTGTCGTATGAGGGTCCAAATAAATTACTTCATCCCCTGCAAAACATTTCAATAAAAATATTACACTAGTATATGTATGCCTTACATGAGCCAGATCTATATGCAAACAAATTACGTGAAACTGACACAGATGACAGCACAATATTCATTCTTTGAATAGGATCTCAGATACACACATAGCTGATAGAACAAATATATGGCAGAGTTTTGAAGTTCATGAACCTTGATGTTCAGGACTTCAACCTTTCATCCATCTAATTAATACCACTGTTTCAAAGTTTCATGGTTGGTTCTGACAAATCAGACCATATGAACTTCAGAGAAGACATCCTGTTGTGTTTCATAAGTTAAATAACAAAGGCAGTTTTAGTCAACACAACTGTGTTTTATTACAAAAACGATATTTGTCCTTAGGGGTCAAAACATGTAGCACTTTATAAAGGCAAATATTGTTTTTATAATAAAAGGTAGTTGTGTTGACTAAAATTGTCCTTGTTATTTAGGACACCACTTGACTCATTAAGTCAGCTTCTGCCACTCTCCCACTGTTGACAAACCTAACCTCACCTCAGTCCAGCTCTGTCTTTCATAACGCGAGGCTGACAGCTTTTGTGCTTCTGGGGCTGAGACATTCCTTCAACAATTTAATGTATTTTTACTCTCTCAAAAAGTGTCTCTGTATTATCCAAAACAAACTTTCCTGCTCTTTATACTTTTTGAGGTTATTTTAAATTTATATGACAGCATTTCTAAGTCTTTGGAACCAAACAGATGTTTCATGTTGAAAATGGAGGTCGATGTTTGTGATGGTTCTATCAGACACAATTAGTCATAAATATTGAGACTTAATGTACTGGTCCACCTTCAGTGGAGTTCATTGGCACAATCACAATGATACCAAAACTCATAATACTACAATATGCACAACCATCTTCCACTGCACAAAACTGTAATTCGAAACATGTAGGACAGTGTTACACAGTTAATGTGATTAAACTGTACATTTGTCGGACTATAAATATAGAGATAAAATGTACGGAATGATAATATTAAGTTTGTAATTAGTAACTTCATTTCCACTCATCTGAGCCACTTAAGAATCCGTATATTTTTGTTTTATGTACTTTCATTATTATTTGTCTATTTTACAGGTTTAAAAATTTAAAAAAAGATGCTAATTGCATAAATACTGAATTCATATATGCCAGGAGATACCTGAATTTCATTTTGACACAATGCTACACACAATCAGTTGCTGTTTGGCCATGTTTCTATGTATCTTGAAGATGCTTCTGTTCTTTCTGCTCACAGACAGTGCTGAAGTTACACAAATTTAATTCTACATACGAAGCTGCTCTAGTCTTCACAGAATGGGTTAACTAAAGCTTCAAGTGTCTGTGTTAATAAATGTATTATGTCACTATGTCAAGGTACAGCCCCAGTCTCCTTAACTGTTAGTGCTAGGGAATGATTCTTACCATTCATTCTAGAATCTTTTGTCTTCCCATCTGCTGTCTAAGAACATGAGATTGAAACATAAAGGACCTGCAAATTTCATGCAAAATCCTTTCATACCTGACAAATCTACTCAAAAATAAGACGAGAATTTTTTCCTAGTTCATCACCAGAAGAATGGGGAGGGTCGCCTCATAATCACACACAATCTGTAGAGGTGTTTTGCATGAAACTGAAGACTGTGAAGGTGGCCATCTTATATTCAGGTAGAACAGTACATAAAGCTTAAAGTATTCCTCATGCACTTACCAACACAACCTATGAAGTACAATGCATGGTTTGGTTTTCCACCTATCACTCCCAGTGACTGTTTGAATGTGAAACAAGTCTGTAAATGAAGAATTTAACATCAAACAAACAACAGCTTTAATCATGGAGGTCGTCACAGAACAAACAAAACATTTAGTTCCCAAGTAACGGAGTTGCACTTGTATTATCCACACACAACCTTCTAGAACATTTATTATGATGTTGGTACTTGAATCAAGTAATCATGGGAATTTAGTTCGACAGTATCAGTTGTGACATTGGCATCCTTCATTACAGAACACAGATGTGTTTACTATGAAAATATTTATCTACTGTAAACAAGAAGTGTAGGTGCAGAGAAACTTCCAACAACGTTTCAATGTCCACGATGCTCCTTCAAAAATTCTGTAATAAATTTGGTAGGAAAATACGAAGTAACTTTGAATGTTATGGGGCATTTCTGGAGAACCTGATTGCTGTTCGAGCTCTCACAGCAGCATTAAAAAGATTGAGTCTTCTGAAAAGACACTACAACATTTGACAAACAGTTACCGATCCACTATTTACCAACTGAATGACTGACTGAATGGAATGAATGAATAAAGAAATAACATCATAAAATACAGTCCTTTTTGGGAACCTAAGAGTTCAGTCAAGAAACTCACCACATTTTATGGAACCCAAAGGTCCATCACTGCGTCCACAAGTCTGCCACTTGTTCCCTATCCTGAGCCAGATTCCTTCACTCTATGCCCTTCCATCCTGTTTCTGTAAGATTCATTTTAATATTATCCTCCCATCTATGCCTAGGTCTTCCAAGTGGCTCCCCACAAAAATCCTGTATGCACTTTACCAATTGACACAGTGTCATATCCCCGAAGATTTGAATTTACAAATTAATAAACGATTTCTCTTTCTTTCTCTTTATCAACGTGCACACATGTGATAAGTGCAATATGTCTCTCTCCCCACCTACCACTTAAAAAGAACAACTGTAAGGGTTGTTCTCACCTTCAGCCCCTGGACGTAGACTGGGTTAATTTCATTGAGCCCTAGCCTAAGAGGCACAATAAGCACAAGTGGTTTCCAGTTACTTGTGAGACGAAAATCTCCGTCTCCACTGGACTGCTCGCTGGACAACTTGCACAGTCGTTCTACAAACACAAGACAGATCACAGTAACGTTTATAACACACCACACTGTCTCCACTGGACTGCTCGCTGGGCAACTCGCCAGGGCTGCACAGAGAAATTTGGAGGCACAGGGCAGTCGACCATCTCAGACCCTTAGCCTCCTATAGGTACACAGACTACATATGTACATAATGGCATTGTGTGGTTTGTCTTCTATCCAATAAATGATACTTTCGCATGTATTTACATGTGGCAGCAACTGATTCAACATTAGCCACAGAAGCTGCGTTAGTGGTGTAAATAGACATTTTTTTATTGCCAGGCAAGGGCCTCCCAAAACCTGGCTTGCAGGCCTGGGTCAAAATGCCCCAGTTGCCCCCCCCCCCCCCCCCCTGCAGCCCTGTGACTTGCACAGTCGTTCTACAAACATAAGATACACCACAGCCACATTTATAATACACTGTTCCCCCTGTGAATTTCTTCAGTCCATTTAGACTTCTTTAAACAGCTAATGAGTATTTGACTTTTGAATCCTTCAGTGTGAATCACAACTAAATCTGAAAGTATATTAATAAAATCCTGTCATGCGAACAAGCATGTTAATTTGGAGCAGGACTCATATGGCTGTTCATCAAGCTGGACTGCACCAAGCTGAACACTGTCAGTACACCACTCTACACAGCGTCACATCAAGCTGAACAGTCAGTACATCACGCTACACAGTGTCACACCAAGGTGAATACCATCAGCAGACCATGCTACACAGTGTCACATCAAGGTGAATACCGTCAGCAGACCACGCTACAGTGTCACATCAAGTGAATACTGTCAGCACACCACGCTACACAGTGTAACATCAAGCTGAACACTGTCAGTACACCATGCTACACAATGTCACACCAAGGTGAATACTGTTAGCAGACCACACTACACAGTGTCACATCAAGGTGAATACTGTCAGCAGACCACGCTACACAGTGTCACATCAAGGTGAATACTGTCAGCAGACCATGCTACACAGTGTGCTGTCAGCAGACTACGCTACATAGTGTCACATCAAGCTGAGTACTGCCAGTAGACCATACTATAGAGCTTCACATCCCAGGCCCTGCTCTCAGAACTCCAAACCTCACAGAATTTAGCATCAAGTCTGGTAGTGTGTTGTTTTCCATATAAATTGCCTGTTCTTATACAAATTTCATCATCACGTAATTACATGTCTGGACATGATTTTCGCAGCCACTGTGACTACCTATGTGGGATTTGAGGTTCTGACAGCCATGTTTCTTAGGGTTTGTGTCTTCTAGGATGTGACACTGTGTTGTTGGGCGAGTGCCTCCTCATGTTTTGAAGGATCATAATGCCTTCATCTTCAAGGGTCAAGCAGTCTACGATGAAGAGCCACAAAGTAAGAAATGTAGTATTATACAGGTACAGTGGTACCAATAAGTAGATGGCAAGAGAGGGTTGCAAACCAATCAGGGTTATTCTTCTTTCACTGCCTGACCTTTGCAGTTTAAGGCACTACATTCCTTCAAAGTCAGGAACCAAGCACCCAATAACACAGCATCATATTCCAAAAGACCTGAACCCATGCACAGCGTCCAGCATTGGACATGCTTCTTGTTTGCGCGTCCTGCATGGCAGTGACTGGCATTGGACACGCTTCTTGTTAGCGCGTCCTGCATGGCAGTGACTGGCGTCATCGAGCATGCACAATCCATTTCAGCTAGAGAACAATGCCTTATAACATGAGTTACATGGAATAAAGATACGAAGCAAACATGATATATTTTAAAAACCAGTATCAAAACTTCAGAAATCAGAGCCACTACTACTGCAAACTTCATGCCAACATGTCCAATACTCCTTATCACTGCCCCCAACTCTGGTGACCAGGAAGCAGCAGATAAACTAGTTTTGTCACTACTTCCATTTCAAATGCACACATGCTACACATTAAAATACAGGACAGCCCCATTTATATACATGTTTGTCCACACAAGTGAGTGGGAGTGGGGAATAACACGCACGCAGGACATAGCTGAAGACTACGTAACTACAGTGTAAAACTGATGTCTCAGTCAGCATTAGTCCTGTTCTCAACCACCCCACCTCCATCAGCTGTTTTCTTCCAATAACTTATAATTCAGATATATAACATGCCATACATCCTATTTCACTTCCTGTAAGCAAGGTCTCACGCGGTCAAATAGCAGTAGATAGTGGTCAACACTCTTTGCCAGATAAAATCACAATACATAAACTACTTCAATAATAAAGCCTTCACTAAATAAAATAAAGCAACAATACTAGAAGTTACGCAGAAGTAGGGATTTATGCAACAGGAAAGCAGGCGTTAATTTCTGCTTTAAACTAGTGCAATATGCAATCTCATACTCCATAGTTAAACATGGCTGACAGAGCTGTGGAAGTATGGTCCCAGACATTGAGCTCGTACCTCAAACTGAGATGGCCATCAATTCCATAATACCAACAGACACAAAGTCTTTATTATGGGATAATAAAAGTTAACACTACAACACCGGCCTCTGTGCACTGTACGGTCTTTAATTCCTCACAAGTCACCAGCCTGTGTGCACTGTACTGCATGATTGCACTTTACGGTGCTTCAAATTTAAAACCCCTCCATCCTCAGCAGAACTTGGAATTTAAACCCCAGTGTTACTGAAGGGTTAAGTGTGCCTTACGAAAGAGGTTCAGGCAATGAATGGCTATCTGTGATACCAAGACCAACAGTGAATCATTCAAGCTGAGGAAAGATGATTCAAGTCTTCAGAGATGACGGTACTACAAGCATTTGAAATGTTGGTATTACTAGCATCATGTCACAGAAGACTTGAATCTTCTGCGACAGCACTGTGAGAATCAAATGTTGCAAGCTGACATGTTTTAAACATCAGACTTTATCTTCTGCTTTACAAACGACAAGAAGCTAAAAAGCCATGGAACTGGTTCGGGTGATACTGTGTGTCACAATGTGAAAATTACTTACTTATTTCATTTACAATAACAGTGTTGTCAAGCGCTACATGGATCACGATGGAACTCCATTCGTCGTACACAGCTAGTTTTCTGAAATGAACACACAAAGTACAACACACGACTTTAATTCAATTAGCTCCAAGAAGCAGAGTCCTTCTTGATAAGCTAACAGTCCCTCAGCTGAACCAGAAATTCCTCAACTCTTACAGAACTAGGGTTCATTGCTATATTCACAACAGCCTGCTACTTGTCCGTACGCTGCACCACACGAATCCAGTCCAAGCCCTCCCATCCTATTTCTTTAACACCCATTTTAATATTATTCTCCTATCTACACCTAAGTCTTCCTAGTGGTCTTCTTCCTTTAGGTCTACCAACCAAATATCTATGCATTCCTTCTCTTCCCCAGACATGCCACATGCCCCACCCAACTTATCACACTTAATGCAATTACGGCTTAAAAATAACTACCCAACAGCAGAGTCCGCATGTTTGTGCCACAAGACAAGAACCAAGTGTTGTCTTCTCCCACACAGCTACACCACATCTCTCTGGCAATTCACACGTCTTTAATTGGTCCTACTGATCTTTGACATGATGCCAATAATTTGAAACAAACAGGAGCGACAGTATTATGTCTTCTGATACTGGGTGTCTGGAAAACTGACAACAGTGAATTGTGAGTGTCTGGAAAACTGACAACAGTGAATTGTGAGTGTCTGGAAAACTGACAACAGTGAATTGTGTCTGGAAAACTGACAACAGTGAATTGTGAGTGTCTCGAAAACTGACAACAATGAATTGTGTCTGGAAAACTGACAAAGTGAATTGTGTCTGGAAAACTGACAACAGTGAATTGTGATTGTCTGGAAAACTGACAACAGTGAACTGTGAGTGTCTGGAAAACTGACAACAGTGAATTGTGAGTGTCTGGAAAACTCACAGCAGTGAATTGTGAGTGTCTGGAAAACTGACAACAGTGAATTGTGAGTGTCTGGAAAACTCACAGCAGTGAATTGTGAGTGTCTGGAAAACTGAAAACAGTGAATCGCGAGTGTCTGGAAAACTGACAACAGTGAATTGTGAGTGTCTGGAAAACTGACAACAGTGAATTGTGAGTGTCTGGAAAACTGACAACAGTGAATTGTGAGTGTCTGGAAAACTGACAACAATGAATTGTGTTTGTCTGGAAAACTGACAACAGTGAATTGTATGTCTGGAAAACTGACAACAGTGAATTGTGAGTGTCTGGAAAACTGACAAGCAGTGAATTGTGATGTCTGGAAAACTGACAACAGTGAATTGTGAGTGTCTGGAAAACTGACAACAGTGAATTGTGAGTGTCTGGAAAACTGACAACAGTGAATGTGAGTGTCTGGAAAACTGACAACAGTGAATTGTGAGTGTCTGGAAAACTGACAACAGTGAATTGTGAGTGTCTGGAAAACTGACAACAGTGAATCTGTGATGTCTGGAAAACTGACAACAGTGAATTGTGAGTGTCTGGAAAACTGACAACAAGTGAATTGTGAGTGTCTGGAAAACTGACAACAGTGAATTGTGAGTGTCTGGAAAACTGACAACAGTGAATTGTGAGTGTCTGGAAAACTGACAACATGAATTGTGAGTGTCTGGAAAACTGACAACAGTGAATTGTGATCTGGAAAACTGACAACAGTGAATTGTGTCTGGAAAACTGACAACAACAGTGAATTGTGATTGTCTGGAAAACTGACAACAGTGAACTGTGAGTGTCTGGAAAACTGACAACAGTGAATTGTCTGGAAAACTGACAACAGTGAACTTGTGAGTGTCTGGAAAACTGACAACATGAATTGTGTCTGGAAAACTGACAACAGTGAATTGTGAGTGTCTGGAAAACTGACAACAGTGAATTGTGAGTGTCTGGAAAACTACAACAGTGAATTGTGAGTGTCTGGCAATCTGAAAACAGTGAATTGTGAGTGTCTGGAAAATTGACAACAGTGATTGTGAGTGTCTGGAAATCTGACAACAGTGAATTGTAAGTGGGTGGCAGGACCACGTGTTACTCCTTCAAACAACCTGCTTGGTACCAACAAGCCACACAACACGGGGAGATTGTAACCAAATACAGTAGAACCCTGTTAAGAAGTCTTTCAAGGGACCACAGGATTAGGGACTCCTCAAGCAGAAGACTTATTAAGAGGGAAGCTTATTAAAAGCAATAGGATTACGGGACTTTAAAAATTTATACAGATAAATGCCCTTTTTAACTGAAACTCACTGATTCACTAGCTCATTTGATTCCAGAATCTCTAATATTATTTTTGTCATGCTCACTTCAACACCTGTGCCACAGTGTTTGGCCCAAACCACTGTCCCACATCCTTCCCGTCAGATGCACCCATCAAAGCGATCTGATGAATCGAATACGCTGCAGCACGGCGGTCTTCAAACATGTGCAAAATCTGAAGATATGCTGTATTCTGTGACTCTGGATTCCAACACCAATCTCGACCTGCTCAATAAAAAACGAGTGAAGAAACTTAAGCAGTGCACCCTTGTTTGTTTTTTTCCCAGTTAGCATATGGTCTATATTTCACTGATTTATAGGTTTTAAAGCAATTCAAACACTTTTGCATCCCCTGTGTGTGTGTGTGTGTGTGGGGGGGGGGGGGGGCGAAGAAAAAGAAAACTCCTGCCACGTATTGCTAATATATGCAAACTACTGTACTAGAAGGTATGTCAAAATATGTAAACAGCAAAGATATAACAATCAGCAAAAACTCATACATGGCTTCTGAATGTACATCTGTACAGAAGCCTCAGAACAGAGGACAGAAGAGGTTCACTGTATGCTTGAACAAGTCTTCATACTCGTAAGTAAAATGGATTCATAACACACTGTTTCAAAAGATCTGAACAGAAACGTTGAAAAAAATCAGTTCCTCTTGAGCCACTTAAAATCTCGTACAAAAATATAAATGCCACATACCCAGATGCAGACACACTAAGGCCTGAGCAAGGACCATCTGTCCACAGCGAAGCATGCAACCCCAGCCTTTGTCTGTTGTGATTCCTGTATCCCCAATCTGTACAAAACCACGCCGGTATGTGAACCACAACTTAGAGCGAATGTCCTTACGAATAATCTCCAAATCTGAAAAACCATAAAGTGAGGGTAAATGGTAATAGTAACAAATTACAGTTTCAGTTTAGCCTCTTAATTGCTACATGTTTATTTGCTAGGCCTGTTTCCATTGTGGGATTTTCTCAACCCTCTTCGTAATGCTTTTAGAACTAAAGAGCAATGGCCAGCATATGATTCCAAAAACTTCTTCCATGGGTGAAAGTGCATGATGCTTCTATTTGCAAGCACCAAATCAACTCTAAATTCAGATGGTATGGAAGCTCTCGTGTCAACATTTAAGTGTGTTGTTTAACAACAAAGTACTAGGAGAAAACCTGTCCTGGTGCCAATTTTTCCACCATAAACCTCAGATGGAATGGCCTGGACTTGAACTCAGGTCACTGTGGTGACATGCCAGTGACTACCTGCCTGAACCACGGCATAGCCCATATCAATGTCACTTAGCAACAGGAGTGGTCTGGTGCAACTGTACTACAGCAGTGTGTGTGTGTGTGTGTGTGTGTGTGTGTGGAGTAGCGCAGAAAGGTCCAGTACATCATCATATTCACCATCAATAGCTCTGTACATCTTGCCCAGTACCCAGACTGGATCCTTTGTATGTGGAATATCGTCTGGATCCAAATGCCCTGCTTCTTGGGTCAAATACGCTTCAAACATCATATCCATCCTCACAGTATGCAGTTACTACTGATTCAGGAAGACAGTCTTACACATTCTGGCTCTGCAGCTGTAACAAAGTAAACATTAGGATGTCTCCATGTTATGCATAGACGTACCAACCACAGGACTTAAATACCTGTGGTTTTTTCATTTTTTTCAGTTTTTCTAACTGTGGTATAGAATTTTTAAATTATTTACATGCAGGCAAAATAAGTGGTGCCAGAAGCAGGCGTGCGAGTTTACAGGCGTCTGTAAAATGAAAGTAAGTTCTATTATATACATAATAAAAAAAGCCAAACAAAATATAAAGGGAAACGTAAAAAGTTTAACTACCTTCACCATGATCATCATCATGATATATAATTCTCAGTAATGCCAGGTCTTAAGGTAAATAATTAAAATGATTTTTTCCATTAAGCTATATAACTACAAACATTCGGCTAGACTGGAGGTAATAAAAGTGTACTACAATGGTGGAGTGAAAGTAACAGATCAAGAGATGTGGCAGAGGGTCCATCAATAAGCCTTCTTTCTGTGGGCTCTACATGGAGCTAACACAAACTATACACCCACTTAATGCAGTAGTTCACAATATTGTAAAAGAACTATAAGAATGTTCGCAATGCACAACATACCATTGCACTAAATGACGCAGTTGAAAACAGCCAGCCAATACAACAACAATACATATATTTGTACAGCGTGTCCAGCTTAAAGCGGAAACTGCTCGCAGAATCTACAAAGCCCATCATACACAGTACATCAACAATCCGTATTACGCAGAGCGGACAACAGCGCCACTGCATAGAGCAAGATGGCGCTGCTCGCTCAGCACCACCGAGTCCTGCTCAGGTCTGCTCAGTCCCACATTAAAACAAAAACTCTCAGGACAGTTGCCCCCAACATGTTTTTGTCTTCAAGATAATCTTCAAAGGCTGATATAATAAATGTGAATTCACTGCACACGATGTATGGACTGTTTACTGTACAAATAAATAAACTGTTGTTGTATTACATGGTTACTGTTGACAGAACTATGAAAAGTACAGAGCATATGAGAACAGAAAAAGAAAATCAGAGATTGAAGTGGAAGCAAGAAAAGAGTATGGGAAAGTTAAAATTTTCCATTTTGATATTAAATCATATCACATTTATATGGTTGAAACATTCTGTTGTTTTCAGTGTTACTGCATATCAGTGTTACTGTATTTCAGCGTTACTGTATTTCAGCATTACTGTATTTCAGCGTTACTGTATTTCAGCGTTACTGTATTTCAGCGTTACTGTATTTCAGCGTTACTGTATTTCAGCGTTACTGTATTTCAGCGTTACTGTTATTTCAGCGTTACTGCATTTCAGCGTTACTGCATATCAGTGTTTACTGCATTTCAGTGTTACTGTATTTCAGTGTTACTGTATTTCAGTGTTACTGCATTTCAGTGTTACTGTATTTCAGTGTTACTGTATTTCAGTGTTACTGCATTTCAGTGTTACTGTATATCAGTGTTACTGTATATCAGTGTTACTGTATTTCAGTGTTACTGTATTTCAGTGTTACTGTATTTCAGTGTTACTGTATTTCAGTGTTACTGTATTTCAGTGTTACTGCATATCAGTGTTACTGCATATCAGTGTTACTGTATTTCAGTGTTACTGTATTTCAGTGTTACTGTATTTCAGTGTTACTGTATTTCAAAGAACTTTATTCTGATTTCACAGTGCATTTTTGAACATTATCGATAAGCCAAAACATATGTTGGGGTTTTTTATCTAACATTTTATAGAATATTTTAATGTTCTTTAAATAAATATGTGCATTTGGTTGGTGTAAAACATAATTAATGTATTTCAAAGGTTTTCTTAATGTTTAAATCAATAAATGTAAATCACTTGTCTACCAACAACTGCACTATTAGCATAAACTGTCGTTCAGTACTACCCTACATATGTTTCAGTCACTACGTGACCATCATCAGGGGTATCTAAATATATCTTTGTATACACTTCACAATAAATGTACTGTGGTTCACTTGAAGTACACTGACAACTTCTGGTAATGATCCAGTGCATAGAAGTATCGAGCTTGTCACTCTACTATGAACAAACTGAAACTGTTTGTTGACAAACACCTCAAACAACACTTCTGAGATCTTCACATTATTTTCACCATGCATTTTGATTCCATTAGCAGTATTAGCACAACTTTAATGTTCTAACTACTACCAACGATATACCGTTTTATATCTGCAACCCGCAGTGTTACACCTCGAGCGTTTGACGTAAGACGAACACAACCTGCATTTGAAAGTGAACAGAAGCTACAAAAACGTTGTGATGACGTGTGATAATACCAAATGAACTGGTGACAGTGAGGTGAACCTACTGGTGTACCGTGATGATGGCTGGACCACAGCCGAAACGTATGTAGGGTAAAAGTGTAACAGAAATACAAAAAGTGCATTTGTTGGTTATAATACTGCTAACACTTCTGAGAGTAATGGACAGAATACTGAAGAGTGAACATGTCAATACAATGACCCTATACATACCTGAATTTGTTCCCTATTGTTACATTTTGTGTATAAGAAACAAGCACAATGCTAATTCATTAAATCCCCACTCACACACCCAAGGTTTACAGAAGTTTACAGAAGGTTTACAGAAGTGGGAAGTCATCATTCATTATCCTTTCAGAAATATGGCAGATATGTTTATGTATTTTGTACAGAAGTACAAGATAACTTTCATTATGTATGTATTTTATAGCTTGGAGTGAGCCTAAGGCATCATATAAAATGACTAATAATCTAATTAATACAGTTTGTTTTATAGACATAACTGAAAACACAACACTGCTCTATACACATACAACCCAACTGTAACCTGCTTTACACAAACCCTATAGTGTTAACTTTCATGTCTATAGTGCATTACTTTTTCAGTTATGTTTCTCTTCTTTGGCAACTCTCACATCTCTGACCATGATGTAATATGGTGAGAATTAAATATGACACAAGATGAAAGAAACATACAAAGTAATGTACTAGGATTACATTTCCACAGGTACTATGTATAAATGTTGCTTTTTTTTTAAATAAATAATACCGTAGAGAAAGGTTCCTGAATGAAAGATTGCAAACAGGGAAATATTATACCAAAAATAAACTTTCACAGCACTATACACTACTCTGCATGTTATCTTCATGTTGTGAAAGACTATATGGCTTTGTACACTGCTCAGTTACTTGAATGTATATTGATTGATGCAGTAAGCACATCTGGTGTGATGTAATACACCTTTCATAACCATGGTTGCTTCCCCATCCAGCCAAGAAAGCAAACATGGTATACTGAAATGTGAGATTCTCCTAATAGTGCTGATGAAGATTCAAGTCTTCTTGGATGGTTAGTGGCGTGGAATTCTAAGCAGTTACTTACGTTTTGGCAGAGCATATTATCTCCATCCTCAGAGTCAAGCAGACCAAAAAGAGTATCTTATTGATATTACAAACACGATTTGTAGAAATGGAATAACACTACACTATTGCTGTTACATTAAGACACAGCAACAAAAATAAACATTTCTAACAACAGATTCCTACTGTTTGTTCCAACCTGCTACAAGGGGGGATCAATCTGCTACTCTGCCTCTGTGATTAGGATACAACTTCATGAACACAAGGTTCTAAACGCGTTCTTAAATTGCTGTATTAGCTAGGCAAATTCGCGTCCACATAATTTAGAACTTTCATCGGCAGTGCGCAAGTAAGGTTTCCTTCAGATAAAATTCGCCCTGGACCTTACCTTGACAATCCGCAAATGGACATATATTTTGACGATGAAAACACAAAATTAAACATGCCAAAGTCTACAACATTTATCGCAAAAATTAAGTACATCGAAATGAATTGTCAGTCCAAAACAATGTTAGTTTAATAAACGTTTGACCTTCATGTTCTGACGACCTTAACCACACAAAAACAGCTGGCAAACCCCCAAATCATTCGTAACTTGCAGATTCTGTTGCATTGCTAACTAGCTGAAATATGAATGATTCTGTACCTTAAATTAATGTTTTGTTGTTTTAATTTTGTCTCTTTAACTACTAAGAGCCATCATTTTCCAAATTCATAGTTGATTCTTTACATACAATCGCAATACCAACAACCATATAACTTGACAACGCTCCCCACCACAGATCATCTGGCGCAAGTGCAGTTTCTTCATAGCCTTCGCAATGTGATTTTACATGGTTGCACGTCCAAAGAGAAGAAAACATTTACTTTACCACACGTTACATCACACACGCAGTAAAACATGCAAAATGTAAATATTATCCATCCTGTTAAATTTCGCTATCAAATTAAATACTGTACGGACTGCCGCAGTTTCTGTCGGATGGTTGCACTAGAAGGCTACCTATAAACATTCATCTTTTTCGCGAGACAGTTTTAAACATTACTCATACTGAACATATCCGTATAATCAAACCCCTTTTGCACGAAGTACGAACTGCGGGGAAGAGGAGCAGCAACAACTTATTATACGAATACTTCATACATGTACTATGTCGCGTCAAGCATTTTTAATAATAATTCTCTAAGCCTAAACCCTACTCATTCTTGTACATGTAAAAGAAACTTGGGTTTGATTCAGAGTATATTTAACGATGCGTTGTGTCAGTGTATAGCTAGATGGAATGAGAGAATGACGAGTAATTAAAAAGAGAAAGTGAGTTTGAACGGAACTTATACCGCATACTTTGAGAATGATATTAAAAAATTAAATCGTGCAAGCATACGACGTGGACATATTCTTTTTACATTACAATCGTAAAGAAAATCAGATTGGAATTGCTACTGGGTCAATGTATCCTAGCAACGTCGCTACAATCGAGAGTTCACTTTTCCTGAGAGGGATAAGAATTGCGGATATGGCTGCACGTTGACATGTTTTAGCGGAGATGCTTGCCTGTATTTTCCACAACCGATAGTCTCTTCCCAAGTAATTATTCTTCGCCGAATACAAATCATAAAACCTGCTTCCTACCTCCAAATTTGTGGGTCAGCCGTTTGTTTTAATATCGAATGTAAAAAAAATTAAAAAAAGTACCGTGATGGGGTGGTCCATACCCAGTATCTTATAAATCGGTAAACAGGTTTAAAAGTTCATGGGAAATACACAGACAACATGCTGATTTCATATATATTTTTTTTATTACCAAGAAAGAAATTGCGCTAAAATGTATATATGATTAGGCGGTTGTTGCCTGTTTTAAAGAATTATCTGTATGGTAAGCCGGCCGATGTTAGGAGAGCTAGTGACCTCGCCGGCTGTAGGCTATAGCTGCTTTGTATACACAGAGCCATCAGAATTTAAACAGCAATCATCGACTGTCACTTTATGACATCATCAGACGTCTCTCATATGAAAGGTTCACATATGATAGCCTCTAAGAAATAAGACCGAACTTCGAAACACAAACATACACGTTGACCCCATTACACGACGTTTCAGACATACGTTATGTAAATTACAGTTCAACAACTTCAGTCTTCAACAAGACAATATTGCCATTTGTTTGCCCCCTACTTCTGCTGGTACCATTCAGCGTATTTACTTTACAGCTTTCTCCGGCTTTCATTCTGTTCTTTTCTTTCAGCATTGTAAGGCGTATGCTAGACATTCAGAGGATAACTAACTCCACGGAGTAGGGTCCCTCTTCAGAAGCTAACAGTTCCTCAGCTAGTCAAATTCCCTGTATTTTATGCAAATCGTATGTTCATTACCGTGCTCATAAGAACCACTTGACCCTATTCTGAGCCAGATTAATCTAGTCCACACCCTCCCATCCTATTTCTTTAGGAGGTACTTTAATATTGTTCCTCCCATCTATACTTAGGTTTTCCAAGTGACCTCTTGCCTTCATGTTTACTCACAAAACGCGGTATGCACCTCTCCTCTCCCCCGTACAGCCACGTTCCTCACCCCTCTCTTTCGCCTTCATTTGATCACCCTCACATCATGAAGCTCCTCCTTATGTAGTCTTCGCCAGTCTCCCGTTACCCCGTCCCTGTTAGACCCAAATTCCATCCTCAGCACCCCATTCTCGGACAACTTCAGCCTGTTTTCCTCTCTTAATATAAGAGACCAAGTTTCATATCGTCTAGGATCCTAGACAAAATTATAGTTCTGTATATCCGAATGTTTATATTCTCAGATAGCAAACGGGAAGACAGACATTCTGGACTAAATGTCAGCGGGCATTCGCTAAATTTAATCTCCTCTAAATTTCTTAATGCCGATCGCAGTGGCCGCGCGGTCTAAGGCGTGGGTCTGTAGCCGCTCGCTTGCTGGGATTGCGGGTTCGAATCCCACCGAGGGCATGGATGTCTTTTGTGACTGTTGTGTCTTGTCATGTAGAGGTCTCTGCGTCGGGCTGATCGCTCGTCCAGAGGAGTCCTACCGAGTGTAGTGTGTCTAAAAAGTGTGATCGTGAAGCCTCGATAATGAGGAGGCCCTGGCCCACTACGGGCTATTGCGCCATTAGAAAATGCAGTTTCTTAATGTTTGGATATGTCAGTATTGTTTCCAAATATTTGAAATTCGTCACATCTTCAAAGGATGTATTACCTACCACGGATAAATAAGCACAATTACTTATCACTGTCACAGGACTCACACCACAACTTACATAGCAGCATGTCAACAGATTTCTCCTCCAAGCAGTATGACATTATCGGCGCTGAACACACGACAAGGCCCTTCCTAGTAAAGTGTTTGCTTAACATCGGAATGAAGAGCAGACGTCAGACAACAGGTCACGTGCACTGTGACCAGGCATCAGTAGGCTAGTTGACGAGGTTTTATAATTAGTTGTATTGATTTGATTCACGCACCTTTCAATAACAGCGACCACGAGGTCTGAAAAACTGCCACCTCATCTTGCAGCGCTATATCACCGACTTCGCGAATTATACCCCCCTCCCTGTCCCTGTGCGCGCCATAAAGGCATACAGCTCCGCGCCGTGGTCGCTATACCGACTGAGCATGTGGCTGGGTGGGCCTCAGAGCCCAGGACCGTACTACAGCATACTGAGCTGTATCTGCCTGAGGGCATAGACATGTCTTTGGTTTTTGTCACGTTGCATTGTTATGGACCACCATGTTTAACATTCACAAATTGTACGTTCTGCCCACACAGTGTATTTATGTGTTTTGTGTGTATCTCAGAACAAACAGCGATTATTTCACTGTACAGCATTAACTGACTGGTTTGTATAACTGAGACGGAGTGTGTTTACTGCGCGGTAGGGACTGTATTTATGTGTTTTGTGTGGATCTCAGAACAAACAGCGATTATTTCACTGTACAACATTAACCGACTGGTTTGTATAACTGAGACGGAGTGTGTTTACTGCGCGGTAGGACTGTATTTATGTGTTTTGTGTGGATCTCAGAACAAACAGCGATTATTTCACTGTACAACATTAACTGACTGGTTTGTATAACTGAGACGGAGTGTGTTTACTGCGCGGTACGGACTGTATTTATGTGTTTTGTGTGGATCTCAGAACAAACAGCGATTATTTCACTGTACAACATTAACTGACTGGTTTGTATAACTGAGACGGAGTGTGTTTACTGCGCGGTACGGACTGTATTTATGTGTTTTGTGTGGATCTCAGAACAAACAGCGATTATTTCACTGTACAGCATTAACTGACTGGTTTGTATAACTGAGACGGAGTGTGTTTACTGCGCGGTACGGACTGTATTTATGTGTTTTGTGTGGATCTCAGAACAAACAGCGATTATTTCACTGTACAACATTAACTGACTGGTTTGTATAACTGAGACGGAGTGTGTTTACTGCGCGGTACGACTGAGTGTTTATATAGTGTGTTTACTGAGCGGTACGGACTGAATGTTTAAGTATGTTTCAATGGCCCTGGGGTCGACTCAGCCTCTAACAGAAATGAGTACCAGGAATATTTCCTGGGGGTAAAGGCGGCCGGTGCGAAGGGTGACAAACTTACCACATTCACGTGCCGATTGTCTAGAAATCTGGGAGCCTCAACCTCCTGGAACCCCCAAGGGCCTGTAATGGGATTGCTTTACCTTTATCAGGTTTATCTTTGTCTTTAAATCAATCGGTTAGTCGCCGGCTTTTCACCGCGAAGGCCCGGGTTTGATCCCACGTAGATCCATATAAGATTTGTGATGGACAAAGTGGCACTGGAACAGGATTTTTTCCCAGTACGTCGGTTTCCCCATGTCAGTATCATTCCACCAGTACTACATACTCATCTTCATCAACATGTTCTTACCAGAAAGACAAAGGGCGTAGCCTGGTAACCTTCCAAAAAGCAATGCTCTTTCAGGGAGCATTGGATAGAAAAGTAGGCTCATTTTAGTTTCGCTTATTTATAGTCTTCAGTACTCATTTGCATTTTTTGCAAAATATGCATCGGTCGAAATTTATTAAGAACTGTTCTCTTCTCAGTGCTCTGCAAGGAACTGGTTGCAGCAACGTACAGCTGCAGGTATACGGGCATTCAGTCATTTAATACGCTGTGGAAGGAAATGGTCGTGGCCTGATTTCCATCACAGCATCTTCCTGGACAGACTGAAAAGATCCGCTAAACCTTAGTTTGGATAGACGGTCTCCTAGTTGGGATTTAAACCAGGGACCTCATGGCGACAAAGCAGGAGTACCAACCGCCTGACCACGACGTTCGATAGGCACTGTCATCATCCAGTCAACTGAACAACAACAGACGTCCCTATGGCTGTGAGCTGCTTAACAGGCGAGGATAATGTAAATGTGGAGCAAATTAGCTACAGATGTTGCAGCAGTGTCATATGTTGACTGACTGCACAGATCAGAGCTGTGCTTGACCACTAACAGCAGTGTCATATGTTGACTGACTGCACAGATCAGAGCTCTGCTTGACCACTAACAGCAGTGTCATTGTTGACTGACTGCACAGATCAGAGCTGTGCTTGACCACCAACAGCAGTGTCATGTGTTGACTGACTGCACAGATCAGAGCTCTGCTTGACCACTAACAGCAGTGTCATATGTTGACTGACTGCACAGATCAGAGCTGTGCTTGACCACCAACAGCAGTGTCATGTGTTGACTGACTGCACAGATCAGAGCTCTGCTTGACCACTAACAGCAGTGTCATGTGTTGACTGACTGCACAGATCAGAGCTCTGCTTGACCACTAACAGCAGTGTCATATGTTGACTGACTGCACAGATCAGAGCTCTGCTTGACCACTAACAGCAGTGTCATATGTTGACTGACTGCACAGATCAGAGCTCTGCTTGACCACTAACAGCAGTGTCATATGTTGACTGACTGCACAGATCAGAGCTGTGCTTGACCACCAACAGCAGTGCCATATGTTGACTGACTGCACAGATCAGAGCTGTGCTTGACCACCAACAGCAGTGTCATGTGTTGACTGACTGCACAGATCAGAGCTCTGCTTGACCACTAACAGCAGTGTCATATGTTGACTGACTGCACAGATCAGAGCTGTGCTTGACCACCAACAGCAGTGTCATGTGTTGACTGACTGCACAGATCAGAGCTCTGCTTGACCACCAACAGCAGTGTCATGTGTTGACTGACTGCACAGATCAGAGCTGTGCTTGACCACCAACAGCAGTGTCATGTGTTGACTGACTGCACAGATCAGAGCTCTGCTTGACCACCAACAGCAGTGTCATGTGTTGACTGACTGCACAGATCAGAGCTCTGCTTGACCACTAACAGCAGTGTCATATGTTGACTGACTGCACAGATCAGAGCTGTGCTTGACCACCAACAGCAGTGTCATGTGTTGACTGACTGCACAGATCAGAGCTCTGCTTGACCACTAACAGCAGTGTCATATGTTGACTGACTGCACAGATCAGAGCTCTGCTTGACCACTAACAGCAGTGTCATATGTTGACTGACTGCACAGATCAGAGCTCTGCTTGACCACTAACAGCAGTGTCATGTGTTGACTGACTGCACAGATCAGAGCTCTGCTTGACCACCAACAGCAGTGTCATGTGTTGACTGACTGCACAGATCAGAGCTCTGCTTGACCACCAACAGCAGTGTCATGTGTTGACTGACTGCACAGATCAGAGCTCTGCTTGACCACTAACAGCAGTGTCATATGTTGACTGACTGCACAGATCAGAGCTGTGCTTGACCACCAACAGCAGTGTCATGTGTTGACTGACTGCACAGATCAGAGCTCTGCTTGACCACTAACAGCAGTGTCATGTGTTGACTGACTGCACAGATCAGAGCTCTGCTTGACCACTAACAGCAGTGTCATATGTTGACTGACTGCACAGATCATAGCTCTGCTTGACCACTAACAGCAGTGTCATGTGTTGACTGACTGCACAGATCAGAGCTCTGCTTGACCACTAACAGCAGTGTCATGTGTTGACTGACTGCACAGATCATAGCTCTGCTTGACCACTAACAGCAGTGTCATGTGTTGACTGACTGCACAGATCATAGCTCTGCTTGACCACTAACAGCAGTGTCATGTGTTGACTGACTGCACAGATCAGAGCTCTGCTTGACCACTAACAGCAGTGTCATGTGGGTTGACTGACTGCACAGATCAGAGCTCTGCTTGACCACTAACAGCAGTGTCATGTGTTGACTGACTGCACAGATCAGAGCTCTGCTTGACCACTAACAGCAGTGTCATGTGTTGACTGACTGCACAGATCAGAGCTCTGCTTGACCACTAACAGCAGTGTCATGTGTTGACTGACTGCACAGATCAGAGCTCTGCTTGACCACTAACAGCAGTGTCATGTGTTGACTGACTGCACAGATCAGAGCTCTGCTTGACCACTAACAGCAGTGTCATGTGTTGACTGACTGCACAGATCATAGCTCTGCTTGACCACTAACAGCAGTGTCATGTGTTGACTGACTGCACAGATCAGAGCTCTGCTTGACCACTAACAGCAGTGTCATGTGTTGACTGACTGCACAGATCAGAGCTCTGCTTGACCACTAACAGCAGTGTCATGTGTTGACTGACTGCACAGATCAGAGCTGTGCTTGACCACCAACAGCAGTGTCATGTGTTGACTGACTGCACAGATCAGAGCTCTGCTTGACCACTAACAGCAGTGTCATATGTTGACTGACTGCACAGATCAGAGCTGTGCTTGACCACCAACAGCAGTGTCATGTGTTGACTGACTGCACAGATCAGAGCTCTGCTTGACCACTAACAGCAGTGTCATGTGTTGACTGACTGCACAGATCAGAGCTCTGCTTGACCACTAACAGCAGTGTCATATGTTGACTGACTGCACAGATCAGAGCTGTGCTTGACCACCAACAGCAGTGTCATGTGTTGACTGACTGCACAGATCAGAGCTCTGCTTGACCACTAACAGCAGTGTCATATGTTGACTGACTGCACAGATCAGAGCTGTGCTTGACCACCAACAGCAGTGTCATGTGTTGACTGACTGCACAGATCAGAGCTCTGCTTGACCACTAACAGCAGTGTCATGTGTTAAATGACTGCACAGATCAGAGCTCTAGCTTGACCACTAACAGCAGTGTCATGTGTTGACTGACTGCACAGATCAGAGCTCTGCTTGACCACTAACAGCAGTGTCATGTGTTGACTGACTGCACAGATCAGAGCTCTGCTTGACCACTAACAGCAGTGTCATGTGTTGACTGACTGCACAGATCAGAGTCTGTGCTTGACCACTAACAGCAGTGTCATGTGTTGACTGACTGCA
Organism: Reticulitermes speratus; assembly: GCA_021186555.1. Classification (NCBI taxonomy): domain Eukaryota; kingdom Metazoa; phylum Arthropoda; class Insecta; order Blattodea; family Rhinotermitidae; genus Reticulitermes; species Reticulitermes speratus. Next base: position 2,046,388 of record JAJKFL010000026.1, read on the forward strand.
CAGATCAGAGCTCTGCTTGACCACTAACAGCAGTGTCATGTGTTGACTGACTGCACAGATCAGAGCTCTGCTTGACCACTAACAGCAGTGTCATGTGTTGACTGACTGCACAGATCAGAGCTCTGCTTGACCACTAACAGCAGTGTCATGTGTTGACTGACTGCACAGATCAGAGCTCTGCTTGACCACTAACAGCAGTGTCATGTGTTGACTGACTGCACAGATCAGAGCTCTGCTTGACCACTAACAGCAGTGTCATGTGTTGACTGACTGCACAGATCAGAGCTCTGCTTGACCACTAACAGCAGTGTCATGTGTTGACTGACTGCACAGATCAGAGCTCTGCTTGACCACTAACAGCAGTGTCATGTGTTGACTGACTGCACAGATCAGAGCTCTGCTTGACCACCAACAGCAGTGTCATGTGTTGACTGACTGCACAGATCAGAGCTCTGCTTGACCACTAACAGCAGTGTCATGTGTTGACTGACTGCACAGATCAGAGCTCTGCTTGACCACTAACAATTCCTCAGCTAGTCATTATGAGGAAGCCAAAGGTTCATTGCCACGTTCACAGAAAGGCTGTCACTTGTCTGTCTTTAACCAGACAAACCCAGTCTGCCTCCTTCCTTCCTACTGAAAATCCATTTCAATATATTCTTCCCAGCTACCAAGCAATCTCCTTCCTTCTAATTTCCCAACCAAACACCTTTTCTCCCCTATGTGTGCCAGATGCTCTGGCCATCACATCCTCCTTGATTTGATCACATATTATTCCAGGATCTAGGATCTTAAATCTAATAAGTAGCATCGATGTCCCTTCCACCTCAGAAGTTTGCACGGTTACTATGCCCTTAGACATTCATACAAAGTTTCATAAAAATCAGAATGGGGCCAGATGTCCACAAACACATGCCCATGCACATGCACACAGCACGATTATCTCGCAAGGCTATATTTTAGTTTCGTATGTTCCTTTCCAAAAACAAGAAGTGAAGATTTACACGACACGTGCACAAGTGACGACGTGTGTGTCTGTATACGGCGTAAAGTAACATGTCTGCCATGCAAACATTTTAATTTGGATTTCATGGTGATAACTTATGCAGTACTGGAGCTATGAATGTGAAACTTGGTACTAGAGATAAACAGTACACATACATACACATTACTCCACATTACATACGCCATATTGCACGTATGCCAAAATTTAAAACCATGGCAATGACGATAACTTTTGTGGCTACATTTAACTTATACAGAAGTAATGAGTTATACACAAAATTACATGAAACAAGAATAACAATATTGTAATTCAACTCCACAGGGGTCTGACAATGGTATATGACTGAGTGAAGTAATGGAGTACTACATTTCAGAAGCTGGCTCTGGTTAACAGCAGTGCTCAGTGACTGAGGATAGCTCTTTCTGGGGAGTCCACCAGATTAGGTGCTTTCCTTTACCTACAGACGGAAGTGGAGCCGGCTTCTGAAATGTGGTACTCCATTAAAATTAAGATGACAGACAAAGTTCAAAGAAAGAATATTACTTCACCAAATACTGTAACTACTTGAGGAAATCAATGCAATATGAAAGTAGTTCAACCAGTGCTGCTTGAAACCACTTCTTTCTTTCAAAGGAAGAACATTAGGCTAATAATGGCTTGAGGACAGAAATATTGTCTCTGATTTCACAAATCAAATTCTGTGCCAAAAATCTGGCACTTTTCGCAAACCAGTTTCAGGAGGAAGAAGATTAAGGAGTCTGTCAGACACTGCTATGACAGACAGCCGTGTGAAAAAAGCTTCTGTCTGTGGTATGAGCTGCACATGGTCACCCAGGGAAAAAACAATTCAAAGTTCAAACAATTCAATTCCATGGCCAGCACTGGTACAGCAGTTCTGATAGGCCTAACAAATGACTGTGCAATACTTTGCTACAAACGTTACACGATGCAGATGCTACAGAACCTGCTCCCTCCATCTTCAGGGTATATGAGCAGCCTGAGAACTGAGACAACATTTTCTTCTAAAATACCAATACATACCAACAAAATTAGACGGCACACATCCCGGAAGACCACAATCTTCACCATTAACTGAAAATGAATACACTTGGCATTGGCCTGGAAAAGGCTAATGTTCAGGACGGGGCACGTGATCTGATATTATTGCACACAGATGATGAGAATCAGAAATAAAATAATAAGAAACAAAAAAAGTGGTTTATTACAAGTCGGCTATCCACTTAATGATAGTCTGCTTTGTCAAAAACGATGACAAGATGCAAATGGCATTTATAAAATTGCACAGCGTTTGTGCTGCATTGCGTTTCAGAACTTCTCAGACGAGTTCCGGTTATCATCAGGCTGGCACTTTATCACTGCTCGTCAGTTCTTACACAGACCCAACACAACTGAACAGAAATGAATATGTTCATAACATGAGCATAATTTCCATCTGATACAGCTGTGAACAAATGAATGAAACTTTCTATGTGCTTTAACCATTTGAAGCATGAAGTCTACCTAAACGAGAAGAAAATATATACATACAATGTAACACATTAACATCGTGATTGGTCCACCTTGTTTGTACTGTCCTAATTCTTATCATTCTACATACCTGTTCCAAAAATAAATCACGTGCCAACTAATTCACACTTTTAAACACACAGCCTGGAAACAATGCATCAAAACAAAAGACTATATAGGACTACATACAATGCATAAACAGATCATAATGATAGTTAATGTGTTGTGTCATTCCTTGGTTTTCATATTCCTGACTGCAGATCAGAGTGTATGTTAGCATTTTTGATGATCTATTATTTGTGTTAGATTCTAAACCATAACTCTAGGCCGTGCCATGGCTCAGGCGGTTAGTCGCCGGCCTCTCACCACGGAGGCCCGGGTTCGATCCCAGGTCAAGTCCATGTGAGATTTGTGGTGGACAAAGTGGCACTGGGACAGGTTTTTCTCCGAGTTGTCGGTTTTCCCCTGTCAATTTCATTGCACTGGTGCTCCATTACTTGTAAAACTTGGTAAAAAAACTGCTCATCCTCATCTTCATCTTCATCACAGGGGTTACACAATAAGCCTTAAGGCTGTGGTGCGGCCGTAGCATCAGCTGCGGGGCCCCCTCAAAAAAAAAAAAAACCATAACTGAATTGGTCAACAGATTTTAGTAAAAACCACAAAAATCTGTCCAGTGCAAGCCACATTGCTGCATGTGGACAGACAGACGGACAGACATGATGAGCTAACAGTCAATTTTCGAATTTGTTATTTTTAATACGGCTGAAGACATTTACAAGTTCAGCCAGTACCCTGTGCAGCAGTTAACAGTCTGCATTATAACAACCAATCTGGTGAATGCTGTATAGGGAAATAATCACAATTTCTTGTGACGGCCACACAAAACACACAAACACACTGTGTGGGCAGAACGTAGTGTTTCTGAATGTTGAAACAGGTGGTAATCCATGCCTAAAAGTTTTAATGATACAAATAGCCCGGTTCTTCTCAATCAATACAGGAAAAACTAACAAATCAAACAGTTCCAGAATTGCAAGTTTAATATTTTTTCACATTATTTCATTAAGTCAGTAATTCAGGTTTCATTCAAAAGTTTTAAAATGTGGTTATAATAATTACTTAAATAAAATGCAAAATTCTGAACCATACACATTATAAAAAGATACGTCACGGAACATATGACAGTTCTGCTTGTAACGAACCCAAAGACAACTACGTCAACATAGGTACTGCAACACAATGTAACATAATAAAAATTTTAATTTTTAAATCAAACATGACATACTGAAACCCAAACTGGGAAGCAAAAATATTGCATCACGTCTCAGTTTAAAGAAGAAATTTAGTAACAGTTTATGACCCAAATACCATAACTGTCACTTTTATATATTTGCATAGCATATATATGGTTTCTCAAAACCAGAATGTGAGATTATATAGTGTATCATTAGTGAATAAAAGTTTATCATAACTTAAATAGTGTCACAATTTTAAATTTGTGAGCAGTGATATGAAAGTTCACACGTCTTGCATACAAAAATAAAACAGACGAGGATACAAAACAGAAACACTGCGTGTCACAACTTCCTGATCATCACTTTTGTTATTGGTTTATCCGATTTAGCCTAAACCAGCTTATTTCATTCATGTTATTGAAGAAAGCGAACTTTGTTGCACTGTGTAATTTGCAAAGGTAATAAATATAACACATTAATATACTAACATTAGAGACGGATTCCTCTGTTGGTGGAGGCTACGTAGTTAAGCAGCTCATCGCTGTCCTCGCAGACGAACGGTTTCTCATGGTAGCACGCCACATCGTGCCAGGCAATGCCATCATTGTACACGTTGTTGAGAACTGCAAGGCAGGACTCATTTGTTCCATTGATATCAAACTCTGCATTGTCAGGTTGGCGAACCTTTTTGTGCCCAGTCTGACTCCAAGGATTGAAGCCAAAATTGTTGGGAACTTGGTTGGTAGGGGCCATCTTCTGGCGTGTGGCTGACCAGAACCAGCCATAGACGTTCTTAGGCTCCAGGTCACGACGATTCTCGCAACCCTTGAAGTCACAGAGGCGACCACTGGTCCAGATGTAGGGAACATCTCCTGTGATGTAAAGATGACAGCACTGATCTGATGGTCGCACAGTGGTGAATATGAAGGTTTCAATTTTTGATAGGCAGATACCACAATTTCGGAGGCAGCTGCTGCCTCCATATTCAGGGAAGAAATTTAATTACACTTCTACCCAGAAGACATAGGCAGCAGCTGCCTTCAAATATCTGGTAGCTGTGTGTCACATCACACAGGTCTGTAATATTGGTAGCTGTGTCACATCACACAGGTCTGTAATATTGGTAGCTATGTGTCACATCACACAGGTCTGTAATATTGGTAGCTGTGTGTCACATCACACAGGTCTGTAATATTGGTAGCTATGTCACATCACACAGGTCTGTAATATTGGTAGCTGTGTCACATCACACAGGTCTGTAATATTGGTAGCTGTGTCACATCACACAGGTCTGTAATATTGGTAGCTATGTGTCACATCACACAGGTCTGTAATATTGGTAGCTGTGTGTCACATCACACAGGTCTGTAATATTGGTAGCTATGTCACATCACACAGGTCTGTAATATTGGTAGCTGTGTCACATCACACAGGTCTGTAATATTGGTAGCTGTGTGTCACATCACACAGGTCTGTAATATTGGTAGCTGTGTGTCACATCACACAGGTCTGTAATATTGGTAGCTGTGTGTCACATCACACAGGTCTGTAATATTGGTAGCTGTGTGTCACATCACACAGGTCTGTAATATTGGTAGCTGTGTGTCACATCACACAGGTCTGTAATATTGGTAGCTGTGTGTCACATCACACAGGTCTGTAATATTGGTAGCTATGTCACATCACACAGGTCTGTAATATTGGTAGCTGTGTGTCACATCACACAGGTCTGTAATATTGGTAGCTGTGTGTCACATCACACAGGTCTGTAATATTGGTAGCTGTGTGTCACATCACACAGGTCTGTAATATTGGTAGCTGTGTGTCACATCACACAGGTCTGTAATATTGGTAGCTGTGTGTCACATCACACAGGTCTGTAATATTGGTAGCTGTGTGTCACATCACACAGGTCTGTAATATTGGTAGCTGTGTGTCACATCACACAGGTCTGTAATATTGGTAGCTGTGTGTCACATCACACAGGTCTGTAATATTGGTAGCTGTGTGTCACATCACACAGGTCTGTAATATTGGTAGCTATGTCACATCACACAGGTCTGTAATATTGGTAGCTGTGTGTCACATCACACAGGTCTGTAATATTGGTAGCTGTGTGTCACATCACACAGGTCTGTAATATTGGTAGCTGTGTGTCACATCACACAGGTCTGTAATATTGGTAGCTGTGTGTCACATCACACAGGTCTGTAATATTGGTAGCTATGTCACATCACACAGGTCTGTAATATTGGTAGCTGTGTGTCACATCACACAGGTCTGTAATATTGGTAGCTGTGTGTCACATCACACAGGTCTGTAATATTGGTAGCTGTGTGTCACATCACACAGGTCTGTAATATTGGTAGCTGTGTGTCACATCACACAGGTCTGTAATATTGGTAGCTGTGTGTCACATCACACAGGTCTGTAATATTGGTAGCTGTGTGTCACATCACACAGGTCTGTAATATTGGTAGCTGTGTGTCACATCACACAGGTCTGTAATATTGGTAGCTGTGTCACATCACACAGGTCTGTAATATTGGTAGCTGTGTCACATCACACAGGTCTGTAATATTGGTAGCTGTGTCACATCACACAGGTCTGTAATATTGGTAGCTGTGTGTCACATCACACAGGTCTGTAATATTGGTAGCTATGTCACATCACACAGGTCTGTAATATTGGTAGCTGTGTGTCACATCACACAGGTCTGTAATATTGGTAGCTGTGTCACATCACACAGGTCTGTAATATTGGTAGCTATGTGTCTCATCACACAGGTCTGTAATATTGGCTTACCTGCTCTTCTGTATATAGCACTAACTCAATAACAAAAATAGGAAAATAGTACCCTCAACACAACTGTTAGTACCCTCAACACAACTGTTATTTTATTAGAAATCATTATAATTATTATAAATCTTATTTTCATTTAGTTTTGGTTTATACAACTCTTAATGGGCCGGGACAGGGTAGTCGGTATAGCGACTCGCTATGGGCTGGACGGTCCGGGGATAAAATCCCGGTGGGGGCGAGATTTTCAGCACCCGTCCAGACCGGCCCTGGGGCCTACCCAGCCTCCTATACAATGGGTACCAGGTTCCTTTCCCGGGGGTAAAGCGGCCGGGGCGTGGAGTTGACCACCCACCCTCATCTAGTGCCAGGGTTAAAGTAAGAGTAGAGCTATACCTCTACTCCCCCTCTGGGCCTTCATGGCCTGTTGTAGGGAAAACTTTACCTTTACCTTACAACTCTTAATTTTTGAAAAGCTGAGATCACAGACACCAGAAAATGTATCACTTTAATGAGCCGTGTTTAAATTATGTCTCTTCACATAATTTTAATAGCCTGATAATAACATTTCCAAAAGCCAAAATATGTAGCAATTAGGTTGTGGCTGACAGTCTGTGCTTCCTTTCAGCTGTTCACTTACCGCAACAAGATGTCATCGATAAAGATATTACAAATTAATTATTTACTTACATAATCACAACTAGTTTCTGCCTTAGGCCATCTTCAGGTGAAATAATAAGTTAAAAACAACAAAGGCGGTATGCGATAGTGAAAGGCCTTTCCCAAATTAGGGGGGGAAAAGCACTAACTCACCAGCTGCGATTTTCTCAACTGCAAATTAAAAATGTTAGCAGTTTTAACTGTAAAATTGTAACAATCTGGACAATGAGGTGGCGTCCAATGACATAACCTGCACAGCAAGGTTCGCCACAACTGAGCACATGGTTCAATAACTGCATGTGGGCACAAACAAGACAGACACACAGACCACATGGTAACCCCACACATCTACTTTATTTCTAAAAAAAAAAAAAAAAAAAAAACAAACAAACAAACAAACAAACTTGAAAACAGTAACTACAATCTGTCACTGTGACATGACTAAAGACAGGAGTAAAGTCACTTCCTGATACATCATGTATATCAAATACATGGCATACACAAAAGAATGGTGCGGTATCAAAAGTGAATAAAAAATGCATTTCTCACCTTACACGGGCACAACATACACCGTCAGCGGCGGCAACTGTCCAAGTTTCACATTTGGTAATTACAATCCTTCAATGTGTGCACCCTGGGTCACACGACACACATCCATACGGTAATCAAACTCATCCCAGACCCGGTGTAGCATGTCCGCTGTAATGTCCTGCTGCAACGCCATCTTTGAAACTGGCCCCGCGGCCACGCAGTAAGCATGAGAAGCGAACTGCTGGTAGCGCATGAGAAACTTGGACAGTTGCCGCCGCTGACGGTGTATGTTGTGCCCGTGTAATGTGAGACACAAATTTTTTATTCACTTTTGAAACCGCACCATTCTTTTGTGTATGCCCTGTATACGTTACAATTCCATTCTTCTGGGATATAATGTCGCATCAATGGCCATCCATTAGTTAACATCCTGTATTTTGGAGGATCTGTGTTCAAATCTCAGCCTGGAGACCAGCTATCTTGAGATCTTTCATGGCCTTCCTCAGTCGCTCAAGGCAGATGCTGGCACAGTATATCAAAGTAGCCCACGATCACCAATACTTACTAAAGTAAACTTCCTCAGTGTGCGATCAGCAAAGCAATGGTCACAGGTGAAGCCTCCAACTTAAAGACTGAAAATGTGCTGACTGGTAAGGGCACTCACACAGGTGAAGCCTCCAACTTAAAGACTGAAAATGTGCTGACTGGTAAGGGCACTCACACAGGTGAAGCCTCCAACTTAAAGACTGAAAATGTGCTGACTGGTAAGGGCACTCACACAGGTGAAGCCTCCAACTTAAAGACTGAAAATGTGCTGACTGGTAAGGGCACTCACACAGGTGAAGCCTCCAACTTAAAGACTGAAAACGTGCTGACTGGTAAGGGCACTCACAAAGGTGAAGCCTCCAACTTAAAGACTGAAAATGTGTTGACTGGTAAGGGCACTCACACAGGTGAAGCCTCCAACTTAAAGACTGAGAAATGTGCTGACTGGTAAGGGCACTCACACAGGTGAAGCCTCCAACTTAAAGACTAGAAAACGTGCTGACTGGTAAGGGCACTCACAAAGGTGAAGCCTCCAACTTAAAGACTGAAAATGTGTTGACTGGTAAGGGCACTCACACAGGTGAAGCCTCCAACTTAAAGACTGAAAACGTGCTGACTGGTAAGGGCACTCACAAGGTGAAGCCTCCAACTTAAAGACTGAAAATGTGTCTGACTGGTAAGGGCACTCACACAGGTGAAGCCTCCAACTTAAAGACTGAAAATGTGCTGACTGGTAAGGGCACTCACACAGGTGAAGCCTCCAACTTAAAGACTGAAAACGTGCTGACTGGTAAGGGCACTCACACAGGTGAAGCCTCCAACTTAAAGACTGAAAACGTGCTGACTGGTAAGGGCACTCACACAGATGAAGCCTCCAACTTAAAGACTGAAAATGTGTTGACTGGTAAGGGCACTCACAAAGGTGAAGCCTCCAACTTAAAGACTGAAAATGTGTTGACTGGTAAGGGCACTCACACAGGTGAAGCCTCCAACTTAAAGACTGAAAACGTGCTGACTGGTAAGGGCACTCACAAAGGTGAAGCCTCCAACTTAAAGACTGAAAATGTGTTGACTGGTAAGGGCACTCACACAGGTGAAGCCTCCAACTTAAAGACTGAAAATGTGCTGACTGGTAAGGGCACTCACACAGGTGAAGCCTCCAACTTAAAGACTGAAAACGTGCTGACTGGTAAGGGCACTCACACAGGTGAAGCCTCCAACTTAAAGACTGAAAACGTGCTGACTGGTAAGGGCACTCACACAGGTGAAGCCTCCAACTTAAAGAATGAAAACGTGCTGACTGGTAAGGGCACTCACAAAGGTGAAGCCTCCAACTTAAAGACTGAAAACGTGCTGACTGGTAAGGGCACTCACAAAGGTGAAGCCTCCAACTTAAAGACTGAAAACGTGCTGACTGGTAAGGGCACTCACACAGGTGAAGCCTCCAACTTAAAGATTGAAAATGTGCTGACTGGTAAGGGCACTCACACAGGTGAAGCCTCCAACTTAAAGATTGAAAACGTGCTGACTGGTAAGGGCACTCACACAGGTGAAGCCTCCAACTTAAAGAATGAAAACGTGCTGACTGGTAAGGGCACTCACACAGGTGAAGCCTCCAACTTAAAGACTGAAAACGTGCTGACTGGTAAGGGCACTCACACAGGTGAAGCCTCCAACTTAAAGATTGAAAACGTGCTGACTGGTAAGGGCACTCACACAGGTGAAGCCTCCAACTTAAAGAATGAAAACGTGCTGACTGGTAAGGGCACTCACACAGGTGAAGCCTCCAACTTAAAGACTGAAAACGTGCTGACTGGTAAGGGCACTCACACACCTCAGGGAGTGCAAAGTGGGGGTCATATTGGAAGCAGAAAACCTGCTGAAGTGGCACTTCGTCTGCCACAAATTTCAGACCAAGTCTCTCAGGTTTCACCACAAGGCTCAATGGCGGGGTGCCATTGTCTAATCCTTCTACATTCCTTCAACATCACTAACCTACCATTCTGCAATACAGTGTTATCAGAGCAACGCTGCATCAATCACTGTGTGTAACTCACCCTGCTGGATGATTCTAAACACAATGTTGTTCTCCTCTTGGCCCTCTATAGACACAAGATCCATACAGTACTCCCGGCAGATGTTCCGTGCGTCCAACCAATCCACTCGCGTGTTGCGGTACTGAGGGTGGTTGCCACTGAAGAAGTAATTGTGTCCACGGTAGAAGAACTCTTTTGGCCCTGCAGAAGAAATTACAAGCATAAAGTACCTTTTCTTTGCACAAGCTCGTAGTGCAAGCTTCTGGTTTTAGTGTTTGCATTTGTGTGTGCTGTTCTACTTTCATTTTCAAAGATTAACAATTGAAACCTTCATAACTGATTTTAATTTCTCTACTATGAATATGGAGTTCATATAACAGTCTCGATGTTCGAGATTTCGACCTTTCGCGATCATCAATTTTAATACAACTGTTTTGGCAAACAATTGTCTTCTGGACTTTGTCCATGTCCGGATGAAATAAAAAAATATAAAATCACGACGTTTCGGAAGCTTCCGAAACGTCGTGATTTTATATTTTTATATTTTATCCGGACATGGACAAAGTCCAGAAGACAATTGGTTCTCAATGTTATATACCACCGTCAGAAACTTTTAGAATTTAACTGTTTTGGCTTTTCGTCGATCTAAATGAGACGACGTGACTGACCAGTCGACTTGCCCCACTCTTCTGCTATTGCGCAGCTCACTCTCAGCTCAGCCAAGCTCTTACATCACGTGACGTTGACTGCTTTCATCCCTTATGGGCTGAGACTCTCCTTCGGCTATTTAACGTATTTTATGCTTCCAAAACTGTATTTCACGAAAAATAGACTTTCATGATTTTAATGCTTCTGGGTGTTACTTTACTTTTATTACCGACGTTTCGTAAGTTCTTGGAACCAAACAGGCTCTTGACATTTAAAACGGATTCTATGTTCGTGAAGGCTCTGTCGGTCATGTGTGCAAGGTACAGTTCCAGCATTCCGCTGATCCCTTCGGTAGCATTTTAAGGTCAGCGTGAAACTGAGGCATTCCACTGCTGATATGCCGTAAATACGAGTACCCACGTCTGGTGCGACCGATGCAACATTCCCAGGTAGATCACCGAAAACAATGGCATATCGGACACAGTCCGTGACGAGTTTACACTTATTAGCCACAATGTACTTTACTGGGTCAACGGAAAGACTGTCTGCGGAAAACTTGGCTACAGATGGACACTGTCAGGTGTACCGCTGATTTCTGAACGGCATTTCACTAACACGGCTACAGATGGGCACTGTCAGGTGTACCGCTGATTTCTGAACGGCATTTCACTAACACGGCTACAGATGGACACTGTCAGGTGTACCGCTGATTTCTGAATGGCATTTCACTAACACGGCTACAGATGGGCACTGTCAGGTGTACCGCTGATTTCTGAACGGCATTTCACTAACACGGCTACAGATGGACACTGTCAGGTGTACCGCTGATTTCTGAACGGCATTTCACTAACACGGCTACAGATGGACACTGTCAGGTGTACCGCTGATTTCTGAACGGCATTTCACTAACACGGCTACAGATGGACACTGTCAGGTGTACCGCTGATTTCTGAATGGCATTTCACTAACACGGCTACAGATGGGCACTGTCAGGTGTACCGCTGATTTCTGAACGGCATTTCACTAACACGGCTACAGATGGACACTGTCAGGTGTACCGCTGATTTCTGAACGGCATTTCACTAACACGGCTACAGATGGACACTGTCAGGTGTACCGCTGATTTCTGAACGGCATTTCACTAACACGGCTACAGATGGCACTGTCAGGTGTACCGCTGATTTCTGAAACGGCATTTCACTAACACGGCTACAGATGGCACTGTCAGGTGTACCGCTGATTTCTGAACGGCATTTCACTAACACGGCTACAGATGGACACTGTCAGTGTACCGCTGATTTCAGAACGGCATTTCACTAACACGGCTACAGATGGGCACTGTCAGGTGTACCGCTGATTTCTGAACGGCATTTCACTAACACGGCTACAGATGGGCACTGTCAAGTGTACCGCTGATTTAACGGCATTTCACTAACACGGCTACAGATGGGCACTGTCAAGTGTACCGCTGATTTCTGAACGGCATTTTCACTAATCACGACCTTGAATCTAACAGGAAGGGCACTGTCAGGTGTACCGCTGATTTCTGAACGGCATTTCACTAACACGGCTACAGATGGGCACTGTCAGGTGTACCGCTGATTTCTGAACGGCATTTCACTAACACGGCTACAGATGGGCACTGTCAGGTGTACCGCTGATTTCTGAACGGCATTTCACTAACACGGCTACAGATGGGCACTGTCAGGTGTACCGCTGATTTCTGAACGGCATTTCACTAACACGGCTACAGATGGACACTGTCAGGTGTACCGCTGATTTCTGAACGGCATTTCACTAACACGGCTACAGATGGGCACTGTCAGGTGTACCGCTGATTTCTGAACGGCATTTCACTAACACGGCTACAGATGGGCACTGTCAGTGTACCGCTGATTTCTGAACGGCATTTCACTAACACGGCTACAGATGGGCACTGTCAGGTGTACCGCTGATTTCTGAACGGCATTTCACTAACACGGCTACAGATGGGCACTGTCAGGTGTACCGCTGATTTCTGAACGGCATTTCACTAACACGGCTACAGATGGGCACTGTCAGGTGTACCGCTGATTTCTGAACGGCATTTCACTAACACGGCTACAGATGGACACTGTCAGGTGTACCGCTGATTTCTGAACGGCATTTCACTAACACGGCTACAGATGGACACTGTCAGTGTACCGCTGATTTCTGAACGGCATTTCACTAACACGGCTACAGATGGACACTGTCAGGTGTACCGCTGATTTCTGAACGGCATTTCACTAACACGGCTACAGATGGACACTGTCAGGTGTACCGCTGATTTCTGAACGGCATTTCACTAACACGGCTACAGATGGGCACTGTCAAGTGTACCGCTGATTTCTGAACGGCATTTCACTAACACGGCTACAGATGGACACTGTCAGGTGTACCGCTGATTTCTGAACGGCATTTCACTAACACGGCTACAGATGGACACTGTCAGGTGTACCGCTGATTTCTGAACGGCATTTCACTAACACGGCTACAGATGGCACTGTCAGGTGTACCGCTGATTTCTGAACGGCATTTCACTAACACGGCTACAGATGGGCACTGTCAGGTGTACCGCTGATTTCTGAACGCGATATCACTGAACAACGGCACAATGGGCACTGTCACGTGATACCGTGATTCAGACAACGACACGTGAATACAGCACAATCACAATGCATACGGAAGCACTTTGGATTCCATAATGGTAACAATTGGAATGCATATGGATCGACTTGTTTCCATAATTGTTTTGTGATGATGATTCACGTTGTTCAGCTTGTGTTTTGTGCTGTGGATTCACGTGTTTCGCTTTGTGTTTTGTGCTGTTGGATTCACGTGTTTCGCTTTGTGTTTCGTGTGCTTGATTTACGTGTTTCGCTTTGTGTTTCGTGTTGCTGATTTACTGTTTCGCTTTGTGTTTCGTGTTGCTGGATTTACTGTTTCGCTTTGTGTTTCGTGTTGCTGGATTTACGTGTTTCGCTTTGTGTTTCGTGTTGCTTGATTTACGTGTTTCGTTTGTGTTTCGTGTTGCTGATTTACGTGTTTCGCTTTGTGTTTCGTGCTGCTGGATTTACGTGTTTCGCTTTGTGTTTCGTTGTTGTGCTGATTTACATGTTTCGCTTTGTGTTTCGTGTTGCTGGATTTACGTGTTTCGCTTTGTGTTTCGTGTTGCTGGATTTACGTGTTTCGCTTTGTGTTTCGTGTTGCTTGATTTACGTGTTTCGTTTTGTGTTTCGTGCTGCTGGATTTACGTGTTTCGCTTTGTGTTTCGTGTTGCTGGATTCACATGTTTCGCTTTGTTTCGTGTTGCTGGATTTACGTGTTTTGTTTTGTGTTTCGTGTTGCTGGATTCACATGTTTCGCTTTGTGTTTCGTGTCGCTGTGTTCACACGTGTCACGATGTAAACCTCGATATGAGATATGACGACAACAAGAGGCATTGTGTTACATCACAATACGACCCTCATCAATTCCTCCCTCCTCCTCTTCAGCATAAACTTAACATCATTCACTGCTTGTCTAAGAAACAGAACAGATTTCTCACGAAACTAGCATTACACTCAGTTCTGCGTGACTCTGGGAATTGGCACAGACCCCATTTAAACATTGCACAAGACGTGCTGTTTGTTACCACAGCAATAATACGAAATACGTGAATTCTGCTGTGCTGTAGGGCACGTCCAATGGGGTCTTCCCACACGATGAGTTCTAATTTCACGTTGTATTCACCGTGCAACTTCACAACTAATTATAAGTTTTAGAAACCAACATACGCACTATATTCTCATAAGTAAGTCAATTACCCCTACATATGTTTCGGCTTATAACAAGCCATCCTCAGGGGGTCAAAGTTTTACATATGCTTTACATCCATTAGTTCAATTTTAAAACAACTCGTACATCCGCATACAATAAAATCTTAATTTCCAATGCATTATGGTATTATTTCGTCCAGCTGTCGAATTATGTAAAATCCAAGGGATGTGTTTCACTGGTCTTTCATAAAAGGTTAAAAGTTTCTTTAAAAATTACATATCTATTGTTGTTCTTAAGGTCCGCGATGGTAACAGGGAACAGTACAGTGCATAACTAATAACATATCGCCTGTGTACTATGTTACCGGAGTGACAACAGTCAGTACAGTGCATAACTAATAACATATCGCCTGTGTACTATGTTACCGGAGTGACAACAGTCAGTACAGTGCATAACTAATAACAAATCGCCTGTGTACTATGTTACCGGAGTGACAACAGTCAGTACAGTGCATAACTAAATAACATATCGCCTGTGTACTATGTTACCGGAGTGACAACAGTCAGTACAGTGCATAACTAAATAACATATCGCCTGTGTACTATGTTACCGGAGTGACAACAGTCAGTACAGTGCATAACTAAATAACATATCGCCTGTGTACTATGTTACCGGAGTGACAACAGTCAGTACAGTGCATAACTAAATAACATATCGCCTGTGTACTATGTTACCGGAGTGACAACAGTCAGTACAGTGCATAACTAAATAACATATCGCCTGTGAACTATGTTACCGGAGTGACAACAGTCAGTACAGTGCATAACTAATAACATATCGCCTGTGTACTATGTTACCGGAGTGACAACAGTCAGTACAGTGCATAACTAATAACATATCGCCTGTGTACTATGTTACCGGAGTGACAACAGTCAGTACAGTGTATAACTAATAACATATCGCCTGTGTACTATGTTACCGGAGTGGCAACAGTCAGTACAGTGCATAACTAATAACATATCGCCTGTGTACTATGTTACCGGAGTGACAACAGTCAGTACAGTGCATAACTAATAACATATCGCCTGTGTACTATGTTACCGGAGTGACAACAGTCAGTACAGTGCATAACTAATAACATATCGCCTGTGTACTATGTTACCGGAGTGACAACAGTCAGTACAGTGCATAACTAATAACATATCGCCTGTGTACTATGTTACCGGAGTGACAACAGTCAGTACAGTGCATAACTAAATAACATATCGCCTGTGTACTATGTTACACGGAGTGACAACAGTCAGTACAGTGCATAACTAATAACATATCGCCTGTGTACTATGTTACCGGAGTGACAACAGTCAGTACAGTGCATAACTAATAACATATCGCCTGTGTACTATGTTACCGGAGTGACAACAGTCAGTACAGTGCATAACTAATAACATATCGCCTGTGTACTATGTTACCGGAGTGACAACAGTCAGTACAGTGCATAACTAATAACATATCGCCTGTTTACTATGTTACCGGAGTGACAACAGTCAGTACAGTGCATAACTAATAACATATCGCCTGTGTACTATGTTACCTGAGTGACAACAGTCAGTACAGTGCATAACTAATAACATATCGCCTGTGTACTATGTTACCGGAGTGACAACAGTCAGTACAGTGCATAACTAAAAACATATCGCCTGTGTACTATGTTACCGGAGTGACAACAGTCAGTACAGTGCATAACTAAATAACATATCGCCTGTGTACTATGTTACCGGAGTGACAACAGTCAGTACAGTGCATAACTAATAACATATCGCCTGTGTACTATGTTACCGGAGTGACAACAGTCAGTACAGTGCATAATAACAACATATCGCCTGTGTACTATGTTACCGGAGTGACAACAGTCAGTACAGTGCATAAATAAATAACATATCGCCTGTGTACTATGTTACCGGAGTGACAACAGTCAGTACAGTGCATAACTAAATAACATATCGCCTGTGTACTATGTTACCGGAGTGACAACAGTCAGTACAGTGCATAACTAATAACATATCGCCTGTGTACTATGTTACCGGAGTGACAACAGTCAGTACAGTGCATAACTAAATAACATATCGCCTGTGTACTATGTTACCGGAGTGACAACAGTCAGTACAGTGCATAACTAATAACATATCGCCTGTGTACTATGTTACCGGAGTGACAACAGTCAGTACAGTGCATAACTAATAACATATCGCCTGTGTACTATGTTACCGGAGTGACAACAGTCAGTACAGTGCATAACTAAATAACATATCGCCTGTGTACTATGTTACCGGAGTGACAACAGTCAGTACAGTGCATAACTAATAACATATCGCCTGTGTACTATGTTACCGGAGTGACAACAGTCAGTACAGTGCATAACTAAATAACATATCGCCTGTGTACTCTGTTACCGCAGTGACAACAGACAGTACAGTGCATAACTTATAACATATCGCCTGTGTACTATGTTACCGGAGTGACAACAGTCAGTACAGTGCATAACTAATAACATATCGCCTGTGTACTATGTTACCGGAGTGACAACAGTCAGTACAGTGCATAACTAATAACATATCGCCTGTGTACTATGTTACCGGAGTGACAACAGTCAGTACAGTGCATAACTAATAACATATCGCCTGTTTACTATGTTACCGGAGTGACAATAGTCAGTACAGTGCATAACTAACAACATATCGCCTGTGTACTATGTCGCTGTGTACTATGTTACGGAGTGACAACAGTCAGTACAGTGCATAACTAATAACATATCGCCTGTTACTTGTTACCGGAGTGACAACAGTCAGTACAGTGCATAACTAATAACATATCGCTGTGTACTATGTTACCGGGTGACAACAGTCAGTACAGTGCATAACTAATAACATATCGCCTGTGTACTATGTTACCGGAGTGACAACAGTCAGTACATGCATAATAATAACATATCGCCTGTGTACTATGTTACGGAGTGACAACAGTCAGTACAGTGCATAACTAATAACATTCGCTTGTACTATGTTACGAGTGACAACAGTCAGTACAGTGCATAACTAATAACATATCGCCTGTGTACTATGTTACCGGAGTGAAACATCGTACAGTGCATAACTAATACATATCGCCTGTGTACTATGCCGGAGTGACAACAGTCAGTACAGGATAACTAATAACATACGCTGTGTCTAGTTACCGGGTGACAAGTCAGTACAGTGCATAACTAAAACATATGCCTGTGTATGTTACGGTGAAACAGTCATACAGTGAACTAAACATACGCTGTACATTACGAGTGACAACAGAGTACAGTGCATAACTATAACATATCGCTGTGTACTATGTTACGAGTGACACAGTCATACAGTGCATAACTAATAACATATCGCCTTGTACTTTTAGAGTGACAACAGTCAGTACAGTCATAATATAATAGCTGTGTATATGTACGGAGTGAAACAGTCGTACAGTGATAATATAACAATCGCCTGTGTATATGTTACGGAGTGACAAGTCAACAGTGCATAACTAATAACATATCGCTGGTACTATGTTACCGGAGTGACAACACTCAGCATACAAAAACGCTGTGTACTATGTTACGATACAACTATAAACAATAATACCCTTGTACTATGTTACCGGTGACAAAGTCAGTACTGCAAATATACTATCTGTGTACTATTTACGAGTGACAACAGTCAGTACAGTGCATAACTAATAATATCGCTGTGTACTTACGGAGTGACACAGTCAGTACAGTGCTAATAAAACATATCGCTGTGTACTATGTTACGGAGTGACAAGTCATCAGGCAAACTAATAAATATGCCTTGTACTATGTTACCGGAGTGACAACAGTCAGTACAGTGATAACTAATAACATATCGCTGTGTACTATGTTACCGAGTGACAACAGTCAGTACAGGCATAAAAACTATGCCTGTGTACTATGTTACGGGTGACACGTCAGTAAGTGCATAACTAAAACATATGTGTGTACTATGTACCGGAGTGAAACATCATACATGTAAAAAAAATATGTGTGACAGTACGGAGTGAAACGTCATAAGTGCATAATAATATTCGCCTTGTACTATGTTCCATGACACTATACTGCATAATAATAAATATCCTGTTTATGTTACAGTACACTCAGACTCAAATAATAACCTATCTTGTACTCATAAACATAGTCTGAAATAATAAATTCGCTGTGACTATTTAGATAAACAGTATAAGTGCATAACAATAATAACTTGTATTGACCGAGAACATCAAATGCAAATATAAATGCTTGTTAGTTCCGGGACACAGCAGAGGAAACAATAACATATTGTGTACATTAGGAGTGAAAGCGTAGGCATAAAAATGCTGTTTGGGGGAAACTAGTAAGTCATAAAATAACATAGTGTGATATTACGGATAAACGTAGTAAGTGATACTAATAACATTGCTGTGTATATGTTACCGGTCAAATCGTACGGCAAACTAATATATGCGTATATTACGAGTGCACTCACGGACTGTTACTGTTAACCTGACAACAAGCATATAACTCGCCGTACAGCGTGCCGGCGTCAACATACAGTCACACTGTGCATAACTATACATACGCTTGTACTATGTTACGGTTCCGATTTAGGGGCAACAGTCAGTACATGCATAACTAAATAACATCGTCCTGGTTCTATGTTCCGGTATTCATAACAAACAGTGTAATTATAACTAATTATTTCGCTGTGTACTATGTTCCGGTGAACATCAGTACAGTGCAAACAAAATATCGCCTGTGTTATGTACGGGTGACAATCAAAGTGCATAATAACATATCGCCTGTGTACTATGTTACGGGTGACAACACAGTACAGATACTATACATTCGCTGTGTTATATTCGGTCTACGGTGACAAAGTCGTACAGTGCTACTAAAATATCGCCTGTGTCTATTTTACCGATTTTAGTGAAAAGCAAGTACAGTGATACTATAACTATCGCCTGTGTACTATGTTACGGTGACAACAGTCATACATGAACTATACTGCGTACTATGTTACGGAGTGACAAAGTATACAGGTAACTATAACATTCGCTGTGTACTATGTTACCGGAGTGACAACGTCAGTACAGTGCATAACTAAATATCGCCTGTGTACTATGTTACGGAGTGAACAGTCAGTACAGTGCATAACTAATACTACGCTTGTACAGTACGAGTGACAACATCGTACAGTCATACATACATATGCTGTGTACTATGTTACGGGTGACATCATGCAAGTCGTGCGAGCTGCTAAAAATATGGTTAGTTACAGCACACGAGGCTGACGGCGAAGGCGCTTTGAAACGTCTTATAGAAAAGTCAGCTCACGACTAACAAACTAACTATGTTATTTGTACAGCACAATTTTCTTGATTACATAAAATTGTGTTCCCACAAATGTACACCCTTTATTATCTGCTATTTAATACAGTTTATATTAAAAATAGTCCAACATGTTTCGAAGTATGTTACAGTACATCTTCAGGGACTCAATTATTCATTACAGCAGCTATACACGTATGGTACTCATTAAACAATTGAGTCCCTGAAGATGAACTGTAACATAGTTCGAAACATGTTGGACTATTTTTAATAAATACCGTATTAAATAGCAGATAATAAAGGGTGTACATTTGTAGGAACACAATTTTATATAACAAACTAACCTGTTCAGTTCGATCACGAGAAATTAGAAGCCATCAAATGAGACAAAAATAGTTTATATAATTAAGGCATTCTTGTCTAAGTTTCCTCCTAGTGCGGATCTGGAATCTGGCTAGCTGGAGAAACTGGAGAAAACAGCATGATGAGGAGCGTCATAATTTGTACAGCTCACCGAACATCATTAAGGAGATCAAGAAAAGAGGGATGAGATTGGCGGGGTATGTGGCACGTATGTGGGAGATGAGAAATGCATACAGGGTTTTGGTGGGAGAAACCTGATGTAAAGAGACTACATGGAAAACCTAGACATAGATGGTAGAATATTAAACTGGATTTTAAATAACTGTGATGGTAGGACGTGGACTGGATTGCTCTGGCTCAGGATAGAGACCAGTGGCGGGTTGTTGTGAATGTGGTAATGAAACTTCAGGTCCCACAAAATGCGGGGAAATTGACTGGCCGAGGAACTATCAGCTTATGGCCGCCATAATATTCACGAGGCACTCCACGGACTGTTTCACTGGTCGTTTACACAGCCTTAGACCAAACCAAGCATTAGCTTCATTCAGCTCGCCAGCCATACCAAGCCTGACGCAGAACACAACAGATGGTCAACTACTACTTCAACCTCGCGTGTACCCTACCACGTGACAAGCCAAAAACCCCCGCTCTAGAACGCAGCCAATGCTACAGTCATACCAAAATTTTTGTCGATATCGGAGACTTATGTCAATACCAGACCTGTCTGTCGGTTAGAGCCTGTCAACAGAAATCCAACGGAACATTATGCTATTCAGTTTGACCTCCATGGAAAGGAGGTCACATGGTCCACGTATATTGTCACTTAAAGGTCAGCTACAGCTTTCCCTCTCGCTTCTGCAACACCGCATTCCGTCTGTCAGCTTCCAATGAGAGCCAGTAGGTCGCCGGTGACGATAACGCCGACACTGCTAGTGGCACATCCAACCGACTGTCAGTATTTTATACAGCAACCCCTGTGTGTCCCTCTCAAAACAACTGATGGATTTTGATACAACTGGAGTAAAATCACGACCCAAATATTTATCGTTTCTGTTGTCATAACTGCGCTCCGCCGTGCAAGCATCCCACTACGGTACAGCAGGTACCGCCTGACAAAACACTGACCCCGAGCTCTGCTCAGCATTGTACACAGCGCTGCCGGCATTTCTGTCAGACAGCACGAGACAGCACCCTGATAGCCACCACGCCTCTGCCCTTAAAGCCCTTACTACTAACATATGTGTCAGCCACCACAACTACAGCCACCTCTGTTCCATTCGTTCCACCCACACATCATTAAAAAACCAACACATTATACAACATTTGAGGTTCTCTCGCGCGATCAGCAATCAGACTGATACTGACATCATGCAAGGGACTTACGTAGCACATCCTGACTCTACAGGAACCTGGTTCAAGTCCTGGCTATCCTGACTCTACAGGAACCTGGTTCAAGTCCTGGCTATCCTGACTCTACAGGAACCTGGTTCAAGTCCTGGCTATCCTGACTCTACAGGAACCTGGTTAAAGTCCTGGCTATCGTGACTCTACAGGAACCTGGTTCAAGTCCTGGCTATCCTGACTCTACAGGAACCTGGTTCAAGTCCTGGCTATCCTGACTCTACAGGAACCTGGTTCAAGTCCTGGCTATCCTGACTCTACAGGAACCTGGTTCAAGTCCTGGCTATACTGACTCTACAGCAACCTGGTTCAAGTCCTGGCTATCCTGACTCTACAGGAACCTGGTTCAAGTCCTGGCTATACTGACTCTACAGGAACCTGGTTCAAGTCCTGGCTATACTGACTCTATAGGAACCTGGTTTAAGTACTGGCTATACTGACTCTACTGGAACCTCGTTCAAGTCCTGGCTATTCTGACTCTACAGGAACCTGGTTCAAGTCCTGGCTATCCTGACTACAGGAACCTGGTTCATGTCCTGGTTATACTGACTCTACAGGAACCTGGTTCAAGTCCTGGCTATACTGACTCTACAGGAACCTGGTTCAATTACTGGATATACTGACTCTACTGGAACCTGGTACAAGTCCTGGCTATCGTGACTCTACAGGAACCTGGTTCAAGTCCTGGCTATACTGACTCTACAGGAACCTGGTTCAAGTCCTGGCTATACTGACTCTACAGGAACGTGGTTCAAGTCCCGGCTATCCTGAATCTACAGGAACCTGGTTCAAGTCCTGGCTATACTGACTCTACAGGAACGTGGTTCAAGTCCTGGCTATCGTGACTCTACAGGAACCTGGTTCAAGTCCTGGCTATATTGACTCTACAGGATCCTGGTTCAAGTCCTGGCTATACTGACTCTACTGGAACCTCGTTCAAGTCCTGGCTATCCTGACTCTACAGGAACCTGGTTCAAGTCCTGGCTATACTGACTCTACAGGAACCTGGTTCAAGTCCTGGCTATACTGACTCTACTGGAACCTCGATCAAGTCCTGGCTATTCTGACTCTACAGGAACCTGGTTCAAGTCCTGGCTATACTGACTCTACTGGAACCTCGTTCAAGTCCTGGCTATTCTGACTCTACAGGAACCTGGTTCAAGTCCTAGCTATTCTGACTCTACAGGAACCTGGTTCAAGTACTGGCTATACTGACTGTACAGAACGTGGTTCAAGTCCTGGCTATCGTAACTCTACAGGAACCTGGTTCAAGTCCTGGATATCGTGACTCTACAGGAACCTGGTTCAAGTCCTGGCTATACTGACTCTACAGGAACCTGGTTCAAGTACTGGCTATACTGACTCTACTGGAACCTGGTTCAAGTCCTGGCTATACTGACTCTACAGGAACCTGGTTCAAGTCCTGGCTATACTGACTCTACAGGAACCTGGTTCAAGTCCTGGCTATCCTGAATCTACAGGAACCTGGTTCAAGTCCTGGCTATACTGACTCTACAGGAACGTGGTTCAAGTCCTGGCTATCGTGACTCTACAGGAAGCTGGTTCAAGTCCTGGCTATACTGACTCTACAGGAACTTGGTTCAGTCCTGGCTATACTGACTCTACTGGAACCACGTTCAAGTCCTGGCTATCCTGACTCTACAGGAACCTGGTTCAAGTCCTGGTTATACTGACTACAGGAACCTGGTTCAAGTCCTGGCTATAATGACTCTACTGGAACCTCGTTAAAGTCCTGGCTATTCTGACTCTACAGGAACCTGGTTCAAGTCCTGGCTATACTGACTCTACTGGAACCTCGTTCAAGTCCTGGCTATTCTGACTCTACAGGAACGTGGTTCAAGTCCTGGCTATACTGACTCTACTGGTACCTCGTTCAAGTCCTGGCTATTCTGACTCTACAGGAACCTGGTTCACGTCCTGGCTATCCTGACTCTACAGGAACCTCGTTCAAGTCCTGGCTATCCTGACTCTACAGGAACCTGGTTCAAGTAATGGCTATACTGACTCTACATGAACCTGGTTCAAGTCCTGGCTATACTGACTCTACAGGAACCTGGTTCAAGTAAGGCTATACTGACTCTACAGGAACGTGGTTCAAGTCCTGGCTATCGTAACTCTACAGAAACCTGGTTCAAGTCCTGGATATCGTGACTCTACAGGAACCTCGTTCAAGTCCTGGCTATCCTGAATCTACAGGAACCTGGTTCAAGTCCTGGCTATACTGACTACAGCAACGTGGTTCAAGTCCTGGCTACCGTGACTCTACAGGAACCTGGTTCAAGACCTGGCTATACTGACTCTACAGGAACCTGGTTCAAGTTTTGGCTATCCTGAATCTACAGGAACCTGGTTCAAGTCCTGGTTATACTGACTCTACAGGAACGTGGTGCAAGTGCTGGCTATACTGACTACGTGTTCAAGTCCTGGCTATCTGACTCTACAGGAACCTGGTTCAAGTCTGGCTATACTGACTCTACTAGGAACCTGGTTCAAGTCCTGGCTATACTGACTACAGGAACCTGGTTCAAGTCCTGGATATCTGACCTACAGGAACTGGTTCATGTCCTGGCTATCCTGACTCTACAGGAACCTGGTTCAAGTCCTGGCTATACTGACTCTACAGGAACGTGGTAAGTCTCTGACTAAATGACTACTAGGAACCTGGTTCAAGTCCTGGCTATCGTGACTCTACAGGAACCTGGTTCAAGTCCTGGCTATACTGACTCTAAGAACCTGGTTCAAGTCCTGGCTATACTGACTCTACAGGAACTGGTTAAGTCCGGCTATCCTGAATCTACAGGAACCTGGTTCAAGTCCTGGCTATACTGATCTTACAGGAACGTGGTTCAAGTCCTGGCTATCGTAATCTACAGGAACCTGGTTCAAGTCCTGGCTATACTGACTCTACAGGACCTGGTTCAAGTCCTGGCTATTCTGACTCTACAGGAACCTGTTCAAGTCCTGGCTATACTGACTCTACAGGAACCTGGTTCAAGTCCTGGCTATACTGACTCTACAGGAACCTGGTTCAAGTCCTGGCTATACTGACTCTACAGGAACCTGTTCAAGTCCTGGCTATTACTGACTCTACAGGAACCTGGTTCAAGTCCTGGCTATCTGACTCTACTGGAACTGTTCAAGTCCTGGCTATCTGACTCTACAGGAACCTGGTTCAAGTCCTGGCTATTCTGATCTACAGGAACTGGTTAAGTCTGGCTATCTAATGATTACAGGAACGTGGTTCAAGTCCTGGCTATCGTAACTCTACAGGAACCTGGTTCAAGTCCTGGATATCGTGACTCTACAGGAACCTGGTTCAAGTCCTGGCTATACTGACTCTACAGGAACCTGGTTCAAGTCTGGCTATACTGACTCTACAGGAACCTGGTTCAAGTCCTGGCTATACTGAATCTACAGGAACTGGTTCAAGTCCTGGCTATACGACTCTACAGGAACCTGGTTCAAGTCCTGGCTATCCTGATCTACAGGAACCTGGTTCAAGTCCTGGCTATACTGACTCTACAGGAACTGGTTCAAGTCCTGGCTATCGTGACTCTACAGGAACTGGTTCAAGTCCTGGCTATACTGACTCTACAGGAACTGGTTCAATGTCCTGGCTTATACTGACTCTACTGGAACACTCGTTCAAGTCCTGGCTATCTGACTCTACAGGAACCTGGTTCAAGTCCTGGCTATCTGACTACAGGAACCTGGTTCATGTCCTGGCTATATGACTCTACTGGAACCTGTTAAGTCCTGGCTATATCTGACTCTACAGGAACCTGGTTCAATTCTGGCTATACTGACTCTACTGGAACCTCGTTCAAGTCCTGGCTATCTGACTCTACAGGAACTGGTTCAAGTCCTGGCTATACTGACTCTACTAGGATACCTGTTCAAGTCCTGGCTATTACTGACTCTACAGGAACTGGTTCAAGTCCTGGCTATCCTGATCTACAGGAACCTGGTTCAAGTCCTGGCTATCTGACTCTACAGGAACTGGTTCAAGTAATGGCTATACTGACTCTACATGAACCTGGTTCAAGTCCTGGCTATACTGACTCTACAGGAACCTGGTTCAAGTACTGGCTATACTGACTCTACAGGAACGTGGTTCAAGTCCTGGCTATCGTAACTCTACAGAAACCTGGTTCAAGTCCTGGATATCGTGACTCTACAGGAACCTCGTTCAAGTCCTGGCTATCCTGAATCTACAGGAACCTGGTTCAAGTCCTGGCTATACTGACTACAGCAACGTGGTTCAAGTCCTGGCTACCGTGACTCTACAGGAACCTGGTTCAAGACCTGGCTATACTGACTCTACAGGAACCTGGTTCAAGTTTTGGCTATCCTGAATCTACAGGAACCTGGTTCAAGTCCTGGTTATACTGACTCTACAGGAACGTGGTGCAAGTGCTGGCTATACTGACTACAGGAACCTGGTTCAAGTCCTGGCTATCCTGACTCTACAGGAACCTGGTTCAAGTCCTGGCTTATACTGACTCTACAGGAACCTGGTTCAAGTCCTGGCTATACTGACTCTACAGGAACCTGGTTCAAGTCCTGGATATTGTGACTCTACAGGAATCTGGTTCAAGTCCTGGCTATCCTGACTCTACAGGAACCTGGTTCAAGTCCTGGCTATACTGAATCTACAGGAACGTGGTTAAAGTCCTGGCTATCGTAAATCTACAGGAACCTGGTTCAAGTCCTGGCTATCGTGACTCTACAGGAATCTGGTTCAAGTCCTGGCTATACTGACTCTATAGGAACCTGGTTCAAGTCCTGGCTATCGTGACTCTACAGGAACCTGGTTAAAGTCCTGGCTATCCTGAATCTACAGGAACCTGGTTCAAGTCCTGGCTATACTGAATCTACAGGAACGTGGTTCAAGTCCTGGCTATCGTAAATCTACAGGAACCTGGTTCAAGTCCTGGCTATACTGACTCTACTGGAACCTCGATCAAGTCCTGGCTATTCTGACTCTACAGGAACCTGGTTCAAGTCCTGGCTATACTGACTCTACTGGAACCTGGTTCAAGTCCTGGCTATCCTGACTCTACAGGAACCTGGTTCAAGTCCTGGCTATACTGACTCTACAGGAACCTGGTTCAAGTCCTGGCTATACTGACTCTACAGGAACCTGGTTCAAGTCCTGGATATTGTGACTCTACAGGAATCTGGTTCAAGTCCTGGCTATCCTGACTACAGGAACCTGGTTCATGTCCTGGCTATACTGAGTCTACAGGAACCTGGTTCAATTCCTGGCTATACTGACTCTACAGGAACCTGGTTCAATTACTGGCTATACTGACTCTACTGGAACCTGGTTCAAGTCCTGGCTATCGTGACTCTACAGGAACCTGGTTCAAGTCCTGGCTATACTGACTCTACAGGAACCTGGTTCAAGTCCTGGCTATACTGACTCTACAGGAACGTGGTTCAAGCCCCGGCTATCCTGAATCTACAGGAACCTGGTTCAAGTCCTGGCTATACTGACTCTACAGGAACGTGGTTCAAGTCCTGGCTATCGTGACTCTACAGGTACCTGGTTCAAGTCCTGGCTATATTGACTCTATAGGAACCTGGTTCAAGTCCTGGCTATCGTGACTCTACAGAACTGGTTAAGTCCTGGCTATCTGAATTACAGGAAGGTTGAAGTCCTGGCTATACTGACTCTACAGGAACGTGGTTCAAGTCCTGGCTATCGTCACTCTACAGGAACCTGGTTCACGTCCTGGCTATCCTGACTCTATAGGAACCTGGTTCAAGTCCTGGCTATCGTGACTCTACAGGAACCTGATTCAAATCCTGGCTCTCCTGACTACAGGCACCTGATTCAAGTCCTGGCTCTTCTGACTACAGGAACCTGGTTGAAGTGCTGGCTCTCCTGACTAGAGAAACCTGGTTGAAGTCCTGGTTATCCTGACTCTTCAGGAACCTGGTTGAAGTCCTGGCTATCCTGACTCTACAGTAGAGGTACATTTCCACTCATTCTTAACCTCGCCACTAGATAGAAGCGAGTTCCTACACCACAAAACCCCAGGGGGCTGAGCAATTTCTCAACATCACAGAATGTCACAAGGAACACAGCAGCAGTCCGTCGCAATCCGCTGTTTGCTTACGTCACCTACAAAGGTGCACCTTCTCTGTTTACCCACCACTTGTCCAGCGGAGTGCTGAAAGCCCTCAATCAACATGACGTGATGCAACCACTGGACTGATCTCTGAATGACTGGCAAGCCATGCAGTACAACAGTCCGTTCGTCGAACCTCAGACGCCGCAGTGCTCTATCCACCACCTGCCCTAACATGCCCTTACGTAGCACACAGAATTTACAAAGGCGTTCTTTACTGTAACAATGTTACACATACACGACTACACACAATTCTATTTACGCTCATAAAATGTACTGCGTTCCCTGCCTTGATATTCAGCAACTCACACATGCACAACAGCACTGTGTGCAGCTATATCAAACTCAACACAAAGTGGACACAACTGTGTACAGATATATCAAACTGAACACACAGTGGACACTACTGTGTACAGATATATCAAACTGAACACAAAGTGGACACAACTGTGTACAGATATATCAAACTGAACACAAAGTGGACACAACTGTGTACAGATATATCAAACTGAACACACAGTGGACACTACTGTGTACAGATATATCAAACTGAACACAAAGTGGACACTACTGTGTACAGATATATCAAACTGAACACACAGTGGACACTACTGTGTACAGATATATCAAACTGAACACACAGTGGACACTACTGGTACAGATATATCAAACTGAACACACTGTGGACACTACTGTGTGCAGCTATATCAAACTGAACACACAGTGGACACTACTGTGTACAGATATATCAAACTGAACACACTGTGGACACATACTGTGTGCAGATATATCAAACTGAACACACAGTGGACACAACTGTGTACAGATATATCAAACTGAACACACAGTGGACACAACTGTGTACAGATATATCAAACTGAACACACAGTGGACACTACTGTGTGCAGATAAATCAAACTGAACACACAGTGGACACAACTGTGTACAGATATATCAAACTGAACACACTGTGGACACTACTGTGTGCAGATATATCAAACTGAACACACAGTGGACACAACTGTGTACATATATATCAAACTGAACACACAGTGGACACAACTGTGTACAGATATATCAAACTGAACACACAGTGGACACAACTGTGTACAGATATATCAAACTGAACACACAGTGGACACAACTGTGTACAGATATATCAAACTGAACACACAGTGGACACAACTGTGTACAGATATATCAACTGAACACACAGTGGACACTACTGTGTGCAGCTATATCAAACTGAACACACAGTGGACACTACTGTGTACAGATATATCAAACTGAACACACTGTGGACACTACTGTGTGCAGATATATCAAACTGAACACACAGTGGACACTACTGTGTGCAGATATATCAAACTGAACACACAGTGGACACTACTGTGTGCAGCTATATCAAACTGAACACACAGTGGACACTACTGTGTCAGATATATCAAACTGAACACACATGTGGACACTACTGTGTGCAGATATATCAAACTGAACACACAGTGGACACTACTGTGTGCAGATATATCAAACTGAACACACAGTGGACACTACTGTGTACAGATATATCAAACTGAACACACTGTGGACACTACTGTGTGCAGATATATCAAACTGAACACACAGTGGACACAACTGTGTACAGATATATCAAACTGAACACACAGTGGACACAACTGTGTACAGATATATCAAACTGAACACACAGTGGACACTACTGTGTGCAGATAATCAAACTGAACACACAGTGGACACAACTGTGTACAGATATATCAAACTGAACACACTGTGGACACTACTGTGTGCAGATATATCAAACTGAACACACAGTGGACACAACTGTGTACAGATATATCAAACTGAACACACAGTGGACACAACTGTGTACAGATATATCAAACTGAACACACAGTGGACACAACTGTGTACAGATATATCAAACTGAACACACAGTGGACACTACTGTGTGCAGCTATATCAAACTGAACACACAGTGAACACTACTGTGTACAGATATATCAAACTGAACACACAGTGGACACTACTGTGTGCAGATATATCAAACTGAACACACAGTGGACACTACTGTGTGCAGATATATCAAACTGAACACACAGTGGACACTACTGTGTACAGATATATCAAACTGAACACACAGTGGACACTGAACGCGGACAGTACAGACAGAGGTTCAGTTACACCTTTCACTGAAGTGTACCTTTGACTAGGTCGTTTAGCACGAACTGACAGTGGGTCAATAAACACTTATGGACATCTCCTGTACCCAATTTTATCCAAATCGGATACAAAATGCATAAAGTACTGTTCACTTTCATTTAGGCCCATAGTGAAGTAGGCTTTCACCCCACAGATATTCACAAAGCTCACAATGTCTGAACGGTTTTAGGCTAACAACTTTCTACACCGCATTTTGCTCAAATCGGTCAGTACAAATGCAAAGTATGGAGACAAATTCGTTTATGTCCATGAGTAAAGTATGGCTGTCATTGAGCCGATTTTCACGAAACTCACAGAAGATCGACAATTTTTTTTTCAGGGTTCTCGGCCGAATTTCATGAAAATACGTCGAACGGTTTGGTCGCTGATATTATGTCACGGATGGATGGACGGAGTGTCCACATAAAAAAATTCCTTCCATTTTATACTTCATAACAAGACAGGCAATGTACGTATACTGTAACATTGAGGTGCGTTCGCGTACCATTGTTGCCGTGCAAAAGCAATAAGTATTACATATTCTGAGTGTGTCTGTAGCCTTAATTATCCTGCATGCAAAGCGCATGCGCCGTATTATATTGTCATCTGTGGCCTGTCTGCCTCTACCATATTTTTCCATATTATCTCATAAACGGCACGATTTTCGGAAAAAAGTTATTGAACATAAAATGTGTGTTTTGAATTTATCTATAAGTTTTGTCTGAAGCATTTCTCATTCTAAGAATAATTAGCAAGATATTATCATAATGTACATAGGTCTTCATGTAAAGTACCCGTTACTGAGTGTGTATACTGCGCGGTACGGACTGTATTTGTGTGTTTTGTGTGGATCTCAGAACAAACAGCGATTATTTCACTGTACAACATGAACTGACTGGTTTGTATAACTGAGACGGAGTGGTGTTTACTGCGCGGTACGGACTGTATTTATGTGTTTTGTGTGGATCTCAGAACAAACAGCGATTATTTCACTGTACAGCATTAACTGACTGGTTTGTATAACTGAGACGGAGTGTGTTTACTGCGCGGTACGGACTGTATTTATGTGTTTTGTATGGATCTCAGAACAAACAGCGATTATTTCACTGTACAGCATTAACTGACTGGTTTGTATAACTGAGACGGAGTGTGTTTACTGCGCGGTACGGACTGTATTTATGTGTTTTGTGTGGATCTCAGAACAAACAGCGATTATTTCACTGTACAACATTAACTGACTGGTTTGTATAACTGAGACGGAGTGTGTTTACTGAGCGGTACGGACTGTATTTATGTGTTTTGTGTGGATCTCAGAACAAACAGCGATTATTTCACTGTACAACATTAACTGACTGGTTTGTATAACTGAGACGGAGTGTGTTTACTGAGCGGTACGGACTGTATTTATGTGTTTTGTGTGGATCTCAGAACAAACAGCAATTATTTCACTGTACAACATTAACTGACTGGTTTGTATAACTGAGACGGAGTGTGTTTACTGCGCGGTACGAACTGTATTTATGTGTTTTGTGTGGATCTCAGAACAAACAGCGATTATTTCACTGTACAACATTAACTGACTGGTTTGTATAACTGAGACGGAGTGTGTTTACTGCGCGGTACGGACTGGATGTTTATGTAAAGTGTGTTTACTGCGCGGTACGGACTGTATGTTTATGTAAAGTGTGTTTACTGCGCGGTACGGACTGTATGTTTATGTAAAGCGTGTTTACTGCGCGGTACGGACTGTATGTTTATGTAGTGTGTTTACTGCGCGGTACGGACTGGATATTTATGTAAAGTGTGTTTACTGCGCGGTACGGGCTGAATATTTTTATATATAATAAGGTTAATCTTAGTGTTCAAAGGGCTACATTCAGCACACAGTTAAATGTGTTGCGTAGTTAAGTCAGCAGTTATCCAATGATTACACCAATAAATCAGCACGCATAACTGCTGAAACTATCTTTTGAACACAATTTCATCACAATTTTTGGCGTGTCGAATTACGAAGAAGGCACATTATGAAAACGTATAGGTTTATCCCACTTAAGAAAGAACACTCCGCTATTCGGACTAAAGTGAAAGTGCTCGTTTCTTCCAATCTTAGAGGGGCGTCGTTATCTCAGGCTGGATGGACCTGATGTGAGCGTGTAACTGGCAGTGAGGAGATAAGCGAGCGGCAGTTTGAATGTCGTCACGACTTTGTTACGAGAACAAGGAGTTTCGTGAGGTAGCAACACGCGATGCGAGTGCTGACAGTTGCACAACGCTTCTTGTCCACAGACTAACACACTTACTGAAACACCACAGCAAACAATCTGAGTCAAAATACTGCAACATTAGAATACTGTGTTGTCACTCTGCAACGACATGCGGAACATCTTTGGGGGGGGGGGGGGCGATTTTATGTAACTGCAGAAGATGTTTACTCCGTAAAATAAAATTCTTAGAATTAGGGTTGCTAAAGCACCTTCAAATTGATACAGAAGTCTGCTAAAGAGACCAGACATTTTGCCTGTTCCACGTCCAGCACCAAACTTCATTGTAGAAAAACTCCAAGCAAATTTCGCAACAAACAAACAAACAAAACCAACGAACGAACCAACCAAAAAGAACTCCATAGAACAGAATCCTACTTCGGAAGCTAACAGTTCCTCAGCTAGTCAAGAAATTCCCCACATTTTATAGAACCCGAAGGTTCATTACCGCACTCACAACAGCCCGCCACCTGAGCCAGATCAATGCATTCCACACCCTCCCATTCTATTTCTTCATGATCCGTTGTAATATTATCCCTCCATCTACGCCTAGGTCTTCCTAGTGTTCTCGTTCCCTGAGGTTTCCCAATCAAAACTGTGTATGCATTTCTCATCTCCCACACACGTGCCGCACTCCCCGCCATCAACCGCCCTATACCTGTTCACAAGCCACAATATACAATTTAAGTTGCGACCGCACGACAGCAGTGGCGTATCGCGCACTGCAAACTGTGCTGTCAAGACGTTCGACTGTGCGTGCGGCTGTGCATCACGAGTCATTTGTAAACACGCAATTACGGCAATACAAGACAGTCAATTTAGTTAAGCCTGGATGAGTCACCAGTCGCCAACGGCCCCATTAGCACCCAGTTCCCCATAAGTCCCTAGTCGCCAACGGTCCCCTTAACACCCAGTTCCCCATAAGTCACCAGTCGCCAACGGTCCCATTAGCACCAAGTTCCCCATAAGTCACCAGTCGCCAACGGCCCCATTAGCACCCAGTTCCCCATAAGTCCCTAGTCGCCAAAGGTCCCCTTAACACCCAGTTCCCCATAAGTCACCAGTCGCCAACGGTCCCATTATCACCAAGTTCCCCATAAGTCACCAGTCGCCAACGGCCCCATTAGCACCCAGTTCCCCATAAGTCCCTAGTCGCCAACGGTCCCCTTAACACCCAGTTCCCCATAAGTCACCAGTCGCCAACGGTCCCCTTAACACCCAGTTCCCCATAAGTCACCAGTCGCCAACGGCCCCATTAGCACCCAGTTCCCCATAAGTCCCTAGTCGCCAACGGTCCCCTTAACACCCAGTTACCCATAAGTCACCAGTCGCCAACGGTCCCCTTAACACCCAGTTCCCCATAAGTCACCAGTCGCCAACGGTCCCATTATCACCAAGTTCCCCATAAGTCACCAGTAGCCAACGGCCCCATTAGCACCCAGTTCCCCATAAGTCCCTAGTCGCCAACGGTCCCCTTAACACCCAGTTACCCATAAGTCACCAGTCGCCAACGGTCCCCTTAACACCCAGTTCCCCATAAGTCACCAGTCGCCAACGGTCCCATTATCACCAAGTTCCCCATAAGTCACCAGTCGCCAACGGCCCCATTAGCACCCAGTTCCCCATAAGTCCCTAGTCGCCAACGGTCCCCTTAACACCCAGTTCCCCATAATTCACCAGTCGCCAACGGTCCCATTAGCACCAAGTTCCCCATAAGTCACCAGTCGCCAACGGCCCCATTAGCACCCAGTTCCCCATAATTCCCTAGTCGCCAACGGTCCCCTTAACACCCAGTTCCCCATAAGTCACCAGTCGCCAACGGTCCCATTATCACCAAGTTCCCCATAAGTCACCAGTCGCCAACGGCCCCATTAGCACCCAGTTCCCCATAAGTCCCTAGTCGCCAACGGTCCCCTTAACACCCAGTTCCCCATAAGTCACCAGTCTCCAACGGTCCCCTTAACACCCAGTTCCCCATAAGTCACCAGTCGCCAAGGGCCCCCTAGCACCGTTCCCCATAAGTCAGCAGTCGCCAAGGGCCCCCTAGCACCCAGTTCCCATAGGTCACCAGTCGCCAAGGGCCCCCTAGCACCCAGTTCCCCATAAGTCAGCAGTCGCCAAGGGCCCCCTAGCACCCAGTTCCCCATAAGTCACCAGTCGCCAAGGGCCCCCTAGCACCCAGTTCCCCATAAGTCACCAGTCGCCAAGGGCCCCCTAGCACCCACCTCCCCGTAAGACTGGACTTGCCAACAGTTATGTTCTCTGTCTTGTCTCAGGAAAGCAAATCCGCTGTTGGCGAGAGATTCCTGTAGTTCAACCGGATGCCAAAGCAGAGGTCATTCACGCGTGGCTAATAGGATGACCCCGTCGTGCTAAACAATGTGGACTCGCGGATGAGGGGGCACACTGTTAGCCACGTCCGCCCAGAGTTCGCGTGTCGATGAACGGCCTTAATGAAGTGTTGCTTACTTTGGCTGCACTTGCTAGGGACCGGCAGTGACAAGAAGCGACCTGGACGGCTGCTGGGCTGACGGATCTCGCTGATGGCAGGAGAAGCCTGGGCTAGCGCGGCGCACAGCGCCACCAAGCAGAGTACGGCGCACGTCATCTGTAACAGACAGACTGGTGTACTGACACGTGCACACAGATTGGTGTACTGACACGTGCTAAGGATGGAGCAACACAGGTCTCCGAAATTATGCTGTTCGTCGCTGGAGAAGATTTAATAAACTTGCAGTCACCGATTCCACACTAACAAGGAAGTGGAAATGGCTTTTCGTGAACGGTTGCAAATGCAAGAGACCGATTTCTACAGCGATGGAATTTTTAAACTACTGCAAAAATAAAACAAAAGCATCAATGTGCTCGGGGATTACCGTTGACACAGTCGCACTTCAGTGCAATAAATGTGCTACATACAATGTTGTAACGACTTCCCGTTTAGTTTCTATGGCCTAGGAAATCTTACTGATTGAACATTCCTCACATATTAAGAAATAAACAAACCTTCGAAGTTTGTCTCCAATATTGTTTGTGTAGCACGTGGGTTAGGATATCGTGTACTGGCCGGTGGTTGTCACCATCAGAACAAGGAGACACTCTGCTCCGTCTAGACGCAGGTTTAACATTCACAAATTCTACGTTCTGCCCACACAGTGTATTTATGTGTTTTGTGTGGATCTCAGAACAAACAGCGATTATTTCACTGTACAACATTAACTGACTGGTTTGTATAACTGAGACGGAGTGTGTTTACTGCGCGGTACGGACTGTATTTATGTGTTTTGAGTGGATCTCAGAACAAACAGCGATTATTTCACTGTACAACATTAACTGACTGGTTTGTATAACATGAGACGGAGTGTTTTACTGCGCGGTACGGACTGTATTTATGTGTTTTGTGTGGATCTCAGAACAAACAGCGATTATTTCACTGTACAACATTAACTGACTGGTTTGTATAACTGAGACGGAGTGTGTTTACTGCGCGGTACGGACTGTATTCATGTGTTTTGTGTGGATCTCAGAACAAACAGCGATTATTTCACTGTACAACATTAACTGACTGGTTTGTATAACTGAGACGGAGTGTGTTTACTGCGCGGTACGGACTGTATTTATGTGTTTTGTGTGGATCTCAGAATAAACAGCGATTATTTCACTGTACAACATTAACTGACTGGTTTGTATAACTGAGACGGAGTGTGTTTACTGCGCGGTACGGACTGTATTTATGTGTTTTGTGTGTATCTCAGAACAAACAGCGATTATTTCACTGTACAACATTAACTGACTGGTTTGTATAACTGAGACGGCGTGTGTTTACTGCGCGGTACGGACTGGATGTTTATGTAAAGTGTGTTTACTGCGCGGTACGGACTGAGTCTTTATATATTAACCCTCTAAAGCCCAGTGGTTACTAGATGTACCACCAGTTTAACATTCAACAATTCTACGTTCTGCCCACACAGTGTATTTATGTGTTTTGTGTGGATCTCAGAACAAACAGCGATTATTTCACTGTACAACATTAACTGACTGGTTTGTATAACTGAGACGGAGTGTGTTTACTGCGCGGTGCGGACTGTATTTATGTGTTTTGTGTG
Organism: Reticulitermes speratus; assembly: GCA_021186555.1. Taxonomy (NCBI): domain Eukaryota; kingdom Metazoa; phylum Arthropoda; class Insecta; order Blattodea; family Rhinotermitidae; genus Reticulitermes; species Reticulitermes speratus. The sequence goes on from JAJKFL010000026.1 coordinate 2,083,066, forward strand.
GATCTCAGAACAAACAGCGATTATTTCACTGTACAACATTAACTGACTGGTTTGTATAACTGAGACGGAGTGTGTTTACTGCGCGGTACGGACTGTATTTATGTGTTTTGTGTGGATCTCAGAACAAACAGCGATTATTTCACTGTACAACATTAACTGACTGGTTTGTATAACTGAGACGGAGTGTGTTTACTGCGCGGTACGGACTGTATTTATGTGTTTTGTGTGGATCTCAGAACAAACAGCGATTATTTCACTGTACAACATTAACTGACTGGTTTGTATAACTGAGACGGAGTGTGTTTACTGCGCGGTACGGACTGTATTTATGTGTTTTGTGTGGATCTCAGAACAAACAGCGATTATTTCACTGTACAACATTAACTGACTGGTTTGTATAACTGAGACTGAGTGTGTTTACTGCGCGGTACGAACTGTATTTATGTGTTTTGTGTGGATCTCAGAACAAACAGCGATTATTTCACTGTACAACATTAACTGACTGGTTTGTATAACTGAGACGGAGTGTGTTTACTGCGCGGTACGGACTGTATTTATGTGTTTTGTGTGGATCTCAGAACAAACAGCGATTATTTCACTGTACAACATTAACTGACTGGTTTGTATAACTGAGACGGCGTGTGTTTACTGCGCGGTACGGACTGAATGTTTCTGTAAAGTGTGTTTACTGCGCGGTACGAACAGAAACTTTAAATACAATTCAAACTACTTTCATTGTTCACAGCTTCAAATCCACAAACAACATCTATTAACCCTTTGTTGTATGCTGTGTTGTGAAAGCGGACACATGCACCGTCAGTGCAGTCTAAACACCGCGCACACCTCAATGGAGAGCTGCAGGCTCGACCGGAAGTGACGTCACAGAGTCAACATGACCACGTGCGCGGCGGAGGGAAAGTCAGAATGCAGACAGTGCTGGAGTGAAGAAGTGTGACAGACAGCACCCAGCTACTGTGGTGTGACGCCACAGTTTAGCAGAAATATGCTGCTTCCATCTTCAGGGCAAAGGAGTGTACTTAAATTTCGGTACGTAATTACCGAACTACATGACACCACACGCCAGAACACCGCAGTGCGAACCTCAAATCTGGAACTTGTATAAAATGTACATACATAAGGCCTACATAACGATACAGGATACGTTCAATAAGTCAGGTTCGCTACGCTGACACTTTCGTTTTAACCAAGCATTTTATTTTCCCGCAAAATCAGTAAAGAAAGAACACGCTCACAAGAACATGGCCGGTGCATCACTCTCTGTAATAACACGCAATTTACATAAAGCAACTGTCCAATACAAGTCGCTCACAATCACAAAATTAAGTACTGCAGACCCTCGAATTAACGGACCTCTTATGCACGGATTTCGGAAATAACGGACGAAATCTGTTGGTTCCGAAATTTTCTTCCGCAATGGGAATGTGTGACATTAGCGGTCTTGACTTTTAATTAGCGAGGCGGCCGCTACGTGGCGGCACAGACGCGCGTTCAGTCTTTGCTGACACTCGCGTGGAGGCGGTAGTATATTGCTGTTCTGATAACATGGATCGTGGATTTATTGTGTTTATCTGAAATGTATTAGAATCCAATTAACGATGGCTTCCAGACAATGTGATAGTGCTAACAGGACAGTTGTGTACAGTGTTGTGTGTATGCATTAGTGTTATATATACAGTACTGTATTACTGTTGTGGCGACTTCTTAGGTTCATAAACATAACATAGCACCGGCCAGTTTAACTCGGTACCAGCCAACACAACATAGCACTGGCCAGTATAACTCGGTACCAGCCAACATAACATAGCACTGGCCAGTTTAACTCGGTACCAGCCAACATAACATAGCACTGGCCAGTTTAACTCGGTACCAGCCAACACAACATAGTACCGGCCAGTATAACTCGGTACCAGCCAAAATAACATAGCACCGGCCAGTATAACTCGGTACCAGCCAACATAACATAACACCGGCCAGTATAACTCGGTACCAGCCAACATAACATAGCACCGGCCAGTATAACTCGGTACCAGCCAAAATAACATAGCACCGGCCAGTATAACTCGGTACCAGCCAACATAACATAGCACCGGCCAGTATAACTCGGTACCAGCCAACATAACATAGCACCGGCCAGTATAACTCGGTACCAGCCAACACAACATAGCACCGGCCAGTATAACTGGGTACCAGCCAACACAACATAGCACTGGCCAGTATAACTCGGTACCAGCCAACACAACATAGCACCGGCCAGTATAACTCGGTACCAGCCAACATAACATAGCACCGGCCAGTATAACTCGGTACCAGCCAACACAACATAGCACCGGCCAGTATAACTCGGTACCAGCCAACATAACATAGCACCGGCCAGTATAACTCAGTACCAGCCAACACAATATAGCACCGGCCAGTATAACTCAGTACCAGCCAACACAACATAGCACTGGCCAGTATAACTCGGTACCAGCCAACACAACATAGCACCGGCCAGTATAACTCGGTACCAGCCAACATAACATAGCACCGGCCAGTATAACTCGGTACCAGCCAACACAACATAGCACTGGCCAGTATAACTCAGTACCAGCCAACACAACATAGCACCGGCCAGTATAACTGGGTACCAGCCAACACAACATAGCACTGGCCAGTATAACTCGGTACCAGCCAACACAACATAGCACTGGCCAGTATAACTCAGTACCAGCCAACACAACATAGCACTGGCCAGTATAACTCGGTACCAGCCAAGATAACATAGCACTGGCCAGTATAACTCGGTACCAGCCAAGATAACATAGCACTGGCCAGTATAACTCAGTACCAGCCAACATAACATAGCAGTGGCCAGTATAACTCGGTACCAGCCAACACAACACAGTACCGGCCAGTATAACTCGGTACCAGCCAAAATAACATAGCACCGGCCAGTATAACTCGGTACCAGCCTAACATAACATAATTAAACACCGGCCAGTATAACTCGGTACCAGCCAACATAACATAGCACCGGCCAGTATAACTCGGTACCAGCCAAATAACATAGCACGGCCAGTATAACTCGGTACCAGCCAACATAACATAGCACCGGCCAGTATAACTCGGTACCAGCCAACATAACATAGCACCGGCCAGTATAACTCGGTACCAGCCAACACAACATAGCAGCACCGGCCAGTATAACTGGGTACCAGCCAACACAACATAGCACGGCCAGTATAACTCGGTACCAGCCAACACAACATAGCACCGGCCAGTATAACTCGGTACCAGCCACAACATAGCACACATAGCTACACGCCAGTATAACTCGGGTACCAGCCAACACAACATAGCACGGCCAGTATAACTCGGTACCAGCCAACATAAACATAGCACCGGCCAGTATAACTCAGTACCAGCCAACACAATATAGCACCGGCCAGTATAACTCAGTACCAGCCAACACAACATAGCACTGGCCAGTATAACTCGGTACCAGCCAACACAACATAGCACGGCCAGTATAACTCGGTACCAGCCAACATAACATAGCACCGGCCAGTATAACTCGGTACCAGCCAACACAACATAGCACTGGCCAGTATAACTCAGTACCAGCCAACACAACATAGCACGGCCAGTATAACTGGGTACCAGCCAAAACACATAGCACTGGCCAGTATAACTCGGTACCAGCCAAACAACATAGCACTGGCCAGTATAACTCAGTACCAGCCAACAAACATAAGCCATACTGGCCAGTAATAACTCAGGTACCAGCCAAGATAACATAGCACTGGCCAGTATAACTCGGTACCAGCCAAATAACATAGCACTGGCCAGTATAACTCGTACCAGCCAACATAACATAGCACGTGGCCAGTATAACTCGGTACCAGCCAACACAAACATAGTACGGCCAGTATAACTCGGTACCAGCCAAAATAACATAGCACCGGCCAGTATAACTCGGTACCAGCCAACAAACATAGCACGGCCAGTATAACTCGGTACCAGCCAACAAACATAGAACCGGCCAGTATAACTCAGTACCAGCCAACATCAACATAGCACTGGCCAGTATAACTCGGTACCAGCCAACACAACATAGCACTGGCCAGTATAACTCGGTACCAGCCAACACAACATAGCACCGGCCAGTATAACTCGGTACCAGCCAACACAACATAGCACTGGCCAGTATAACTCGGTACCAGCCAACACAACATAGCACGGCCAGTATAACTCGGTACCAGCCAACATAACATAGCACGGCCAGTATAACTCGGTACCAGCCAACACAACATAGCACTGGCCAGTATAACTCAGTACCAGCCAACACAACATAGCACCGGCCAGTATAACTGGGTACCAGCCAACACAACATAGCACTGGCCAGTATAACTCGGTACCAGCCAACACAACATAGCACTGGCCAGTATAACTCAGTACCAGCCAACACAACATAGCACTGGCCAGTATAACTCGGTACCAGCCAACACAACATAGCACTGGCCAGTATAACTCGGTACCAGCCAACATAACATAGCACCGGCCAGTATAACTTAGTACCAGCCAATACAACATAGCACCGGCCAGTATAACTCGGTACCAGCCAACACAACATAGCACTGGCCAGTATAACTCAGTACCAGCCAACACAACATAGCACTGGCCAGTATAACTCAGTACCAGCCAACACAACATAGCACCGGCCAGTATAACTCAGTACCAGCCAACACAATATAGCACCGGCCAGTATAACTCGGTACCAGCCAACACAACATAGCACTGGCCAGTATAACTCAGTATCAGCCAACACAACATAGCACCGGCCAGTATAACTGGGTACCAGCCAACACAACATAACACCGGCCAGTATAACTCGGTACCAGCCAACATAACATAGCACCGGCCAGTATAACTCGGTACCAGCCAACACAACATAGAACCGGCCAGTATAACTCAGTACCAGCCAACATAACATAGCACTGGCCAGTATAACTCGGTACCAGCCAACACAACATAGCACTGGCCAGTATAACTCGGTACCAGCCAACACAACATAGCACCGGCCAGTATAACTCAGTACCAGCCAACACAACATAGCACCGGCCAGTATAACTCAGTACCAGCCAACACAACATAGCACTGGCCAGTATAACTCGGTACCAGCCAACACAACATAGCACCGGCCAGTATAACTCAGTACCAGCCAATACAACATAGCACCGGCCAGTATAACTCGGTACCAGCCAACATAACATAGCACCGGCCAGTATAACTCAGTACCAGCCAACACAACATAGCACTGGCCAGTATAACTCAGTACCAGCCAACACAACATAGCACTGGCCAGTATAACTCAGTACCAGCCAACACAATATAGCACCGGCCAGTATAACTCGGTACCAGCCAACACAACATAGCACTGGCCAGTATAACTCAGTACCAGCCAACAGAACATAGCACCGGCCAGTATAACTGGGTACCAGCCAACACAACATAACACCGGCCAGTATAACTCGGTACCAGCCAACACAACATAGCACCGGCCAGTATAACTCGGTACCAGCCAACACAACATAGCACCGGCCAGTATAACTCGGTACCAGCCAACACAACATAGCACTGGCCAGTATAACTGGGTATCAGACAACATAACATAGCACCGGCCAGTATAACTCAGTACCAGCCAACACAACATAGCACCGGCCAGTATAACTCGGTACCAGCCAACACAACATAGCACCGGCCAGTATAACTCGGTACCAGCCAAAATAACATAGGACCGGCCAGTTCCTGTGCAAACCCGTATGTTACTTTGCAAACCAAAATAAAATTTCCAAACTGAAACCGCTGCTCTTATCCTTGCCTTCGCTCTAACAGTGCTTCAAATCTGGCTTACGTCACTTCCTCCCTATAACGCAGCTCAAGACAGCATATAACATCTGTCAGACACTGACACTATGCCCACTGTGCCCAACAGAAACAACTTCTCATGTTTGATCGCAAAGGGAAGAGCGCTTTGAGCTGTTTGACACAGTGCACACAGCAGTAAACGGGGAGGGGGGAAAGCCTCCGTCGCAACAACCGCCGCCACGCATGGGACTCCTTTCTGCCGCCTCGGTGTGCTCACAGAGGGCGAGACGTTCACTGCGCGGTACGAACTGAATCTTTATACAAAATTCAAGTTATCTTAGTGTTTAACGGCTTAATAATTCTGTCAGTGATAGGTCGCCTTCACAAAGTAATCAGTAAGACATGTGAAGAGTTACGTAATGTTACGAGCTACACCCACAAAATACCCACCCCAGTGTAATACCCAGTTTTAACCCTGATACTGTCACAAATACACCCCAGTGTGAATTTTAACCCGATACTGTCACAAATCACCCCAGTGTGACATTTTAACCCTGCTACTGTCACAAATACACACCAGTGTGACATTTTAACCCTGATACTGAAATCACAGTAATAACCAAACCCCAGTGTGACATTTTAACCCTGGTACTGTCACAAATACACCCCAGTGTGAATTTATGTAACTCCCCATGGATTAACCTGGTACTCACAAATACACCCCAGTGTGATATTTTAACCCTGGTACTGTCACAAATACACCCCAGTGTGATATTTTAACCCTGGTACTGTCACAAATACACCCCAGTGTGATATTTTAACCCTGGTACTGTCACAAATACACCCCAGTGTGACTATTAACCCTGGTACTGTCACAAATCACCCGTGTGACATTTAACCTGTACTGACAAATACACCCCAGTGTGACATTTTAACCCTGATACTGTCACAAATACACCCCAGTGTGACATTTTAACCCTGGTACTGTCAAAATACACCCAGTGTGAATTTTAACCCTGTACTGTCACAAATACACCCCAGTGTGTATACCATTTTAACCTGGATAACCCTGGTACGTCACAAATGCACCCCAGTGTGATATTTTAACCCTGCTACTGACATAAATCTGGGGCACGCGGTGCGCTACAAGCCAGAAAGTCGCGGGTTCGATTCCCGATGGTGTCATTTTCATTGACATAATCCTTCCTGCCGCACTATGGTCCTGGGGTCGACCCAGCCTCTAACAGAAATGAGTACCAGGAATATTTCCTGGGGGTAAAGGCGGCCGGTGCGTAGGGCTGACAACCGTAGCACCTTCATGTGCCGATTGTCTAGAAATCTGTGAGCCTCAACCTCCTGGAACCCTCAGGGCCTGTCCAGGCCTGTAATGGGATTGCTTTACTTAACTTACACAAATGCACCCCAGTATGACATTTTAACCCCAATACTGTCACAAATGCACCCCAGTGTGACATTTTAACCCTGGTAGTCACAAATCCACCCCAGTGTGATATTTTAACCCTGGTACTGTCACAAATACACCCCAGTGTGATATTTTAACCCTGGTACTGTCACAAATACACCCCAGTGTGATATTTTAACCCTGGTACTGTCACAAATACACCCCAGTGTGATATTTTAACCCTGGTACTGTCACAAATACACCCCAGTGTGACATTTTAACCCTGGTACTGTCACAAATCCACCCCAGTGTGACATTTTAACCCTGCTACTGACAAAAATACACCCCAGTGTGACATTTTAACCCTGATACTGTCACAAATACACCCCCGTGTGACATTTTAACCCTGGTACTGTCACAAATACACCCCAGTGTGATATTTTAACCCTGATACTGTCACAAATACACCCCAGTGTGACATTTTAAACCCTGGTACTGTCACAAATGCACCCCAGTGTGATATTTTAACCCTGCTACTGACATAAATCTGGGGCACGCGGTGCGCTACAAGCCAGAAAGTCGCGGGTTCGATTCCCGATGGTGTCATTTTCATTGACATAATCGCGGTTGCGCTACAAGCCAGCAAAGTCGCGGGTTCGATCCCGATGGTCCTTATCAATTGACAAAATCCTTCCTGCCGCACTATGGTCCTGGGTCGACCCAGCCTCTAACAGAAATGAGTACCAGGAATATTTCCTGGGGGTAAAGGCGGCCGGTGTGCGTAGGGCTGACAACCGTAGCACCTTCCATGTGCCGATGATGTCTAGAAAATCTTAAGCCTCAACCTCCTGAACCCTCAGCCTGTCAGCCTGTAATGGGATTGCTTTACTTAACTTACCAATGCACCCAGTGTGACATTTTAACCCCAATACTGTCACACAAGCACCCCAGTGTGACATTCAAACCCTGCTCCTGACAAAAATCACAACTAATTTCACCAAGCCTGTCGTAAAGTTTGCACGTGCTGATACCAAGACTCGTTAGATTAAGGCATCACGCTTCTATTCCACCCCTGCCTTTTTCATAATTTCTGCTACACCCCCAAGCTCCCCCTCGTTCACTCCGCTTCTTGCTCTAGTGTGTGACTCACACGTCAATAAGCCCTTTTCGACGCACGTTCTCAACAAGGCCGACATTACGTCCGCGTTCGAAAATGCTTAAGTGTGATAAAGGCCTTCACGTACCGCCCACGACGCGCCTAATAGAAATTTTCAACGGATAGTCGTGGGAAGGCGCCAGAACACTAAACACTAAACACTAAAGAACTACATCACGGAACTTACCTTAGCGCTGCTGAATCTATTTGGAAATACGCATACATCTAGCAGTCACTGGCTTTTATATGAAGTGTTGGTAAGATGGCGGGAGGTGTACGCCCACCAGCCAGGTCGCGTCTCTACGTTACGTGCGTATGGAAAAGAGAGAACAGATTCCGAGATGAAAAGGAGAGTGAGGAAGGAAGGGGGAGCACGACCGATCAAGAGAAGGGTGAGATACTGCACGGCAGAACAACAAAAACAACATAAATATCTATACATAACTCTGATTGCCACGGTGACCTTCCCAGCATCTTCATCTCCATTACCATAATCATCGTTTTGTACCGGTTCGTCGCGCCCCGCTCTACCGCCGTTCTTCTCTCGGCGGTCCTTGTGAGCAGTAACCTTGTGTTTTTAACAGTACTTTCACTATTCATTCAATGTCAGTTATTACTGTCTTCTTTACATCACCAGTATCATCACCGTATCTATCCTTAGTGATGATACGCCTCACAGCATATTTATTTCTTTATTTGTCGTTTCGGCGTGACCATTATCTGTAGTTGGAAGATAGGTAAAAATGTTTATCAGAAATATGCAGTCTGTTTTAAACTACACGGCGTCACACCCCGCGCGACCACAGTAACAATCCCACGAACCTTAAATCTCAACTTAAACTACATTTGTAAATGTCATTTCTCATCAATTAATACACCAACCAATTTATACACTTAATAAAATACAATTCAAGAAGAAGTACAAAACTCCTACATGTTTCGGCACTGCGGTGCCATCATCAGGGACTTATTTAGAACAAAGCAGTACAAGTCCAACAGCTAATCTAGGTACTGTGTCGGCCTTACTGGAATGATTAAAATATTGAAATTCTAACATACACAAAGTTGATAAGCATAACATTACAATGTTGTGATGTTAATAAGCATAACATTACAATGTGATGTTGATAAGCATAACATTACAATGTTGTGATGTTGATAAGCATAACATTACAATGTGTGATGTTAATAAGCATAACATTACAATGTTGTGATGTTGATAAGCATAACATTACAGTGTTGTGATGTTAATAAGCATAACATTACAGTGTTGTGATGTTAATAAGCATAACATTACAATGTTGTGATGTTGATAAGCATAACATTACAATGTTGTGATGTTAATAAGCATAACATTACAATGTTGTGATGTTGATAAGCATAACATTACAATGTGATGTTGATAAGCATAACATTACAATGTTGTGATGTTAATAAGCATAACATTACAATGTTGTGATGTTGATAAGCATAACATTACAATGTTGTGATGTTAATAAGCATAACATTACAATGTTGTGATGTTGATAAGCATAACATTACAATGTGATGTTGATAAGCATAACATTACAATGTTGTGATGTTGATAAGCATAACATTACAGTGTTGTGATGTTGATAAGCATAACATTACAGTGTTGTGATGTTGATAAGCATAACATTACAGTGTTGTGATGTTAATAAGCATAACATTACAATGTTGTGATGTTGATAAGCATAACATTACAATGTTGTGATGTTAATAAGCATAACATTACAATGTTGTGATGTTGATAAGCATAACATTACAATGTTGAGATGTTGATAAGCATAACATTACAATGTTGTGATGTTAATAAGCATAACATTACAATGTGATGTTGATAAGCATAACATTACAATGTTGTGATGTTGATAAGCATAACATTACAATGTTGTGATGTTAATAAGCATAACATTACAATGTTGTGATGTTGATAAGCATAACATTACAGTGTTGTGATGTTAATAAGCATAACATTACAGTGTTGTGATGTTAATAAGCATAACATTACAATGTTGTGATGTTGATAAGCATAACATTACAATGTTGTGATGTTAATAAGCATAACATTACAATGTTGTGATGTTGATAAGCATAACATTACAATGTGATGTTGATAAGCATAACATTACAATGTTGTGATGTTAATAAGCATAACATTACAATATTGTGATGTTGATAAGCATAACATTACAATGTTGTGATGTTAATAAGCATAACATTACAATGTTGTGATGTTGATAAGCATAACATTACAATGTGATGTTAATAAGCATAACATTACAATGTGATGTTGATAAGCATAACATTACAATGTGATGTTGATAAGCATAACATTACAATGTTGTGATGTTGATAAGCATAACATTACAATGTTGTGATGTTAATAAGCATAACATTACAATGTTGTGATGTTGATAAGCATAACATTACAGTGTTATGATGTTAATAAGCATAACATTACAGTGTTGTGATGTTAATAAGCATAACATTACAATGTTGTGATGTTGATAAGCATAACATTACAATGTTGTGATGTTAATAAGCATAACATTACAATGTTGTGATGTTGATAAGCGTAACGTTACAATGTTGTGATGTTAATAAGCATAACATTACAATGTTGTGATGTTAATAAGCATAATATTACAATGTTGTGATGTTAATAAGCATAACATTACAATGTTGTGATGTTGATAAGCATAACATTACAATGTTGTGATGTTGATAAGCATAACATTACAGTGTTGTGATGTTAATAAGCATAACATTACAGTGTTGTGATGTTAATAAGCATAACATTACAATGTTGTGATGTTAATAAGCATAACATTACAATGTTGTGATGTTGATAAGCATAACATTACAATGTTGTGATGTTAATAAGCATAACATTACAATGTTGTGATGTTGATAAGCATAACATTAGTGTTGTGATGTTAATAAGCATAACATTACAGTGTTGTGATGTTAATAAGCATAACATTACAATGTTGTGATGTTAATAAGCATAACATTACAATGTTGTGATGTTAATAAGCATAACATTACAATGTTGTGATGTTAATAAGCATAACATTACAATGTTGTGATGTTAATAAGCATAACATTACAATGTTGTGATGTTAATAAGCATAACACTACAATGTTGTGATGTTAATAAGCATAACATTACAATGTTGTGATGTTAATAAGCATAACATTACAATGTTGTGATGTTAATAAGCATAACATTACAATGTTGTGATGTTAATAAGCATAACATTACAATGTTGTGATGTTAATAAGCATAACATTACAATGTTGTGATGTTAATAAGCATAACATTACAATGTTGTGATGTTAATAAGCATAACATTACAATGTTGTGATGTTAATAAGCATAACATTACAATGTTGTGATGTTAATAAGCATAACATTACAATGTTGTGATGTTAATAAGCATAACATTGCAATGTTGTGATGTTAATAAGCATAACATTACAATGTTGTGATGTTAATAAGCATAACATTACTATGTTGTGATGTTAAAGTGGGCCGTTACAAGTGTAAGCCTGTAGCTGTCTGTATGCTGTGTGCAGCACACATACAGACATGTCTCGATATCACGTGATCCAAAGAGATGTCGTCCTGTAAATATGTAAACATGAATAACATAAAATTTGTAATTTCCCACCCTTTATAAAATCTCGACCACATCCGTCACGGCCCAGCAGATGCAGTAAATGCAAGTTCGCGGTTCGTTTCCCGGCACAGTCAACAGCTGTACAGCCTGCCGTGGTCCTTCCCTACGGCCAGAGCTAACAAGAAGTCCGTCTATAGTCATAAAAACTATTCATATCGAATTGAGTCCTTATTATTGGCTTTTAGCGAGGAAATTACACAAGTCTGTGAGCTGTGTAACACAATTATGCCTTTTGTTTTATGCGGGTGTAAAACTTGGTTATATAAAATCGTGATTTTATATACTCAAGAAACTTGTACAGTACAAATAACTTAATGTTTGTCATAGCCAGACAGGCAAAAGAAGTCTTATCAGTATAAAAACACCAAAGAAAAATTACAGAGAAGTAATGAAGCTATTTGGTACAATAAACTGTGTCGACAACTGCAACTCACACCTAAATACAGGGTATACACAAAAGAATGGTGCGGTTTCAATGGTGAATAAAGGGAAACCGCACCATTCTTTTGTGTATACCCTGTATATGATCAATATCATCATATGAAAATTTCTGCTTCTGACTCATAACAATATTAACAATTATACACGTCGCCAATTTTTTTGCTAAAAGCGCCAATTTCATATATACCATTTCACCTTAACCTTTCAGTTACAAGGTTACATTCTACGGAAAAACCTAACGCACACGTCGATATCCACACTTCACAACGAAGCTTCATGCACCACACTTCAACATGCAAGCGTACAAGGAGAAGCCGAATTAACAAATTTGTAAATATAAGTACTAAGTCCATATTTTGATACTTATGCTTCTTAATATAAGTTTGTGCCTATCACAGCGGCCGTGCGGTCTAACGCGTCGGTATGCGGTCGCTCGCTTGCTGGGATTGCGGGTTCGAATCCCGCCGGGGGCATAGATGTTTGTGTTGTGTTTGTTGTATAAGGACGGTAGCATGGAACGTAAAGTGACATGAAGGACGAAAGGATTTAAACAGTACAAAAATAGATCAAAGGGGAAAAACCCCGGACAGACAAAAAAAAACCGCCTAGGACATGGATGTTTGTTGTGAGTGTTGTGTGTTGTCAGGTAGAGGTCTGTGCGACGGGCTGATCACTCGTCCAGAGGAGTCCTACCGAGTGTGGTGTGTCTAAAAAGTGTGATCGTGAAGCCTCGAAATGAGGCGGCCTAGGCCCCCAAGGGGGTGTCGAGCCATTGAGAGAGAATATAAGTTAGTACTTTACACCCAGTTCCGGCTTTAAAAACTACAAGATATGAACATAACATGCAATGTTTTGTGAAACTGAAAAGTGAATCATTTTTGTAACATGTTTCTAATAAGTTATTACCAGACAAATCCAGGTTCGAAGCCGGATGAGGTCTCGGGGTTTAATTAACTCCTTGTAGAGGGATAATTGGATATTTCTGGAAGCCAGTTACTAAAAAACCTTAATTTCAGGCTTCCCCCGCGATATTGATAAAATCTGCGATCTTCTGGGGTACTACGCGGCGACGTGTGGTAATTGTTTACCGACGTTTCGGGACAAGAGCGAAAACTAGGATGAGGGCATGACTGCGGCGAAGCCCAGTCAAAGAACAGAGTTAGGTTTACCATTTGTCAACTGTCAAAAACTAGCGAAGTTTCAGAGTAAGCACCTCTATGAGTAGTTCAATACTTGACAGCTTTTGAGTAGGAGGTTACGAAAGGCCACGCCTCGATTTTACCAGTAATCGCGGATTTGGGGATTCCCGAGTTATTTCAGGGATTACCAGCGCGTCTTTTAGGACAGCCAATTAGAAATTAGTATAAGAAAACTTGAACTTTGACCTATGGGAGACACTGAAATTCGTATATCGACCAATGGGATAGTTAGGAAGTCAGGAGGGGGTGAGTTAGATTGAACGTGACGAGATGCTTGTTACGTGAGTTTAGAAAAAAAAAACCCGTTTTGGGATGCGGGAGAGTACTGACGCAAAATTAATGCGCGCCGTAAATTTCGGACTCAGACAACAAAATTATAACTACAAATTACGATAAGCGCGGTTTATTTAGCTTAAAATTTATAACTAGGCTTAAAATTTATAACTAGATACACGGGACTGTGATGTTCATATGCAAGAATTATCACTCGTAAATTTAAAACTTAAATTGTGACACACAGTGCAAAGCAAAGTATACAGGGTGTTTATTTCAAAGTGCCAGTTATCAGATCTGATACAGTAATCGGTGTAACAGACATTACCAAAACAAAAACCAAGTGTGAAACTGTAATAGGGAGCATCGTTAGTTCAACGTAGTCGAAACACGTTGCAAAGCCAACTCACAGCCCACGACATGCAAATATTCCCTACAGATAGACTTCAGATCTACCGAAGTGAGTAGTCGGCACTACACCTACCTATACACAGATATCTGCGAACAGAACAGAAGAAGTTAAAGTGAAGAAGGGCAGTAACAAAGTATTTTTCTCTCATATATTTTTAAATTGGTGCCTGATGATGGCATATACAAGTCGAAACATGTAGAACATATATTTTATATTATACATACCGTGCATTCTAATAATTAATTAATTATATCATTACAACAAATGCATTACACTATTTTAGTGTTTTCTTGTCCCTACATATGTTTCGACACTCCTTGTGCCATCATCAGGGTGTCGTCGAGAGTTCACAGTTTTCAAATACATCCAATTCATTTCCACAACATAAATTCACTATCACTTAATATCACTTATCTTCCTGCTCATGGCGGTCAGCTTGTCTTGTTTGGTGTTTTATTGACATTGAATAATTAAGACTTTATAAATGAAGACAGTCTTAGTGCAAAATGTTAAAAGTTTTTAAGACTTTGTTCGACAGCTCGCTATGTACATTATTTGTGCGACCCCTGAGGATGGCACTATAAGTGTCGAAACATATGTACGGACCAGAAAACACTAAAATAGTGTAGTGCATCAGTTGGAAAAAAGTAATTAATTAATTAGCACGTAACTTGGCAATAAATACTGTCACGTAACTGCTTCATGCAGCTGATATTACGTGGCACATCGCGATGTCTCAACCCAAAACAAGCGACATTTAATAGCGACACACAGATGACCAATGGCCTTGCAAAAGGGCGGAATGCAGTCTTGGTTAGTACGTCTGGCTTGGTTGGAGTTCCGAAACTGTATTGCTACAGACTGCAGTCTTGGTTAGTACGTCTGGCTTGTTTGGAGTTCCGAAACTGTATTGCTAAAGACTGCAGTCTTGGTTAGTACGTCTGGCTTGTTTGGAGTTCCGAAACTGTATTGCTACAGACTGCAGTCTTGGTTAGTACGTCTGGCTTGTTTGGAGTTCCGAAACTGTATTGCTAAAGACTGCAGTCTTGGTTAGTACGTCTGGCTTGTTTGGAGTTCCGAAACTGTATTGCTAAAGACTGCAGTCTTGGTTAGCACGTCTGGCTTGTTTGGAGTTCCGAAACTGTATTGCTACAGACTGCAGTCTTGGTTAGTATGTCTGGCTTGTTTGGAGTTCCGAAACTGTATTGCTACAGACTGCAGTCTTGGTTAGTACGTCTGGCTTGTTTGGAGTTCCGAAACTGTATTGCTAAAGACTGCAGTCTTGGTTAGTACGTCTGGCTTGTTTGGAGTTCCGAAACTGTATTGCTAAAGACTGCAGTCTTGGTTAGTACGTCTGGCTTGTTTGGAGTTCCGAAACTGTATTGCTACAGACTGCAGTCTTGGTTAGTACGTCTGGCTTGTTTGGAGTTCCGAAACTGTATTGCTACAGACTGCAGTCTTGGTTAGTACGTCTGGCTTGTTTGGAGTTCCGAAACTGTATTGCTAAAGACTGCAGTCTTGGTTAGTACGTCTGGCTTGTTTGGAGTTCCGAAACTGTATTGCTACAGACTGCAGTCTTGGTTAGTACGTCTGGCTTGTTTGGAGTACCGAAACTGTATTGCTACAGACTGCAGTCTTGGTTAGTACGTCTGGCTTGTTTGGAGTTCCGAAACTGTATTGCTAAAGACTGCAGTCTTGGTTAGTACGTCTGGCTTGTTTGGAGTTCCGAAACTGTATTGCTAAGACTGCAGTCTTGGTTAGTACGTCTGGCTTGTTTGGAGTTCCGAAACTGTATGCTACAGATGCGTCTTGGTTAGTACGTCTGGCTTGTTTGAGTTCCGAAACTGTTTGTACGTGCGTTTGGTAGTACGTTTGGCTTGTTTGGAGTTCCGAACTGTATTGCTAAGATGCAGTTTGGTTAGTACGCTGGCTTGTTTGGAGTTCCGATCTGTTGCTAAAGACTGCAGTCTTGGTTAGTACGTCTGGCTGTTTGAGTTCGAATGTATTGCTACAGATGCGTCTTGGTTAGTACGTCTGGCTTGTTTGGAGTTCCGAATGTATTCTAAAACTGAGTCTTGGTGTACTCGCTTGTTTGAGTTCCGACTGTTTGTACAGACGATCTTGTTGTACGTCTGGCTTGTTGGAGTCCGAACTGTATTGCAAAGACTGCAGTTTGGTTAGTACGTCTGGCTTGTTTGGAGTCCGAATGTATTGCTAAGATGCAGTCTTGGTTAGTACGTCTGGCTTGTTTGGAGTTCCGAAATTGTATTGCTAAAGACTGCAGTCTTGGTTAGTACGTTGGCTTGTTTGAGTTCGAAACTGTATTGCTAAGATTGCAGTCTGGTTAGTACGTCTGCTTGTTTGGAGTTCCGAAACTGTATTGTAAAGACTGCAGTCTTGGTTAGTACGTCTGGCTTGTTTGAGTTCCGAAACTGTATTGCTAAGATTGCAGTCTTGGTTATACGTCTGGCTTGTTTGGAGTTCCGAACTGTATTGTAAAGACTGCAGTCTTGGTTAGTACGTCTGGCTTGTTTGAGTTCCGAAACTGTATTGCTACAGACTGCAGTCTTGGTTGTAGTCTGGCTTGTTTGGAGTTCCGAAACTGTTTGCTAAGACTGCAGTCTTGGTTAGTACGTCTGGCTTGTTTGGAGTTCCGAAACGTATTGTACGTGCGTCTTGGTTAGTCGTCTGGTTGTTGAGTTCGAAACTGTATTGCTGGCTGTGAGTCAGTTTGTAAGCTGGCTTGTTTGAGTCGGCTGTTTGCTTCGAAACGTTTGTTAGTAGTCTGGCTTGTTTGGAGTTCCGAAACTGTATTGCTAAGACTGCAGTCTTGGTTAGTAGTCTGGCTTGTTTGGAGTTCCGAAACTGTATTGCTACAGACTGCAGTCTTGGTTAGTACGTCTGGCTTGTTTGGAGTTCCGAAACTGTATTGCTACAGACTGCAGTCTGGTTAGTACGTCTGGCTTGTTGGAGTTCCGAAACTGTATTGTACGATGCAGTCTTGGTTAGTACGTCTGGCTTGTTTGGATTCAAACTGTATTGCTAAGACTTGCAGTCTTGGTTGTACTTGGCTTGTTTGGAGTTCGAAACTGTTTGTAGACTGCATTTGTTAGTACGTCTGGCTTGTTTGGTTCGAAACGTTTGCTAGTTGAGTTTGGATGTATCTGGTTGTTTGAGTTCTGACACTGTTTGGAGTCGATGTTATTACTAGGCTGTTTGGTAGTGTCTGGCTTGTAAGATCAAAGTTTGCTAAGACTGCTTGTTTGTAGTCCGTCTGTTTGGTCGAACTGTTTGTAAACTGACGTTGGTTGTTTGGAGTCCGACTGTTTGTGATCTCAGCATTGTTAGTACGTCGCTTGTTGTACGTGCTTTTATCGATATCTGATCGGGGAAATGTTTAAGTGCTTGTATGTTTGATCGAACTTTTGCGCTGTGAGCTTTGTCGAATGTATGACGCATTAGACTCGGCGGAGTCGAAACTGTATGCTAGCAGTGTTAGACGCGCTGTGAACTTTGACTGCTTTATTGTGTGGAGTCGCTTTTATCTTTGACTGTGTTCCGACTGTAGACATGAGCTGTAGTGTGCTTGTTTCAAATGTATCAACTGCGCTGTTGTGATTCAATGATTGTCTGGTTGTTCGCGTTGATCGTATTCGCTGTTTGTTAGTGCTGTCATGTCTGCTGTTTGGTTGATGCTGTGAGCTTTTAGTACTCTGGCTTGTTTGAGTTCCGAAACTGTATTGCTACAGATGCATCTGGTTAGTACTCTGGCTTGTTTGGAGTTCCGAAACTGTATGCTAAGACTGCAGTCTGGTTAGTACGTCTGGCTTGTTTGAGTTCCGAAACTGTATTGCTACAGACTGCAGTCTTGGTTAGTACGTCTGGCTTGTTGAGTTCCGAAATGTATTGCTAAAGACTGCAGTCTTGGTTAGTACGTCTGGCTTGTTTGAGTTCCGAAACTGTATGCTACAGACTGCAGTCTTGGTTAGTACGTCTGGCTTGTTTGGAGTTCCGAAACTGTATTGCTACAGACTGCAGTCTTGGTTAGTACGTCTGGCTTGTTTGAGTTCCGAAACTGTATTGCTACAGACTGCAGTCTTGGTTGTACGTCTGGCTTTTTGGAGTTCCGAAACGTATTGCTAAGACGCAGTCTGGTTAGTACGTCTGGCTTGTTGAGTTCCGAACTGTATTGCTAAGACTGCAGTCTTGGTTAGTACGTCTGGCTTGTTTGGAGTTCCGAAACGTATGCTAAAGACTGCAGTCTTGGTTAGTACGTCTGGCTTGTTTGAGTTCCGAAATGTATGCTAAGACTGCAGTCTTGGTTAGTACGTCTGGCTGTTTGGAGTTCCGAAACTGTATTGCAAGACTGCAGTCTTGGTTAGTACGTCTGCTTGTTTGGAGTTCCGAAACTGTATTGCTAAAGACTGCAGTTGGTAGTACGTCTGGCTTGTTTGAGTCCGAAACGTATTGCTACAGACTGCAGTCTTGGTTAGTACGTCTGGTTGTTTGGAGTTCCGAAACTGTATTGCTAAGACTGCAGTCTTGGTTAGTACGTCTGGCTTGTTTGAGTTCCGAAATGTATTGCTAAAGACTGCAGTCTGGTTAGTACGTTGGCTTGTTTGGAGTTCCGAAATGTATTGCTAAGACTGCAGTCTTGGTTAGTACTCTGGCTTGTTTGAGTTCCGAAACTGATTGCTACAGATGCAGTCTTGGTTAGTACGTCTGGCTTGTTGGAGTTCCGAAAGTATTGCAAGACTGCAGCTTGGTTAGTACTCTGCTGTTTGGAGTCGAAACTTATGCTACAGATGCAGTCTTGGTTAGTACGTCTGGCTTTTGGATTCCGAAACTGTATTGCAAGACTGCAGTCTGGTTAGTACGTCTGCTTGTTTGAGTTCCAAACTGTGCCAGATGCGTCTGGTTAGTACGTCTGCTTTTTGGAGTTCCGAAACTGTATTGCAAAGACTGCAGTCTTGGTTATACGTCGGCTGTTTGAGTTCCGAAACTGTATTGCTAAGATGCAGTCTGGTTAGTACGTCTGGCTTGTTTGGAGTTCCGAAATGTATTGCTAACGCACTTGGTTAGTACGTCTGCTTGTTGAGTTCGAACTGTATTGCTACAGATGAGTCTTTTAGATCTTGTTGAGTTCCGAAACGTATTGCTAAGATGCAGTCTTGGTAGTACGTCTGGCTTTTTGGATTCCGAACTGTATTGCTAAGATGCAGTCTTGGTTATACGTCTGGCTTGTTGGAGTTCGAAACTTATTGCTAAGACTGCAGTCTTGGTTAGTACGTCTGGCTTGTTGAGTTCGAAACTGTATTGCTAAGATGCGTCTTGGTTAGTCGTGCTTGTTGAGTCCGAAACTGTATTGCTACGACTGCAGTCTTGGTTAGTACGTCTGGCTTGTTTGGAGTTCGAACTGTATTGCACAGATGCAGTCTGTTAGTACGTCTGGCTTGTTGAGTTCGAAACTGTATTGCTAAGACTGCAGTCTGGTTAGTACTCTGCTTGTTTGAGTTCCGAAACTGTATTGCTACAGACTGCAGTCTGGTAGTACGTCTGGTTGTTGAGTTCCGAACTGTATTGCAAGACTGCAGTCTGGTTAGTACGTCTGCTTGTTGGAGTTCCGAAATGTATTGCTAAAGACTGCAGTCTTGTTAGTACGTCTGCTTGTTTGAGTTCCGAATGTTGCTAAGATGCAGTCTGTTAGTACGTCTGCTGTTTGAGTTCGAACTGTATTGCTAAGATGCAGTCTGTTAGTACGTCTGCTTGTTTGAGTTCCGAACTGTATGCTAAAGACTGCAGTCTTGTTAGTACGTCTGGTTTTGGAGTTCCGAAACTGTATCTAAGACGCAGTCTTGGTTATACGTTGCTTGTTTGGAGTTCCGAAACTGATGTAAGACGCAGTCTTGGTTAGTATGTCTGGCTTGTTTGGTTTCGAAACTGTATGCTACAGATGCAGTCTGGTTAGTACGTCTGGCTTGTTTGAGTTCCGAAATGTATTCTAAACTGCAGTCTTGGTTAGTACGTCTGCTTGTTGGAGTCCGAAACTGTATTGCTACAGATGCAGTCTTGGTTAGTACGTCTGGTTGTTGGAGTTCCGAAAGTATGCTAAGACTGCAGTCTGGTTAGTACGTCTGCTGTTTGAGTTCCGAACGTATTGCTAAGATGCAGTCTTGTTAGTATCTGCTTGTGGAGTTCGAAACTGTATTGCTAAGTGCAGTGTTGTACCTGCTTTAGTCAAATGTATCTAAGACAGTCTTTTAGCGTTCTTTGAGTTCAAACTGTATTGTAATGCATTGTTAGAGTCGGCTTGTGATCCGAAACTATTACAACCACGGTTCGCGCTGTTGTTGAATGTTGTCAACGCATGGTTAGTCGCTGCTTTGGATCAAACTTATTGCAAGACATCGGTAACTCTGGCTGTTGGAGTTCCGAAATATGCAAAGACTGCGTCTGTTAGACCTGGCGGAGTCCGAACTGATTGCTAAGTGAGTTTTTATACGTCTCTTTTGATTCCGAAACTGTGCTAAACTGCAGTTTGTTGTACTCTTTTTTGAGTTCAAATGTTTGCAAGCTGCGTGTTATACGTCGGTTGTGAGTTCGAAATTATTGCAAGTGCGTCTGTTTAGTGAATACTAAGATCAGTCTGGTTATAGTGTGTTTGGAGTTCCGAAACTGTATTGCTACAGACTGCAGTCTTGGTTAGTACGTCTGGCTTGTTTGGGAGTTCCGAAACTGTATTGCTACAGACTGCAGTCTTGGTTAGTACGTCTGGCTTGTTTGGAGTTCCGAAACTGTATTGCTAAAGACTGCAGTCTTGGTTAGTACGTCTGGCTTGTTTGGAGTTCCGAAACTGTATTGCTACAGACTGCAGTCTTGGTTAGTACGTCTGGCTTTTTGGAGTTCCGAAACTGTATTGCTACAGACTGCAGTCTTGGTTAGTACGTCTGGCTTGTTTGGAGTTCCGAAACTGTATTGCTACAGACTGCAGTCTTGGTTAGTACGTCTGCTTGTTTGAGTTCCGAAACTGTATTGCTACAGACTGCAGTCTTGGTTAGTACGTCTGGCTTGTTTGGAGTTCCGAAACTGTATTGCTACAGACTGCAGTCTTGGTTAGTACGTCTGGCTTGTTTGGAGTTCCGAAACTGTATTGCTACAGACTGCAGTCTTGGTTAGTACGTCTGGCTTGTTTGGAGTTCCGAAACTGTATTGCTAAGACTGCAGTCTTGGTTAGTACGTCTGGCTTGTTTGGAGTTCCGAAACTGTATTGCTAAAAGACTGCAGTCTTGGTTAGTACGTCTGGCTTGTTTGGAGTTCCGAAACTGTATTGCTACAGACTGCAGTCTTGGTTAGTACGTCTGGCTTGTTTGGAGTTCCGAAACTGTATTGCTAACAGACTGCAGTCTTGGTTAGTACGTCTGGCTTGTTTGAGTTCCGAAACTGTATTGCTACAGACTGCAGTCTTGGTTAGTACGTCTGGCTTGTTTGGAGTTCCGAACTGTATTGCTACAGACTGCAGTCTTGGTTAGTACGTCTGGCTTGTTTGGAGTTCCGAAACTGTATTGCTAAAGACTGCAGTTTGGTTAGTACGTCTGGCTTGTTTGAGTTCCGAAACTGTATTGCTACAGACTGCAGTCTTGGTTAGTACGTCTGGCTTGTTTGGAGTTCCGAAACTGTATTGCTACAAGACTGCAGTCTTGGTGTAGTACGTCTGGCTTGTTTTGAGTTCCGAAACTGTATTGCTACAAAACTGCAGTCTTGGTTAGTACGTCTGGCTTGTTTGGAGTTCCGAAACTGTATTGCTACAGACTGCAGTCTTGGTTAGTACGTCTGGCTTGTTTGGAGTTCCGAAACTGTATTGCTACAGACTGCAGTCTTGGTTAGTACGTCTGGCTTGTTTGGAGTTCCGAAACTGTATTGCTAAGACTGCAGTCTTGGTTAGTACGTCTGGCTTGTTTGGAGTTCCGAAACTGTATTGCTAAAGACTGCAGTCTTGGTTAGTACGTCTGGCTTGTTTGGAGTTCCGAAACTGTATTGCTAAAGACTGCAGTCTTGGTTAGTACGTCTGGCTTGTTTGGAGTTCCGAAACTGTATTGCTACAGACCGTAATCAGCTAACAGAAGTGACTGTACCTACACTCAGCTTCAATGCAAATGATGCACTCCGTGAAGCAGTGAACAGACTTTACCAAGCCGTTCTTTACATCCAAAGTGTCACACTGTGTCACGGTACACGTGTAAAGTAACTTCATTTACAGGCTTAAGCAAAGTGCGGCTTTCACAAACCGATTTTCACGAAAACTCACAATTACACAACTTCACGGTGTCGCGAACAGTTTTATTGTTGTAATGATTTTTTTTCCAATGGCTCGACAGCCCCTTGGGGGCCTAGGCCGCCTCATTTTTCGAGGCTTCACGATCACACACTTTTTAGACACACCACACTCGGTAGGACTCCTCTGGACGAGGGATCAGCCCGTCGCAGAGACCTCTACCTGACAAACACAACACTCACAACAGACAGACATCCATGCCCTCGGCCGGATTCGAACCCGCAACCCCAGCAAGCGAGCGGCCGCAGACCCACGCCTTAAACTGCGCGGCCACTGAGATGTAATGTATTATACTTTTAACACTGTCTATACCATCTTAACCCGGGAATTAAGACAGCTGCATGCTGACACTAGCTGCACGAACGAATTACTTTTGTAATCCCTTATATTTAGTAAGTTTTAAATTTTGTTGCAAAGCCCCCCACCCGAAGATGGCGTAAATGACGCCGAAACATGTCGCAGCAATATAAGGCTATATTTTTATGTGTCAAGTGTGCTTTAATTGGTGTCATAAGTGAACAATCCAGTCAACATGTCCGCATAAAGTGTCAAGACGTCAGACGGAGCTTCTACCTGATTTACCAACCGAAACGTGCAGTGCGAGATGTGGAGTCCTCACAGCGGTGCAACTGAGGACTCCGTTCTGGAATGTGACGCCGTGTCGCTAGGAAAGTGGTTCCCGACGCAGAGTTGTCCCTTTATGGACCACTGAAGATGACAGCAATACGTTCGCTCGAAACGCTGAGTACCATTTGCCTTACAGCACGGAATCACATGCCAGAAGACCGCAGTGCTGACACGCACAAACTGCGACACACGCAGCTCATCCAGAGGTGTAACAAACACGACAATTATCTCCACCCTCTATCACTTCCTCCCTTCTCCACCCTCTCTCACTTCCTCCCTTCTCCACCCTCTATCACTTCCTCCCTTCTGCACCTTTATCACTTCCTCCCTTCTGCACCCTCTATCACTTCCTCCCTTCTCCACCCTCTATCACTTCCTCCCTTCTCCACCCTCTATCACTTCCTCCCTTCTCCACCCTCTATCACTTCCTCCCTTCTGCACCTTATCACTTCCTCCCTTCTGCACCCTCTATCACTTCCTCCCTTCTCCACCCTGTATCACTTCCTCCCTTCTGCACCCTCTATCACTTCCTCCCTTCTCCGCCCTCTATCACTCTCCCTTCGCACCTTATCACTTCCTCCTTCTGCACCCTCTATCACTTCCTCCCTTCTCCACCCTGTATCACTTCCTCCTTCTGCACCTCTATCACTCTCCCTTCTCCGCCTCTATCACTTCCTCCTTCTGCACCTTTATCACTTCCTTCTGCACCCTCTATCACTTCCTCCTTCTCCACCCTGTATCACTTCCTCCTTCTCCACCCTGTATCACTTCCTCCCTTCTGCACCCTCTATCACTTCCTCCCTTCTCCGCCCTCTATCACTTCCTCCCTTCTGCACCTTTATCACTTCCTCCCTTCTGCACCCTCTATATCTTTCACCTTCCTTCCCCTTCTGCACCCTCTATCACTTCCTCCCTTCTGCACCCTGCTCACTGACATTTCCTTAGGACGAATTAAAAAATTCACGTCTAACATAAAACGAAATTAGAATTACATCTTCGTACATTAACTGTCAGTTTGTTAAACCAACTAATGCACGGTAAGCCAGACTGCAACAAAAATATTATAAAGTCATACAATGTGGCAAGCCTTTACGAAAAACTTTGATAGCCTTGTTGTTACAGGATATGGACGTCAACTGCCAGCAATTTAACAATTTTTAGTAATAATAATTTTAATAATGTTTACGACACAGTGCTCTACATTCACAATTTATAGTGCTACACTTTACACTACAAACGCAACATAAACACTAAATACACACTTTACAAAAACAACTATAAACCAATACAATTGACTACAACGCACATTAACATTAAATACAACTTTACACTACAAACGCAACATAAACACTAAATACACATTTACACTACAAACGCAACATAAACACTAAATACACCACATTTACACTAAAAAACGCCAACATAAACACTATATACACACTTTACACTACAAACGCAACATAAACACTAAATACACACTTTACACTACAAACGCAACATAAACACTAAATACACCAAGACATTTCACAAAAAGCTTCAATAAACTTTGTATACCGTGATTGTCAATGTAAAAAATGCCTCAAACAGTGTAACGTTGTGATAATACCAAACGGACAGTGAACAGTGAAGTGAACTTATCAAGTACCGTGATGATGGCAGAGTTACGGCCGAAACATGTGTAGGGTGAATTGAACAGAAATACGAAAACTAAAAAGTGCATTTGTTGGTTAAAAACTGAAAATTAATGTCAAGACGACTGTGAACACAATCTGAAAATCTTCGTACATGTTCGTGCATCTTCGTACATTTTCGTACATCTTCGACATGTTCGTCTCATCGTCCTGTTACGCGTCTGCAAAGACACGCGCCGGTTAGCTGAGCGATGTCCTTACGTCTTCATGTAATAACAGTGAAACAAGAAAATAAAAAAGATTTTTCATGACAAACTGGGGGAACTTACTGACGTGCGTCGAGGGGGCCAGATTTTGGTTAAAACCGAAAGGCGGGAAAGTCAAAGTTTCTGCGCGCATGTTCGGAGTGGCTCGCGAAACACGCGTTTCGGACAAAAGAGGCAGACAGACACGAAACATCTTTCAAGCCACAACTCATCCACTACGTGTATGTTGCAGAAATGCCTACGAAGCGCGGTGTAAATATCGCTTTATGTGTGTCAAGGTGCGCAGTTCCTCAAACGAAGACGCGCACAGTTGCGCCCGAACATAGCAATGCGCACTGCCAAGTGCTGCGTACTGCGTCACATTAAACGTGGAGTTCCTTGACTGCACCCGTAACCTCAAACTTGGCATGTCCAAGGCAACAAACGTAATACATTTGCTGGCAGTTTACAGATTGCAGAAACCTTACTTTGACAAAACAACACAAAACAACACAAAACAACACACAATATTACACAACAAACAACACTTATCACTACTGACATCGAACTAAAATAAAATTCACAAGCTCACAAAAAGAGAACAAATTCATACACCATAAAGGTAAAGGTAAAGCAATCCCAATACAGGCCCTTAGGGTTCCAGGAGGTTGAGGCTCACAGATTTATAGACAATCGGCACATGAAGGCGGTAAGGTTGTCAGCCCTACGCACCGGCCGCCTTTACCACCCAGGAAATACTCCTGGTACTCATTTCTGTTAGAGGCTGAGTCGACCCCAGGGCCATAGTGCGACCGAAAGGATTATGTCAATGAAATATTGTAATGACACCATCGGGAATCGAACCCGCGACCTTCCGGTTTGCAACTATGCTATCCTGGACATGAAGGCAGTAATAGGTAAAGCAATCCCATTACAGGCCTAGACAGGCCCTTAGGTTACCAGGAGGTTGTGGCTCACAGATTTATAGACAATCGGCACATGAAGGCGGCAAGGTTGTCAGCCCTACGCACCGGCCGCCTTTACCCCCCCTGGTACTCATTTCTGTTAGAGGCTGAGTCGACCTCAGGACCGATAGGATTACATAAATGAAAAATTCCAGTGACACCATCGGGAATCGAACCCTCGACCTTCCGGCTTGTAGCGCAGTGCCTCAACCAACTGCGCCACCGCGTGCCCCTGCCCCACCGGGATTCGATTCCCGGACCGTCCAGCTCATAGCTAGTCGGTATACCGACTGAGCTATCGCGGCCCTAGACCCGGTCTAAAAGTTTTGAGTACGAGAGTCTCTTTCCCATTCCGGGAACTGAACCACGATTCCTCAGGCGTCTAGCCCGTTGCCTGGTCACTATACTGACTGAGCTGCCTCGCCTTTATGGTCATACCAATACTGCGTGCTGTAAATAACGAACCGCTAGCACTAGATACGACAGGCACCGCACAGGCAGACCGCAACGTCAGTGCAGGCGAGAAACTCCGAGTTGTTTAGAATTCTGTACGGCAAAGGCTACAAATGTGGACACGACATTCGTGCCAGAACTGGCGGCGTCTGAACAGAGAGATGGCGGTCTGTGAATACTCAAGGTCTTCTGGTACGTGACGACGTACACACTGGTATGTGCTCACGAGCGTTTCGAAGGAACCTGCTATTTTATATTTCAGGCAGAGGCACTGGTACCTATCTAGGTCTACCAGACAACACGGCGTCACATCCCAGAACACGGACAGTCTTCATATTCACAGCCGTGACATTACGTCACGTAACATATAACGAGAATGCGCGTAGTGCGACTGAACGTGCTCACGTGCTCCTAGCTGCAGGGACCAATACTGTGCCCAACCCTTTAAACACTAAGATCAACCTGCATTGCATTTAAATATTTAGTCCGTACCGCGCAGTAAACACACTTTATATAAATATTCAGCTCGTACCGCGCAGTAAACACACTTTACATAAATATTCAGTTCGTACCGCGCAGTAAACACACTTTACATAAATATTCAGTCCGTACCGCGCAGTAAACACACTTTACATAAACATTCAGTCCGTACCGCGCAGTAAACACACTACGTCTCAGTTATACAAACCAGTCAGTTAATGTTGTACAGTGAAATAATCGCTGTTTGTTCTGAGATCCACACAAAACACATAAATACAGTCCGTACCGCGCAGTAAACACACTCCGTCTCAGTTATACAAACCAGTCAGTTAATGTTGTACAGTGAAATAATCGCTGTTTGTTCTGAGATCCACACAAAACACATAAATACAGTTCGTACCGCGCAGTAAACACACTCCGTCTCAGTTATACAAACCAGTCAGTTAATGCTGTACAGTGAAATAATCGCTGTTTGTTCTGAGATCCACACAAAACACATAAATACAGTCCGTACCGCGCAGTAAACACACTCCGTCTCAGTTATACAAACCAGTCAGTCAATGCTGTACAGTGAAATAATCGCTGTTTGTTCTGAGATCCACACAAAACACATAAATACAGTCCGTACCGCGCAGTAAACACACTCCGTCTCAGTTATACAAACCAGTCACTTAATGCTGTACAGTGAAATAATCGCTGTTTGTTCTGAGATCCACACAAAACATATAAATACACTGTGTGGGCAGAACGTAGAATTGTTGAATGTTAAACATTGTGGTACATATAGTAACCACTGGGCTTTAAATGGCTCAAAATGCGGGGAGCCACACATCCTTTCCTGCATTCGTCTTCGTCGTGTAGAGCTTAATTAAGCACAGGGACACCTTTACCTTTACCTACAGCCTACAGTGTGAGAGTTTCAACACCATTATGAACAGTAATGGGTACAGAACACTTATACGTACGTGTATGAGTCAGTACTGAGAGTCGAGGATAACAACACAATTATACACTGAGACACCATTTTGAGAAAATTACAATTATAACGGGAAGCCTCGAAGGGTTCATGTGAGTAGAAAGAAGGATAATTACGCCTAAGGCGTATTAATTTTACAGAAATGCTTCTGGATTTTGACTGACATATTGCAACCGTAAGCGTTACAAACAGAAGTACTGGTTATGTGTCCGAGATTTGGACTGGCTTGTCAAACTTATATCAGACATTCTTGAACACTTCAAAGCCCAGTGGTTACTATATGTACCACCAGTTTAACATTCAACAATTCTACATTCTGCCCACACAGTGTATTTATGTGTTTTGTGTGGATCTCAGAACAAACAGCGATTATTTCACTGTACAACATTAACTGACTGGTTTGTATAACTGAGACGGAGTGTGTTTACTGCGCGGTACGGACTGTATTTATGTGTTTTGTGTGGATCTCAGAACAAACAGCGATTATTTCACTGTACAGCATTAACTGACTGGTTTGTATAACTGAGACGGAGTGTGTTTACTGCGCGGTACGGACTGTATTTATGTGTTTTGTGTGGATCTCAGAACAAACAGCGATTATTTCACTGTACAGCATTAACTGACTGGTTTGTATAACTGAGACGGTGTGTGTTTACTGAGCGGTACGGACTATATTTATGTGTTTTGTGTGGATCTCAGAACAAACAGCGATTATTTCACTGTACAACATTAACTGACTGGTTTGTATAACTGAGACGGAGTGTGTTTACTGCGCGGTACGAATTGTATTTATGTGTTTTGTGTGGATCTCAGAACAAACAGCGATCATTTCACTGTACAGCATTAACTGACTGGTTTGTATAACTGAGACGGAGTGTGTTTACTGCGCGGTACGAACTGTATTTATGTGTTTTGTGTGGATCTCAGAACAAACAGCGATTATTTCACTGTACAGCATTAACTGACTGGTTTGTATAACTGAGACGGGGTGTGTTTACTTCGCGGTACGGACTGTATTTATGTGTTTTGTGTGGATCTCAGAACAAACAGCGATTATTTCACTGTACAGCATTAACTGACTGGTTTGTATAACTGAGACGGAGTGTGTGTACTGCGTGGTACGGACTGTATTTATGTGTTTTGTGTGGATCTCAGAACAAACAGCCATTATTTCACTGTACAGCATTAACTGACTGGTTTGTATAACTGAGACTGAGTGTGTTTACTGCGCGGTACGGACTGGATCCTTAAATGATAATCTTAGTTCTTAAAGGGTTAACAGAATATTAAACACGCGCAGACGAAGGAAAAACAACTAACGTAGATGTGGGAAGTAATTTCTCCTGTCGCCAATAGCGAGGACTGTCCGGTTCGGAACACAAAGGCCTTACGATAACTGGCGTTAGTGCAGTCGCAGCCACTGCTGTACCTGTACCTTTACAGCACAGTGCTTGCTTCAGTAAAGATCTCTCAATTTTTTTCCACGCGGTGCGCTTATGTTTCTAGTGTCTGAACATCAAACATGCGGCTGATCTTTGTGACGGAGACTGTGTGTTTACTGTGAGGTGCAGACAGAATTCTTAAATAATTGTGGTAAGCTTTAGGCTTCAAACAATTAACTAATTAACTCCACTAAACCCCCCGGTTCATTACCGGGTTCACAAAAGCCCACCACCTGTCCCTATCCTGAGACAGATGCACCCAGTGCACGCCCCCTCGATCTGTTTCTTTGAAATCCATTTTACTAGCATCTAAGCCTAGATCTTCCAGTAAGCCCTTTTCTTCAGGTCTCCCAACCCTGTATGTATTTCTCTTCTCCCATACGTGCTATCGGAAGGTCGCGGGTTCGATTGCCGATGACATCATTGGAATTTTTCATTGACATAATCCTTTCGGTCGCACTATGGCCCTGGGGTCGACTCAGCCTCTAACAGAAATGAGTACCAGTGTATTTCCTGGGGGGTAAAGGCGGCCGGTGCGTACGGCTGACAACCTTAAAACCTTAATGTGCAGATTGTCTAGAAATCTGGGAGCCTCAACCTCCTGGAACCCTAACGGCCTGTCCAGACCTGTAATGGGATTGCTTTGCTTTACCATACGTGCTATACGCTCCGACCATCTATATCCTTGATTTGATTTTTGGTGTGAAGTACATATCATGACGCTCCTCGGTATGTAGTCTTCTCCACTCCCCCGTTACCTCGTCCCTCTGAGGCCCAAATATCTTCGTCAGCACCCTATTCTGCAACACCCTCAGCCTATTTTCCTCTCTTAATATAAGATACCACGTTTCACACCCATACAAAACACCAGGCCAAATTACAATTCTGCACATGTCAATATTTATATTCTTAGACAGCAAACGAGTCAAGGAATCAAATTAAAGACTAAAAACTCGCTGCCGTGTCTATGGAATGTTTACAATTTGAGGCTGGCTGTACACAATAGGCTAACAGTGAAAGTACGCAATAGTCTGTTGTTTAAAGCTATTCCTGTCATAAAGACCGCGCCATATCCGGCACAGACCGTGCCAACAGGAATTTTATCACAACAAAACCTCTATATTGAGGCCACAGAAATAAGTCCCACGGATGACGGTGACGACAAAGCCCCAGAATTCCCACACTGTGCGTATTCACCTCCAACCCCATTTGACACGTGTCAACCACCCCACAGCACCTATCGCTAACGTTAGCAAGCAGTTATCACGACGAACACTGCTATGACGAATGGCTAGATGACTGGGGTCGATCCATGAGACTTGTTATCGTGGCCTCAGACTGTGTCTAAACCAAGCCTGCTCAAACTGCTGTGTGATGCGGGCAATTTCGACAAAATTTGGTCTGCATTCGGGTAACGTGGAATTCAATACACAGAGTGATGAATGAGTTAAAGTGCGTGTAATTGCGTGTACAATATTACCTGTGGATTTGTCTATGCGTCACACGCAATAAGAAGTGTACTGATGATTATAGGAAATATTTACTTAACAATGCAATTCACAACCTAGGCTAGGGTGTCGCTATTTTAAACACATTTTTTTACAAAATTTGTATGTAATGTATGTAATGTACGTAATGTATGTAATGTATGTAATGTACGTAATGTATGTAATGTACGTAATGTATGTAATGTACGTAATGTACGTAATGTATGTAATGTACGTAATGTACGTAATGTATGTAATGTACGTAATGTATGTAATGTACGTAATGTATGTAATGCACGTAATGTATGTAATGCACGTAATGTATGTAATGCACGTAATGTATGTAATGTACGTAATGTATGTAATGTACGTAATGTATGTAATGTACGTAATGTATGTAATGTACGTAATGTATGTAATGTACGTAATGTATGTAATGTACGTAATGTATGTAATGTACGTAATGTATGTAATGTACGTAATGTATGTAATGTACGTAATGTACGTAATGTATGTAATGTACGTAATGTATGTAATGTACGTAATGTATGTAATGTACGTAATGTATGTAATGTACGTAATGTATGTAATGTACGTAATGTACGTAATGTACGTAATGTGCGTAATGTATGTAATGTGCGTAATGTACGTAATGTATGTAATGTACGTAATGTATGTAATGTACGTAATGTATGTAATGTACGTAATGTATGTAATGTACGTAATGTATGTAATGTACGTAATGTATGTAATGTACGTAATGTACGTAATGTATGTAATGTACGTAATGTACGTAATGTACGTAATGTACGTAATGTATGTAATGTACGTAATGTATGTAATGCACGTAATGTATGTAATGCACGTAATGTATGTAATGTACGTAATGTATGTAATGTACGTAATGTACGTAATGTATGTAATGTACGTAATGTATGTAATGCACGTAATGTATGTAATGCACGTAATGTATGTAATGCACGTAATGTATGTAATGCACGTAATGTATGTAATGTACGTAATGTATATAATGCACGTAATGTATGTAATGCAAGTAATGTATGTAATGCAAGTAATGTATGTAATGTACGTAATGTATGTAATGTACGTAATGTATGTAATGCACGTAATGTATGTAATGCACGTAATGTATGTAATGCACGTAATGTATGTAATGTACGTAATGTATGTAATGTACGTAATGTATGTAATGTACGTAATGTATGTAATGTACGTAATGTACGTAATGTATGTAATGTACGTAATGTATGTAATGTACGTAATGTATGTAATGCACGTAATGTATGTAATGCACGTAATGTATGTAATGTACGTAATGTATGTAATGTACATAATGAATGTAATGTACGTAATGTATGTAATGTACGTAATGTATGTAATGTACGTAATGTATGTAATGTACGTAATGTATGTAATGTACGTAATGTATGTAATGTACGTAATGTATGTAATGTACGTAATGTATGTAATGTACGTAATGTATGTAATGTACGTCTCCATAAATAAACGGCTCATAAGCAGTCAAAATTCCTTCGGCGTTCCATCTCGGCTTTGCCAGGGAAAGGTTTAAAATACGTTTCCTGATTTCAAAAGTCTCCGCGGGCAACATGCTACCCGCGAGCTACGGGTTGAGAGTGCCTGGTCTAAACTAACTTAACACGCAGCACCTCCAACCCCTTACATCGTATATAATTAACAGTTTATACCCACCTACTGCTCTACGTTAGCTCAGTCAGTATAGTGACTAGGCTCTAGACTGAACACAGGAACCGAAGTTCGATCATCGCATGGGCAAGAAATTTTTTTCCCCACAAAGCGTCCAGACCGGCTCTGGGGTCCACATAGCCTATTTGATATGTACAGGGGAAATGCGGCCGGGGCGTGAAGCTGACCAGTCACCTCCATGTAGTATCGAGGCTAAGAAAGAGCGGATATAAGCCTCCACACCCCACATGCCTACCTGTCATTGTTATCAATGGTCAATATATCACTGCCTTCTAACATATGACGCCGTGTAGTCTGCTATCTGCTTTATCAGCTTCCGAGGAACCTCTTACATATTAGACCACCCACCCTGAAGAAGGAGGCAGCTGATTCCTCCGAAACGCGGTAACAAGCCGCCAGACCACACGCGGTCCCGGTTAATATGTCCAACAAGGCCTCACACGAGATCTGTAACTGTCAGCGTCCTAATCACACAATCACGACGCTCGGTAAGGTCAAGTGACGTAACAGTAACAGCGTCTGCCTTACCGGTCGGCCTTCCACAGCACATGGCTACTGAAAGAGAGACGAGCTGCGTCCAGCCTTGAACATGCCAGCGAGCGAGGCGCATCTTCCACTCCTTGCAAGTAGTTCAACTGAACTACTGTAGATACGACAACTGAACTACTGTAGATACGACAACTGAACTACTGTAGATACAACTGAACTACTGCAGATACAACTGAACTACTGTAGATACGACAACTGAACTACTGTAGATACAACTGAACTACTGTAGATACTACAACTGAACTACTGTAGATACGACAACTGAACTACTGTAGATACGACAACTGAACTACTGTAGATACAACTGAACTACTGTAGATACGACAACTGAACTACTGTAGATACGACAACCACCGCCATTTAATGTCTTCCACGCCCTCTTTTGCGGATCGTAATAACTTCAGATATTACGTGACGTTACCACAAACTTCAGATATTACGTGACGTTACCACAAACTTCAGATATTACGTGACGTTACCACAAACTTCAGATATTACGTGACGTTACCACAAACTAACACTGTGTCACGTGATAAACAATGGAACGAACTGTTTCAATTCAAAATTGTAGGACATAAAGTTAACAAGATTTACGAGTACTGAAACGTAACACGTAACACAGTAGCGTCTCGGTGTTCGTGACAGATAACACTGCCATGAACACTGGAAACCACTCTCAATGTAAAACGCCTGTTTGGTTCCAAGAACTTACAAAAAGGCAGTAACAAAAATACAAAATAACATCTAACAGCTTAAAAAGCACGAGTCTATTTTTAATAAAATCTGAACACGTTCTGGAATCAGAAGTTTAAAACAGCAATAGTCAGTCTAATAACAAGAATGACCAAAAATATGCAAGTAAAAGCAATCCTTTACTTCATACTTTTAAATTCAAAATTTCCTCATCAAATAATTTAATTACATTCTCGATATCCATAATATCCTTACAGAATATTCTGTCATATAATTTCCAAATTCGGCGTGACATATATATAAAATCAACCAGTCTACACCGTACAACCAACATTTTAGTATTCCAGTATCTATAAACATTCAATTGCCCTTTCACCCGTTTGGGGGTGTGTCGAGCTACATTCAACAGCGCGTGTCGAGTTAGACTCGACAGTTGGTGTGTCGAGCTACACTCGACAGGGATTGTCGACCGCTCTGCTGCGGGTGTGTCGAGCTACATTCAACAGCGCGTGTCGAGTTAGACTCGACAGTTGGTGTGTCGAGCTACACTCGACAACGGGTGACTTCAGACGGTCCTTTTTAGGGATAATGAAGAGTGTGGTGCGTAATTACTGATATGCCACCGTGCGTGCATAATGGCAAGCCCACGCATGCACCGACCGAATGACCGAAATAGCGTCATAACCGCTGCGAGAACCTCAAACGTCAGTCTCAAAGAAATTTCCCTTCTCAGTGTGAGACGAAGTTGCACACCCACACCACACAAAAGACGTGATGTTGAAACAATATTCCAATTAAGTGTGACGCCATAAAAGGCTAAGTACCGGTAATTATTGCAGTTTACAGGCCAGACCTAGATAGAGTGTGGGAACGGCTTGTTACAGGCAGCCGAGCGAATGCTTCCCTTTCCACAGCTTTACTACTACTACTACTACTACTACTACTACTAACTACTACTACTACTACTACTACTACTAAGTACATTTTATATAAATCGAAGATCCGCACAGTTGCCACCTTTGTATGTGCTCACTTAACTACAGCAGAGTCCTTGTTGAGAAGCTAACAGTTCCTCAGCTCGTCTAGCAATTACACGCAATTGATGGAACCCAAAGGTTCATTACCGTATTCAAAACAGCCGATCACATGTCTCAATCCTAAGTAGGATTAATCCAGCACACGCCTTCCCATCCTTTTAAGATCCATTTTAATATTACACTCACATCTACACTTGGGTCTTTCAAATTCTCTCTTTGCTTCTGAATCCCAACAAATGCCTTGCATTTCTCTTTTCCCTCATACGTGCCACATGCACCGCCCATCTCATTCTTCTTGCTTTGATCACATTTATAACATTTGGTGAGGCGTGTAAATCATAAAAGCAATTCATTATCAAATTTTCGCCAGTATCAAGTTTTCTTCATCCCTCTTTAACCCCTCTCTAAAACGCTCAGTCCATGTCCCCCCCCCCCCCAGGTGACACAAAGTCTCACGCACATACAAAACCACATTTGTGTTTTAACCTTTAGTATCTGCCGCCTTACCACACAAAATGTAGCTATACAGGGCATACACAACAGAATGGTGCGGTTTCAATAGTGAACACTATTAAAACCGCACCATTCTTTTGTGTATGCCCTGTCAACAGAATGGTGCGGTTTCAATAGTGAACACTATTAAAACCGCACCATTCTTTTGTGTATGCCCTGTCAACAGAATGGTGCGGTTTCAATAGTGAACACTATTAAAACCGCACCATTCTTTTGTGTATGCCCTGTATATGACCTATTGCTACACCAGCTTCACACGCCCAGTTGCAGTACTTCCAAAATGGTCTAAAATTTGAAACAATGGGCAGACATAGACAGACAGGGACAGTAATGGCGGCCACATAAGCCCACGTTATGCCTTTAAGGCAGTACAGTAGGTTAAAGTAGGTTTATCTGCCCCTGTGTGGGCCGCGATAGCTCAGTCGGTATAGCGACTCGCTACGACCTGGACGGTCCGGGGATCGAATCCCGGTGGAGGCGAGATTTTCCGCACCCGTCCAGACCGGCCCTGGGGCCCACACAGCGCCCTGTAAAATGGGTACCGAGTACAATGGGGTAAAGCGGCCGGGGCGTGGCATTGACCACCCACCCCCATCTAGCGCCGAGGTTAAGGAAAGAGTAGCGCTATACTTCTACTCCCCCTCTGGGCCTTCATGGCCTGTTCTAGGGTGACCTTTATCTTTACCTGCCCCCGTCATTAATTAATCAACTGGAAATGAAGATGAATGGGGAACGAGGTACAGCTCCACGCATTCTTAACTTTCGCCAGCACACAGTCAGCTTCACACCTCCACCACTTTACTTCAGATCCAACTGGCAAGGTGGGCCCCAGAGCTGGTCCCAACGCTGTGGGGCACAGGAACACTTGTCCATCTTGTGAATAGAACCGACACCGTTCGGTGATCAGCCTACAGCTACTTGAGCCGTCCGTATTGACTTTGACACCGACACGCACCAAAGGCCTGACCGTCACAGACACTTACAATTATTTCATTTAATTTCAATCCAACAAAGTCATTACCTTTCGTGATTTCTTTCCTACAATGTATTCGGATTTCATTGGATGAACAAACTCACAAAAATAACATTACATTGTCAAAACTGCACAGATGTATACAATCAATCAATAATTTACAATACTTACAAGTTTAACACACGATGTATACAACTATACAACTACTTACACAGTTTCTATCACTACACAAGACCATCACGTATACAATATAACAATACTTACAAGTTTTTACCACACGATGTATACAATATACAATACTTACAAGTTTTACCACACGATGTATACAATACAATACTAAGTTTACCCCGTTAAACAAACTAGTTTTACCACACGATGTGTAATACAATATACAATACTTACAAGTTTTACCACACGATGTATACAATACAACTTATTACACTTTACAATTACAACTTACAAGTTTTACCACACGATGTATACAATACAATATACAATACTTACAAGTTTTACCACACGATGTATACAATATACAATACATTAGTCAACAAAATACTTACAAGTTTTACCACACGATGTATACAATACAATATACAATACTTACAAGTTTGACCACACGGCAACCCGTTGTGTACAATTACCTTCAAGCAAGTTTTGAAGGCGGGTCTCATTCTATAAAGCACAAAACAATCACCGTAGCTTAATGCAGTACACCTTGACTGAGCTGAGAGTTACCTGCGCAATAGATTGAGCAGTGGGACTCACCAGCCAGCCACGTGGTCTCATCCCGATTTGCTGAAACCAATCATGAAAGGTCGAAAAAGTGGTAGTTAAACAGGTGATCACGAAAGGTCGAAATCCCGAACGAGGTACACCAACATCGGAACTGTACTATATACGAGGTCTGTCCAAAAAGTATCCGACCTTGGGCCGGGAAAACAAAGTTCTGTATCTGGGTGGTTACAGTACCTAATCCCCTTCAAAGTAGGCCCCTTGTGACTCCACACACTTAGCCCAGCGGTCCTTCCATCGCTGGAAGCAATTCTGGAACGCTTGTTTTGGAATGGTGTGCAGCTGCGCCGTCGCGTTCTGTATGATGTCCTCGCGGCTGTCAAAACGGGAGCCTATTGGCGGTGTCTTCAATCTCGGGAACAGCCAGAAATCACAAGGAGCCATGTCAGGAGAGTAGGGAGCCTGGCGAACCTGCGGAATGCCGTGCTTAGCCAGGAAACCCTGGATCAGGTGTGATGAATGAGCTGGGGCATTGTCATGATGCAGCTGCCAGTTGCGTGCGTCCCACAGCTCCGGTCTCTTGCGCCGAACTGCATCACGAAGATGACGGAGGACTTCTTGGTAGTACTCCTTATTAACAGTTTGGCCTAGTGGTGCGTACTCATGATGCACAACACCCCGGTAATCGAAGAAAACAGTCAGTATCACCTTCACATTGCTCCGAACGTGTCGTGTTTTTTTGGGCCTCGGGGATGTTGGATGCTTCCATTGTGACGACTGGACCTTGGTTTCCGGGTCATATCCGTACACCCACGACTCGTCACCAGTGATCACAGTCTTCAGGAACTCAGGATCCCTGTTGGCGCACTCCAGCATGTCCTGCGCGACCTCAAGGCGGAGTTGTTGCTGCTCCGGCGAAAGCAGCTTGGGCACAAATTTTGCCGCCACTCTTCGCATGCCCACATCCTCAGTTAAAATCGTGTTTGCGGAACCTCTGCTGATCCCAACCTCATCATCAATTTCCCGGACGGTCAAACGACGGTCCTCCATGATCAATGTCCGCACTTTGTCAATGACATCAGCATTTCGGCTCGTTGACGGTCTCCCGGAACGCTGGTCACTGTCCGCCGACATGCGGCCATCTTTAAAGCGGTTGAACCACTCTTTAATTTGAGTGACCCCCATTGCATCATCACCGAAAGCCTGCTGAATTTTGCGGATTGTTTCCGCTTGGGTATCCTCAAGTTTCTGACAAAACTTGATGCAGTATCGCTGCTCCAAACATTCTGTCATCTTGAGCGAAACGAGAATGCGACGAACACGTGTTACACCACTTCGCTATCTGGCAGCGACAGACGCATCCGGCGGTGTTGCGAGGCAGCAAAAAATCACGCATGCGCATGAAAGTCCCTTCTACCACTACGCTCAGTTTCCCCACCCTTTCGCCATTACTTACCGCGGGAAAAAATATAGTCGGATACTTTTTGGACAGCCCTCGTATGTATGCTTCTAGGGTCAAACGCCCCTTTAAAGGCCATTCGTATTTTTCCGCAGCTGTCTATCTATAGACGATTACATCGATCAGCGAGGTCATGTCAAGGATATTGCCGTCGGCCATAAGAGCTGCAAGTGCATATCCTGTGTTGTCTGTCCTACATATCGTCTGTTGTCTGTCCTACATATCCTGTGTTGTCTGTCCTACATATCCTGTGTTGTCTGTCCTACATATCGTCTGTTGTCTGTCCTACATATCCTGTGTTGTCTGTCCACCATATCCTGTGCTGTCTGTCCTACATATCCTGTGTTGTCTGTCCTACATATCGTCTGTTGTCTGTCCTACATATCCTGTGTTGTCTGTCCTACATATCCTGTGTTGTCTGTCCTACATATCCTGTGTTGTCTGTCCTACATATCCTGTGTTGTCTGTCCTACATATCCTGTGTTGTCTGTCCAACATGAGCAGAAACACCGCCATCTTGCGTATTTCGAACGTGTGCAAGATGTTGACAAACTGATGCGATTACAGCATTCTTGAATGTATCTACAAGACAGCAGGTTCATCCGAAACGCCTGTACCAGTCTATCAAATGGCACGTTGTAACATTCCACAAAATAGTAATCTTCGAAGTTAAAGTTGTCCCTCTGCTTGACTAACATAAGGCGTAAGGGGTGGAGGTTCAGTTCCACGCATTCTGTCTATCTCGGCACTAGACGGAGGTCAGTAGCCAGCTTGACACAGCTGGGTAAACCCTCGGTAGCCACAGGACAGGAGGCTCGGTGGGATTCAATTTGGCGGACGTCGCGACTGAATAATGTTAGATCTGTGCGCATGCGCATCGTAACTAGGCACATGCAGCACGGTCCTTCTTAGCAAGCTGACAGTCGCTCAGCTACTCAACAAATTCCCTGCCTTTTCTGGAACCCGAAGGTTAATTAGCCGACTACACAAGTTGTGACCGAACACAGACGACATTGCGAGATGTTACGATTTACTGACCGCGTGGAGCCTTGACATTTGTGCTGTCTTTGGGCACGCTGTAATAACGCTGTTTGTCCAAGATTAGCGGCACGGGCCCCACGACTGCCCTTTCTTATGGAACATTGCCTGTCTTTGGGCACGCTGTAAATAACGCTGTTTGTCCAAGTTTAGCAGCACGGGCCCCACGACTGCCCTTTCTTATGGAACATTGCCTGTCTTTGGGCACGCTGTAAATAACGCTGTTTGTCCAAGTTTAGCAGCACGGGCCCCACGACTGCCCTTTCTTATGGAACATTGCCTGTCTTTGGGCACGCTGTAAATAACGCTGTTTGTCCAAGTTTAGCGGCACGGGCCCCACGACTGCCCTTTCTTATGGAACATTGCCTGTCTTTGGGCACGCTGTAAATAACGCTGTTTGTCCAAGATTAGCGGCACGGGCCCCACGACTGCCCTTTCTTATGGAACATTGCCTGTCTTTGGGCACGCTGTAAATAACGCTGTTTGTCCAAGATTAGCAGCACGGGCCCCACGACTGCCCTTTCTTATGGAACATTGCCTGTCTTTGGGCACGCTGTAAATAACGCTGTTTGTCCAAGATTAGCAGCACGGGCCCCACGACTGCCCTTTCTTATGGAACATTGCCTGTCTTCAGGGACTGAACAAACCCCGTTACAAGGTCGACGAATTACAAAATGTTTAAAATCTGTTCACTGCCGCTCTGTACTGCGATTTGTCATCGGATGTTGAACAGTGAATCAGAAGTCACTGATGTCTGGTGCATGTCACGTGACGTTGTGGGTTGGGGGGCGGTTTGTGACATCGAGAAATGTCTTGAGTGTGATACTGTATGCTAAGAACACAAGGATCATGCGTAAGATGTACAGAACTATAATTTGTTGTTTTGTATGGGTGTGAAACTTGGTCTCTCTCGGTATAGCGACTAGCTACGAACTGGACGATCCGGGGATTGAATCCCAGTAGGGGCGAGATTTTCCGCACCCGTCCAGACCGGCCATGGGGCCTACCCAGCCTCCTATACAATGGGTACCGAATCTCTTTCCCGGTGGTAAAGCGGCCGGGGCGTGGAGTTGACCACCCACCCCCATATAGCGCCGAGGTTAAAGAAAGAGTAGAGCTATACCTCTACTCTCTCTCTGGGCCTTCATGGCTCGTTCTAGGGAGAGCTTTACCTTTACCATTAAAGGAAAAAACAGACTGAGGGTGTTCGAGAATAGGGTGCTGAGGGGGGTATTTGGGCCTAAGAGGGACGGGGTAACAGGGGAGTGGAGAAGACTACATAACGAGGAACTTACTGATCTGTACTGATCACCAATTATTATTCGGGTGATCAAATAAAGGAGAATGAGATGGGCGGGGCATGTAGCACGCATGGGGGAGAAGAGAAATGTAAACAGGGGTTTGGTGGGGAATCCTGAAGGAAGCAGACCACGTGGAAGACCTCGGAGTACATGGGAAGATAATATTAAAACGGAACTTCAAGAAATAGGACGATAGGCGTCGAGTGGATCAATTTGGCCCACCACAGGGACGAGTGGCGGGCTGTTGTGAGTGCGGTAATGAACTTCCTGGTTCCATAAAATGAGAACTATAGGGATTAGCTGAAGAAATGTTAGCTTCTGACGAATGTCCCTGCTCCAGGGAGTTAGTTCGCATAATTTGTGTTATTACGGACGCGGCCAAAAGCTCAGGATGACCATTTATTGCCGAATTAACATTGTTCACCAGGCAGTCCTCTGTTCTCAACCCTTTGATGTTGCCGAACACCCCAGTACAGTCAGTACCGCTCTTGCATGGATCCGGGAGGTCCGTGGTTCGTCATCCCAGAGAACCTTTAATGTTCTTTCCCAGTCCCTCCACAGTGCTGCCTGCAGCATCTGACGACGGTACGTAACATTGAGAGCTAATTGGTTTGTGGACTTTGTGCATCGTCTGGATATCTCAAGTAACTAGATAACACGACGCTTCGAAAGCTGGATCTGCTTCCGTCTTCAGGTGCAGGGGGAGTCTCCCTTCACCTGAGTTTAGTTCTCAATCTTCCCGTTTTTCTACCTGCATCACAACAGGTACAAAGTTCCGTTCACCCTTCAGTAAGGTAAAGCAATCCCATTACAGGCCTGGACAGGCCCTTAGGGTTCCAGGAGGTTGAGGCTCATAGATTTATAGACAATCGGCACATGAAGGTGGTAAGGTTGTCAGCCCTACGCACCGACCGCCTTTACCCCCAGGAAATATTCCTGGTACTCATTTCTGTTAGAGGCTGAGTCGACCCCAGGGCCATAGTGCGACCGAAAGGATTATGACAATGAATAATTCCAATGACACCATCGGGAATCGAACCCGCGACCTTCCGGCTTGTAGCGCAGTGCTTCAACCAACTGCGCCAACGCGTGCCCCTTCACCCTTCAGTACCGGCAGAAAACCTCACACTGTGTCATTACCGCTTCCTTCCACACCCTGCCTGTGTCATTATTCACTATCCATCGTATCACTCGGCGTCATGAGGCCGATATGCAGATGAAACAAACACTTTCATAACAGACTGCTTCCTACACACACTACATTGTTACAGTCTTCATTGATAAAACCTACAAACACTTCACAGCTCCCACGTTTAACTATTTCTCTCGTCCAGAACAAGATTCGTCTCAGATACTGTCGTAATTGCATTCAAACGTCCCAGAAATCTGCCAACACATGTGGTAACATCTTTTGTGCCGCTGTTAGCCGTAAAACAACAGCTACAAAGTTTCAAGGAGACTCCATTGAATGAAAGGCACTGATACAGCAGTGCTGGCTTACAGGAAGACTTCATGTTTTGAGGATGTAACTGAGTAATTTGTATGGAAATTAACCCTTTAAGGCCCAATGGTTACTATATGTACCACCAGTTTAACATTCAACAATTCTACGTTCTGCCCACACAGTGCATTTATGTGTTTTGTGTGGATCTCAGAACAAACAGCGATTATTTCACTGTACAACATTAACTGACTGGTTTGTATAACTGAGACGGAGTGTGTTTACTGCGC
Organism: Reticulitermes speratus; assembly: GCA_021186555.1. Lineage (NCBI taxonomy): Eukaryota > Metazoa > Arthropoda > Insecta > Blattodea > Rhinotermitidae > Reticulitermes > Reticulitermes speratus. Next base: position 2,125,934 of record JAJKFL010000026.1, read on the forward strand.
GGTACGGACTGTATTTATGTGTTTTGTGTGGATCTCAGAACAAACAGCGATTATTTCACTGTACAACATTAACTGACTGGTTTGTATAACTGAGACGGAGTGTGTTTACTGCGCGGTACGGACTGTATTTATGTGTTTTGTGTGGATCTCAGAACAAACAGCGATTATTTCACTGTACAACATTAACTGACTGGTTTGTATAACTGAGACGGAGTGTGTTTACTGCGCGGTACGGACTGTATTTATGTGTTTTGTGTGGATCTCAGAACAAACAGCGATTATTTCACTGTACAACATTAACTGACTGGTTTGTATAACTGAGACGGAGTGTGTTTACTGCGCGGTACGGACTGTATTTATGTGTTTTGTGTGGATCTCAGAACAAACAGCGATTATTTCACTGTACAACATTAACTGACTGGTTTGTATAACTGAGACGGAGTGTGTTTACTGCGCGGTACGGACTGTATTTATGTGTTTTGTGTGGATCTCAGAACAAACAGCGATTATTTCACTGTACATCATTAACTGACTGGTTTGTATAACTGAGACGGAGTGTGTTTACTGCGCGGTACGGACTGTATGTTTATATAAAGTGTGTTTACTGCGCGGTACGGACTGAGTCTTTATATATAATTGAGGTTAATGCTAGTCTTTGAGGGCCGTGCCATGGCTCAGGCGGTCAGTCGCCGGCCTCTCACCACAGAGGCCCGGGCTCGATCCCAGGTCAGTCAGTGTGGGATTTGTGGTGGATAAAGTTGCACTGGGACAGGGTTTTCTCCAATTACTTCGGTTTCCCCTGTCAATATCATTCCACCAATGCTCCATACTCTTCCACACCTTCATCTTCATGTTCCTGTTACCAGGACAAACGGGCGAAACCTAGGAACCTTCCAAAAAGAAATGCTCTTTCGGCAATCAAGGATAGAAAAGCACTTTCACTTAGACTTTGGGTTTATCAAATCAAGGCTGTTAAGACGGACCGGTATGTGACAAGCCTGCGTTTTGGTGGGGAAAAACTGATGGAAATAAATCACTTTGAAGACTCAGGTGTAGATGGGAGGACAATATTACAGTGAACGTTAGACACAAGATGGAAGGACGTGGACTGGATTCAGCCGGCTTAGGATGGTAATGAAGCTTCGGGTTTCACAAAATGCGGTGGATTTATTGACTGGTTGAGATGTTACTGCCTCCCCAAGAAGGAACCTGCTCCATGTAGTTAGTTAGCTAGTCAGTCAGTCAGCCGGACCATAGCTTTCTTCAGCCAGTGACCCACAATCGCTCGTACTTGCACACGACGCCCCAGTTTGTCTGTTTGCTCTGTACTGCTAACAGCGGTCGCTGTTTGTTCTTGTCTGTGTTGCATTACATCTAGTGTCTTCATGCAGTCGTACTTACAAACGACTGCAGCGTTAACAGACAAACATTCAGCCTTTGTTTGCTCTCACTGACGGCGGTAAGTGGCGCAACGGACCGTCGAGACGAGACGAGACGAACTGACAAACCAACCACGTGTATCAAGCTAACACTGGCTCTTATATCAAATATACCTGCTTTTCAGTAATTAATTAACTAATTAATTATTTCATTCCAACAAATGCACTACACTGTTTTAGTGTTTTCTTATCCCTATATATGTTTCGGCACTTCCTGTGCCATCCTCAGGGGTGCCGTCGAGAGTTTACAATTATATGTTGTGAAAGTCAATTGGATGCATTGAGGATTATGAAATCTCGACAACACCCCTGAAGATGGCAGTTTAAGTGTCGAAACATATGTAGGGACAAGAAAACACTAAAATAGTGTAATGCATTTGTTGGAATGATATAATTAATTAACAGTGGCTCATCTAATAAAAACAGTTCCCCACTTCTTATGAAACCCGAATGTTCATTACCGTATTCACAACAGCTTGTCACTAGAACCTATCCTGCGACAGATCAATCCAGTCCACACTCTCGCATGTTATCTACTTTAAGACGCACAGTTTAATTGTACCTTCCCTCTACGTCTAGGTCTTCTTGTTGGAATATTCCCACCATCATCACGCAGTCTGTCTTACGACAGGTCCGTAGCCTCTCCCACAGCGAGTTCTCCTGAGAGTGCGATCTAGTGCTTCCTCTTTGAACCTCCAGTATCTTCTAGGTTTCCATAAGGTCATATAGTAGCTGCTTACGTCTTCTTCATCTTCACGTCCCTTCTATCTTTCCTTCAAAAACGAGTTTCAGAAGGCACTTCCTACACAGGAACCAGAAACATGACGAAACGTCCAGTTAATGCAAACAGTATCGCTGACTTAATGACACTGCAAGATGGCGGGCAGAGCACAAACGTTTGAACACCAAAATGTGTGCCGTTGACACGGACAGGCGCTAGACTTCTGGGGCCGTAACTATAGCAGTATTACAAATGGTGTAGTGTGTGGCGTAGGACAGACATCACCTAGGCATTCTTTACTTTGAACATGTCACACAGTGTCACGGGCGTACATGTAATTTAATTTACGCTCATTGAAAAGTATGGCCTAAACTAACTAACTCCACGTAGCACAGTCCTTCTTGAGAAGCTAACAGGTCGTCAGCCAGTCAAGAAATTCCCCGCGTTTTATGGAACCCAAAGGTTCATTACCGCATTCACAACAGCCCGCCACCTGTCCCTATTAACTAACTAACTAACTAACTAACTAACTAACTCCATGTAGCACAGTCCTTCTTGAGAAGCTAACAGGTCGTCAGCCAGTCAAGAAATTCCCCGCGTTTTATGGAACCTGGAGGTTCATTACCGCATTCACAACAGCCCGCCACCTGTCCCTATTAACTAACTAACTAACTAACTAACTAACTCCATGTAGCACAGTCCTTCTTGAGAAGCTAACAGGTCGTCAGCTAGTCAAGAAATTCCCCGCGTTTTATGGAACCTGGAGGTTCATTACCGCACTCACAACAGCCCGCCACCTGTCCCTATTAACTAACTAACTAACTGCATGTAGCACAGTCCTTCTTGAGAAGCTAACAGTTCCTCAGCTAGTCAAGAAATTCCCCGCGTTTTATGGAACCTGGAGGTTCATTACCGCACTCACAACAGCCCGCCACCTGTCCCTATTAACTAACTAACTAACTGCATGTAGCACAGTCCTTCTTGAGAAGCTAACAGTTCCTCAGCTAGTCAAGAAATTCCCCGCGTTTTATGGAACCTGGAGGTTCATTACCGCACTCACAACAGCCCGCCACCTGTCCCTATTAACTAACTAACTAACTGCATGTAGCACAGTCCTTCTTGAGAAGCTAACAGGTCGTCAGCTAGTCAAGAAATTCCCCACGTTTTATGGAACCTGGAGGTTCATTACCGCACTCACAACAGCCCGCCACCTGTCCCTATTAACTAACTAACTAACTGCATGTAGCACAGTCCTTCTTGAGAAGCTAACAGTTCCTCAGCTAGTCAAGAAATTCCCCGCGTTTTATGGAACCTGGAGGTTCATTACCGCACTCACAACAGCCCGCCACCTGTCCCTATTAACTAACTAACTAACTGCATGTAGCACAGTCCTTCTTGAGAAGCTAACAGGTCGTCAGCTAGTCAAGAAATTCCCCACGTTTTATGGAACCTGGAGGTTCATTACCGCATTCACAACAGCCCGCCACCTGTCCGTATCCTGATGAAAAGTATGGCCTCGATTTTCACGAAAATCACAAACGCTCAACAGAACCACGCTCCGATCTCCACTACCAATTTCACCCAACTCAGACGATAAATGCGGAACGTACCGATACACAAATTCATTCAAGTCCGTAATTAAGCGAGGTTTTCACCAAGCCGATTTTCACGAAACTCAAAATTACGCAATAACACCGAATTTTGCCCAAATCAGCCACGAAACACACGGCAAGTAAAGACACCAACCAATTCACGTCCGTAATTATGACTGTCACTGAGTCCAGTTGTCACGACACTCATGCCTGCGCAACAACTCTTTGCAAAGAACGCCTACACAAAATTCCATGAAAATCAGACGAACGGTTTGGTCGCTGATATAAGGTCACAGACGGACGAACGGACAGGGTCTTCACATAAGGCGTTCTGCTTCTTGCTTCGTAAAGCAGGACTAGAAAGCATGACAGTACACACACTGGTGATCGAACGTCACTCTGTGTGTTTAATCAGCAGTACATTAAAAATGGAGATCAGTTGGAGATCGTGTGAGATATGAAGAAGTATTACATAGAGTGAAGGAGGAGAGGAATATCGTACATACAATAAAAAGAAGAAAGGCTAACTGGATTGGTCACATCTTGCGTAGAAACTGCCTTCTGAAACAGGTGATTGAAGGAAAGTTAGAGGGAAGGATGGAAATGACGGGAAGACGAGGGAGAAGGCGTAAGCAGCTACTGGAAGGTAAGGTAAAGCAATCCCATTACAAGCCTGGACAGGCCCTTAGTGTTTCAGGAGGTTGAGGCTCCTAAATTTCTAGACAATCGGCACATGAAGGTGGTAAGGTTGTCAGCCCTAAGCACCGGCCGCCTTTACCCCCAGGAAATACTCCTGGTACTCATTTCTGTTGGAGGCTGAGTCAGCCGAAAGGATTATGTCAATGACACCATCGGGAATCTAACCCGCGACCTTCCGGTTTGTAGCGCAGTGCCTCAACCAACTGCGCCACCGCGCGCCCGTTACAGGAAGACCTTAAGGAAAAGAGAAGATACTGGAAATTGAAAGAGGAAGCACTAGATCGCACTGTGTGGAGAACTCGCTGTGGAAGAGGCTACGGATCTGTCGTAAGACAGACCGCAGTATGATGTATGACGTGTCATCTGGAGCTGCGACAGAAGGATCGATGTGCCACGTTGGCGGCGGTAATGACGACAGCTGCTGTGAACACGCACTGCGGGCAGCTCAGTCGCCTTCTGCTATACCAAACATAGCGCTTTTATAGTCGGCATCACAACAGAAGACGGGAAAAACAGTCGGGTGTGCTGACAGAAATACTGGGAACGGGAATTCGAACTGCATCCAAAAACCCCACACCAATACTTGCACATCGATTTGACAGCAATGACTACGTACATATTGGTAAAAGCACGGAGCAATGTTGCAATGACATTGACGGGGGAAAACTGAACTACTCAGACAATAAGTCGTGTATTTCTCTTCTCCTCCATACGTGCTACATGCCGCGCCCATCCCATCCTCCTTCATTTGATCACCTGAGTACAGATCATTAAGTTCCTCGTTATGTAGTCTTCTCCACTCCCCTGTTACCTCGTCCCTCTTAGACCCAAATATCCCCCTCAGCACCCTATTCTCGAAAACCCTCAGCCTATTACCACCAACTCGTAAAGAGAAGTACAAACAAATTTGTAGAAACAATTTTCACAAGTCCTGACATGTTTCGGTGTAGTAATATTACACCATCTTCAGGGGAACACACCGAACACTTAAAAGTACACACATCCGGTTATTAAAATTGTCAAAACACCAGTTAATGAGGAAGCACGCTGAAATATTATGCAAGTTGTTTGTGCGTTGGAAGTTGTTCAATGATATAAGTAGCGGCCCGGAGTACAAGCATCAAGTTGTTCAACGATATAAGTAGCGGCCTGGAGTAAGCATCAAGTTGTTCTATGATATAAGTAGCGGCCCGGAGTACAAGCATCAAGTTGTTCTATGATATAAGTAGCGGCCCGGAGTACAAGCATCAAGTTGTTCAATGATATAAGTAGCGGCCCGGAATACAAGCATCAAGTTGTTCAATGATATAAGTAGCGGCCCGGAGTACAAGCATCAAGTTGTTCAATGATATAAGTAGCGGCCAGGAGTACAAGCATCAAGTTGTTCTATGATATAAGTAGCGGCCCGGAGTACAAGCATCAAGTTGTTCAATGATATAAGTAGCGGCCCGGAGTACAAGCATCAAGTTGTTCTATGATATAAGTAGCGGCCAGGAGTACAAGCATCAAGTTGTTCTATGATATAAGTAGCGGCCCGGAGTACAAGCATCAAGTTGTTCAATGATATAAGTAGCGGCCCGGAGTACAAGCATCAAGTTGTTCAATGATATAAGTAGCGGCCAGGAGTACAAGCATCAAGTTGTTCTATGATATAAGTAGCGGCCCGGAGTACAAGCATCAAGTTGTTCAAAGATATAAGTAGCGGCCCGGAGTACAAGCATCAAGTTGTTCTATGATATTAGTAGCGGCCAGGAGTACAAGCATCAAGTTGTTCTATGATATAAGTAGCGGCCCGGAGTACAAGCATCAAGTTGTTCAATGATATAAGTAGCGGCCAGGAGTACAAGCATCAAGTTGTTCTATGATATAAGTAGCGGCCCGGAGTACAAGCATCAAGTTGTTCTATGATATAAGTAGCGGCCCGGAGTACAAGCATCAAGTTGTTCTATGATATAAGTAGCGGCCCGGAGTACAAGCATCAAGTTGTTCAATGATATAAGTAGCGGCCTGGAGTAAGCATCAAGTTGTTCTATGATATAAGTAGCGGCCCGGAGTACAAGCATCAAGTTGTTCTATGATATAAGTAGCGGCCCGGAGTACAAGCATCAAGTTGTTCAATGATATAAGTAGCGCCCGAGTACAAGCATCAAGTTGTTCAATGATATAAGTAGCGGCCAGGAGTACAAGCATCAAGTTGTTCTATGATATAAGTAGCGGCCCGGAGTACAAGCATCAAGTTGTTCAATGATATAAGTAGCGGCCCGGAGTACAAGCATCAAGTTGTTCTATGATATAAGTAGCGGCCAGGAGTACAAGCATCAAGTTGTTCTATGATATAAGTAGCGGCCCGGAGTACAAGCATCAAGTTGTTCAATGATTAAGTAGCGGCCCGAGTACAAGCATCAAGTTGTTCAATGATATAGTAGCGGCCAGGAGTACAAGCATCAAGTTGTTCTATGATATAAGTAGCGGCCCGGAGTACAAGCATCAAGTTGTTCAATGATATAAGTAGCGGCCCGGAGTACAAGCATCAAGTTGTTCTGATATATTAGTAGCGGCCAGGAGTACAAGCATCAAGTTGTTCTATGATATAAGTAGCGGCCCGGAGTACAAGCATCAAGTTGTTCAATGATATAAGTAGCGGCCAGGAGTACAAGCATCAAGTTGTTCTATGATATAAGTAGCGGCCCGGAGTACAAGCATCAAGTTGTTCTATGATATAAGTAGCGGCCCGGAGTACAAGCATCAAGTTGTTCTCATGATATAAGTAGCGGCCCGGAGTACAAGCATCAAGTTGTTCAATGATATAAGTAGCGGCCAGGAGTACAAGCATCAAGTTGTTCAAAGATATAAGTAGCGGCCCGGAGTACAAGCATCAAGTTGTTCTATGATATAAGTAGCGGCCCGGAGTACAAGCATCAAGTTGTTCTATGATATAAGTAGCGGCCAGGAGTACAAGCATCAAGTTGTTCAATGATATAAGTAGCGGCCCGGAGTACAAGCATCAAGTTGTTCAATGATATAAGTAGCGGCCCGGAGTACAATCATCAAGTTGTTCAATGATATAAGTAGCGGCCCGGAGTACAAGCATCAAGTTGTTCAATGATATAAGTAGCGGCCAGGAGTACAAGCATCAAGTTGTTCTATGATATAAGTAGCGGCCCGGAGTACAAGCATCAAGTTGTTCAATGATATAAGTAGCGGCCAGGAGTACAAGCATCAAGTTGTTCAATGATATAAGTAGCGGCCCGGAGTACAAGCATCAAGTTGTTCTATGATATAAGTAGCGGCCCGGAGTACAAGCATCAAGTTGTTCTATGATATAAGTAGCGGCCCGGAGTACAAGCATCAAGTTGTTCAATGATATAAGTAGCGGCCAGGAGTACAAGCATCAAGTTGTTCAATGATATAAGTAGCGGCCAGGAGTACAAGCATCAAGTTGTTCTATGATATAAGTAGCGGCCCGGAGTACAAGCATCAAGTTGTTCTATGATATAAGTAGCGGCCCGGAGTACAAGCATCAAGTTGTTCTATGATATAAGTAGCGGCCAGGAGTACAAGCATCAAGTTGTTCAATGATATAAGTATCGGCCAGGAGTACAAGCATCAAGTTGTTCAATGATATAAGTAGCGGCCCGGAGTACAAGCATCAAGTTGTTCTATGATATAAGTAGCGGCCCGGAGTACAAGCATCAAGTTGTTCAATGATATAAGTAGCGGCCCGGAGTACAAGCATCAAGTTGTTCTAATAACTAATAACATTCTAACAAGTTGCATAACATACTGCCTCATTAAGTAGTGTTTTAACAAATTTAATGTGGGCCGCGATAGCTCAGTCGGTATAGCGACTTGCTACGAGCTGAACGGTCCGGGGATCGAATCCCGTTGGGGGCGAGATTTTCCGCACCCGTCCAGACCGGCCCTGGGGCCCACCCAGCCTCCTGTACAATGGGTACCGGGTCTCTTTCCCGGGGGTAAAGCGGCCGGGCGTGCAGTTGACCACCCACCCTCATCTAGAGCCAGGGTTAAAGAAAGAGTAGAGCTATACCTCTACTCCCCCTCTGGGCCTTCATGCCTGTTCTAGGGAGAAATTTACCTTTAACAATTTTAATAACTGGATTTAAGTACTTTCAGGTGTTCGGTGTGTTCCCCTGAAGATGGTGTAATATCACAGCGAAACATGTGACGTTTTCTACATATTTCGTTTTAATTTTGTGTACCAGTTGGTGGTAACGCATGTTCTAGTAATAGGTACATGCACGGTGTGGACAACTTTAAGCTCTCAGCCCATGTTCTTCTCGCGACACACCCACACCAAACAGCAAGCACAGTCAGTTACGAACGTCTGTTGACGTCTCAACACAATCTGTTCCCAGCATCAGCTGCCCGCCGTTAGCATTTCTTCACACCACCAAACCGTTTCGTAAGTCCTTGCGATGGCGCAAGGCGGTTGGCTGGCTGTCGGCAGCAGCGTTGATGCAATGCGCATCGTGCTGGGAGGAAGTGGACTGGCGTCGTGTCTGGCCTTCGACTGCACTGACGATGGTGCGGGTTAGCTGCAGCACGATCTCGATGTTCGTGATTGAACAGTCACAAGGGTTCCACGGACACCCAAGTGCTCCAGGCGAACGCCACAAACGTTTACATTGCAATTCCGACTCAGACACATCTTGCAGTCGGCCACGACGAAATGCAAGACAAGACATCCTGGCCGGAAAATCCAGCCGCACGGACTGTTGCATGAGGCGAGCCACACACTGACCTGTAGAGCCACACACTGACCTGTAGAGCCACACACTGACCTGCAGAGCCACACACTGACCCGCAGAGCCACACACTGACCTGCAGAGCCACACACTGACCTGTAGAGCCACACACTGACCTGTAGAGCCACACACTGACCTGTAGAGCCACACACTGACCTGTAGAGCCACACACTGACCTGCAGAGCCACACACTGACCTGCAGAGCCACACACTGACCTGCAGAGCCACACACTGACCTGCAGAGCCACACACTGACCTGTAGAGCCACACACTGACCTGTAGAGTCACGCACTGACCTGTAGAGCCACGCACTGACCTGTAGAGCCACGCACTGACCTGTAGAGCCACGCACTGACCTGTAGAGCCACGCACTGACCTGTAGAGCCACGCACTGACCTGTAGAGCCAAGCACTGACCTGTAGAGCCACACACTGACCTGTAGAGCCACGCACTGACCTGTAACGACCGCATGTCTCTAAGCAGACGGCGTTCTCCAAGGACGGAACAGTCTCGTCCTCCTGACGCAGCGACGTCACTTCAGCAACCACTTTAACAAATTCAGTCACCCTGAAGATGGACGCGATACTTTCCTCCGAAACGTCCGAACATTATCTCACTATACGACGTAGTAACCCCAAACACGATCATCTGTCGCTTATCGCTGCCACCTACTGCTCCTGTCCGTAACTACTGCCAACTCTGACAGCTGATCAGAACACCGTTCAAGCTGTGAAGGCAATGGTTGTTACATGACGTTCTGTAGAACTTATGCCATTAAAAGCGCTTTAATTCTTTAAAGAACGGTGGTAAGTATACGTACCACCTGCGTATAACATTTTAAAAATCTGTAGTTATGAGTTTCGCAAGATTCAAGCAATAAAGTGAGATTAATTCCCTACACAGTATTAGCCGCGTGAAGCTGTGTGCTTTCTTTGAGGTGGGAAATTGGTTTGATTGAATTCGTGCTTCGAGCACAGATCGTGATGACACGCTGTGCTGACAGACATTTGTGCAGGCAGTCAGCACACATCGTGATGACACGCTGTGCTGACAGACATTTGTGCAGGCAGTCAGCACACATCGTGATGACACGCTGTGCTGACAGACATTTGTGCAGGCAGTCAGCACACATCGTGATGACACGCTGTGCTGACAGACATTTGTGCAGGCAGTCAGCACACATCGTGATGACACGCTGTGCTGACAGACATTTGTGCAGGCAGTCAGCACACATCGTGATGACACGCTGTGCTGACAGACATTTGTGCAGGCAGTCAGCACACATCGTGATGACACGCTGTGCTGACAGACATTTGTGCAGGCAGTCAGCACACATCGTGATGACACGCTGTGTTGACAGACATTTGTGCAGGCAGTCAGCACACATCGTGATGACACGCTGTGCTGACAGACATTTGTGCAGGCAGTCAGCCTTGACTACAGAAGTAGTTTTATTGATAACAAAGCAACGCCAGCCACTGGCAGTCATTTAAATGTCGCTGTAAGGCAGGCGGGGAAGTCCCAGGTGAGATCACGTGGGCTTCTTTATTCTCTGCTTAAACGACGTTTCGTACGCAAACTACATTCACGCCAAATGTCAGAGATGATCCGTACTGAACCACACTTTATAAAACTCGGGTTTATAGGGTCGAAACATCGATTTACTAGCGTCGAATGTAGCAGATCACGGGTTCAAATCTCAGATAAGCAAAATGTGATTTTTTCGTCGATTTCCTTGTCCTCTTGAGGCCAATGCCTGGAATGCAACCTCAATCAAACAACTACTACCACCTTCCACAACCTTCCCAGATCTAATCACGTAAGTGTGACGACAGAAGTTGAAGTGTCGTTAAACAAGGCACATATAAATACAGTCGAACCCGGTTATAACGACATCGGTTTATACGACACCTCGCCTACAGAGTAAGGCTTTACTTCGTCACTGTTAACCATAACATTATATTCCTCGGTTATAACGACACTCGGTTATAACGACACAAAATATTCATTCCTTTTCATGACGCTATAACAGAGTTCGACTGTACATAAATAAATACAGGTCTACAAACGTGACCAATTCGTAATTAAACAATCCCGGTAGATAAGACGGCCGGAAGTACCGTGTTTCAGCCACCTGTTAACGGTCTAAGCAACAGCACGTCACGTGTTCAGTGCCACTCACAACACCCGTTATATCCCCCATGCAGGATTAAATGCTTGGTCCTTACAGCGGAAGCAAACTGTTCTCTGTGAGGTACGATCTGAAATTTTATATATAAATCAAGCAAACTTCGGTCTTCAAAGGGTTAAATGTGGGCTTAAATATTGGTTCTGGTTAAGAGTTGCCTTCTGTTTACCATCAAACTCTTCTGCATACAGCAAACATCACTGCTGCACTGCTGACACTTCTGTAACATTCTAGTCCAATGCATGTTGATTCCTTGACCCTCTAAAGCCCAGTGGTTACTATATGTACCGCCATGTTTAACATTCAACAATTCTACGTTCTGCCCACACAGTGTATTTATGTGTTTTGTGTGGATCTCAGAACAAACAGCGATTATTTCACTGTACAGCATTAACTGACTGGTTTGTATAACTGAGACGGAGTGTGTTTACTGCGCGGTACGGACTGTATTTATGTGTTTTGTGTGGATCTCAGAACAAACAGCGATTATTTCACTGTACAGCATTAACTGACTGGTTTGTATAACTGAGACGGAGTGTGTTTACTGCGCGGTACGGACTGTATTTATGTGTTTTGTGTGGATCTCAGAACAAACAGCGATTATTTCACTGTACAGCATTAACTGATTGGTTTGTATAACTGAGACGGAGTGTGTTTACTGCGCGGTACGGACTGTATTTATGTGTTTTGTGTGGATCTCAGAACAAACAGCGATTATTTCACTGTACAGCATTAACTGACTGGTTTGTATAACTGAGACGGAGCGTGTTTACTGCGCGGTACGGACTGTATTTATGTGTTTTGTGTGGATCTCAGAACAAACAGCGATTATTTCACTGTACAACATTAACTGACTGGTTTGTATAACTGAGACGGAGTGTGTTTACTGCGCGGTACGGACTGTATTTATGTGTTTTGTGTGGATCTCAGAACAAACAGCATTATCACTGTACATTAACTGATTGTTTGTATAACTGAGACGGAGTGTGTTTACTGCGCGTACAGACTAGATATTTATATAAAGTGTGTTTACTGCGCGGTATGTTTTAATGTAATTAGGTTAATCCTAGTCTTCAAGCAAAGGCTTCTTCATCTGTTTTTTGCCAATGTTGCAACTGTCCCCGTTTGTTACCGCGCGGTTGGTCGTTGCCAAGGGAAGGCTACCGTTCTGGCAAAAGATGCCAAGGAGATGACAGTCACGTGTTGACGGACAACAACTGGGTCGCTACATCCTGCAGCGGTCCGCAACTGGACTTCAGACTGCACTCCGACTTTCGTGGTTCTCCCCAGTTACTAGCATGATGTCCAAAACAAAGCCACTCCAACTCCTTCCACATCCCCTTACGTTAGAACGTAAGTACGCTGATGATAATAAATCGCTGGATCCTTCCCGAAATTACACGAAAAAAAAAGTTTCAGACAAAAGTAATAGAGAACCAAAATACACATCTCACGTCAGATACATCTCCTCCCCACCCAAATCGTGCCGTTTATGAGATAATTACGAAAATCGCGGCACAGCCAGACAGACCACAGACAATCAAACATAATATGGCACAATGAAGATGTGATTTGCATGCCGGGTAATTTATTTTATAGCGGTACGTATTCTTGTATGCGTGATTATAATTACATAATGCACCTAATACAGCGACACACACATACCGTAGAATGAACTTGGCTGCGTGACGTAATAATGAATGACGTACACAATGTGGTGACGTCACGTTCCGATTTTCGAATTATCTATCGACTTTGTTCTCGCCATTTACACGACGCATAATTACGGAAAGTAGAAACGTGCACTTGTAGTATTTGTTACTTGTTATTTACATCTAAAACTACGAAATTTGGTACGTGGTGGATTACAAGCGACCTACATATTGTGTAGGAAATGTTGTTTGCAAGTCAGAAATTACAAAACATTTCATCGAGCTGAGATTTTGAGGTTACGTAAAACCGATAAGTTGAACAAAACAAAACCAACGCACACGTATAATACGTTTCTTAAAACAAAACACGACGTACACTAACTAACTAAGTAACTAACTAACTCCATGCAGCACATTCCTCCTTGAGAAGCTAACAGTTCCTCAGCTAGTCAAGAAATTCCCCACATTTCATGGAACCCGAAAGTTCATTACCGTGTTCACAAAAGCCCGACCCTAGACAAAACCAGGTCAGATGAATTAACTTCTCATCCCTACAGACTAACTAACTAACTAACTAACTAACTCCATGTAGCACAATCCTTCCTGAGAAGCTAACAGTTCCTCAGCTAGTCAAGAAATTCCCCACATTTCATGGAACCCGAAAGTTCATTACCGTGTTCACAAAAGCCCGACCCTAGACAAAACCAGGTCAGATGAATTAACTTCTCATCCCTACAGACTAACTAACTAACTAACTAACTCCATGTAGCACAATCCTTCCTGAGAAGCTAACAGTTCCTCAGCTAGTCAAGAAATTCCCCACATTTCATGGAACCCGAAAGTTCATTACCGTGTTCACAAAAGCCCGACCCTAGACAAAACCAGGTCAGATGAATTAACTTCTCATCCCTACAGACTAACTAACTAACTAACTAACTCCATGTAGCACAATCCTTCCTGAGAAGCTAACAGTTCCTCAGCTAGTCAAGAAATTCCCCACATTTCATGGAACCCGAAAGTTCATTACCGTGTTCACAAAAGCCCGACCCTAGACAACACCAGGTCAGATGAATTAACTTCTCATCCCTACAGACTAACTAACTAACTAACTAACTAACTAACTAACTCCATGTAGCACAATCCTTCCTGAGAAGCTAACAGTTCCTCAGCTAGTCAAGAAATTCCCCACATTTCATGGAACCCGAAAGTTCATTACCGTGTTCACAAAAGCCCGACCCTAGACAAAACCAGGTCAGATGAATTAACTTCTCATCCCTACAGACTAACTAACTAACTAACTAACTCCATGTAGCACAGTCCTTCCTGAGAAGCTAACAGTTCCTCAGCTAGTCAAGAAATTCCCCACATTTCATGGAACCCGAAAGTTCATTACCGTGTTCACAAAAGCCCGACCCTAGACAAAACCAGGTCAGATGAATTAACTTCTCATCCCTAAAGACTAACTAACTAACTAACTAACTAACTCCATGTAGCACAATCCTTCCTGAGAAGCTAACAGTTCCTCAGCTAGTCAAGAAATTCCCCACATTTCATGGAACCCGAAAGTTCATTACCGTGTTCACAAAAGCCCGACCCTAGACAAAACCAGGTCAGATGAATTAACTTCTCATCCCTACAGACTAACTAACTAACTAACTAACTAACTCCATGTAGCACAGTCCTTCCTGAGAAGCTAACAGTTCCTCAGCTAGTCAAGAAATTCCACACGTTTTATGGAACCCGAAGGTTCATTACCGCATTCACAACAGCCCGCCACCTGTCCCTATTAACTAACTAACTCCATGTAGCACAGTCCTTCCTGAGAAGCTAACAGTTCCTCAGCTAGTCAAGAAATTATACACGTTCTATGGAACCCGAAGGTTCATTACCGCACTCACAACAGCCCGCCACCTGTCCCTATCCTGAGCCATATCAACCCAGTACAAGCCTCTCCATCCAACTTCTTTAAAATCAATTTTAATATTATCCTCCCATCTATGCTTAGTACTTCCAAGAGGTCTCTTTCCCTCAGGCCCCCCACCAAACCCTCCCCACAACACACTAATAACATTCTGTACTATACGCTACATAGTGCATCAAACGCCCTGCAATGTTACGTCATACAAGCACTGCCATTTCCCTAAAGGTATGCAGTCTTCACAGCAGTGACTAAAACGTAAAGTTGTCTCTATGCATACCATGAAGACACATAGGTGAAAGAGAGGCACAGCTCCACTCATTCTTAATCTCGACACCAGATGGACGTAGTGGCCGGTTTCACGCCTCGGCCACTTCCATGAAAGAACCCCCAGTACTGACTGAATAAGGGGCTGGGTGGGCCCCAGAGCCGGTCAAAATGCGTTGTCCCTGCCCGGACTCGATCCCCGGACCGCCCAGCCAAAAGCCTACTGCGCTGTCACAGTTCAGAGCACTGCCTGTGCAATTACTGTGCTCCGGGATGTGACAGCGTTTGGCAGGACAGAACTGCGCCGACGTTTCGGAGCAGCACACTGCATGGCGGCAGAAGACGGGTAACTTACATCAGACTACACAGCGTCACATCTCGGAAGATGCTAACTTACATCAGACTACACAGCGTCACATCTCGGAAGATGTTAACTTACATCAGACTACACAGCGTCACATCTCGGAAGATGCTAACTTACATCAGACTACACAGCGTCACATCTCGGAAGATGTTAACTTACATCAGACTACACAGCGTCACATCTCGGAAGATGCTAACTTACATCAGACTACACAGCGTCACATCTCGGAAGATGTTAACTTACATCAGACTACACAGCGTCACATCTCGGAAGATGCTAACTTACATCAGACTACACAGCGTCACATCTCGGAAGATGCTAACTTACATCAGACTACACAGCGTCACATCTCGGAAGATGTTAACTTACATCAGACTACACAGCGTCACATCTCGGAAGATGTTAACTTACATCAGACTACACAGCGTCACATCTCGGAAGATGTTAACTTACATCAGACTACACAGCGTCACATCTCGGAAGATGTTAACTTACATCAGACTACACAGCGTCACATCTCGGAAGATGTTAACTTACATCAGACTACACAGCGTCACATCTCGGAAGATGTTAACGTCCGACTTCTTAAGCCTTTAATTATTACCTTCTGCCTTTTTTGTGCTTCCATTAATGTCACTTTGGTCCATTCACTTCACACACAGAAAAGCAAAGATGACGCACAAATAAATGAAACAGCCAGTTACGTCAGTTTGTGTGCGAAGTAAGTTTTATGTTATGTCTCGTTCTGAATGATCTGGCTTAGCCAAAAGCACGACCCGTGGATTGTAAATAAATTACATCCTATTGTACATGTAAGTGACAAGACAGTCCATCACACTGTAACAACATGTAAGTGACAAGAGAGTCCATCACACTGTAACAACATGTAAGTGACAAGAGAGTCCATCACACTGTAACAACATGTAAGTGACAAGAGAGTCCATCACACTGTAACAACATGTAAGTGACAAGACAGTCCATCACACTGTAACAACATGTAAGTGACAAGACAGTCCATCACACTGTAACAACATGTAAGTGACAAGACAGTCCATCACACTGTAACAACATGTAAGTGACAAGACAGTCCATCACACTGTAACAACATGTAAGTGACAAGACAGTCCATCACACTGTAACAACATGTAAGTGACAAGACAGTCCATCACACTGTAACAACATGTAAGTGACAAGACAGTCCATCACACTGTAACAACATGTAAGTGACAAGACAGTCCATCACACTGTAACAACATGTAAGTGACAAGACAGTCCATCACACTGTAACAACATGTAAGTGACAAGACAGTCCATCACACTGTAACAACATGTAAGTGACAAACAGTCCATCACACTGTAACAACATGTAAGTGACAAGACAGTCCATCACACTGTAACAACATGTAAGTGACAAGACAGTCCATCACACTGTAACCACATGTAAGTGACAAAGACAGTCCATCACACTGTAACAACATGTAAGTGACAAGACAGTCCATCACACTGTAACAACATGTAAGTGACAAGACAGTCCATCACACTGTAACAACATGTAAGTGACAAGACAGTCCATCACACTGTAACAACATGTAAGTGACAAGACAGTCCATCACACTGTAACAACATGGCACAACCTTGTAACTGCTGTGCCCATTTCTTTCCCTCCAATTTTATAAGTCTGTTTCTCTTAACAATTTTCATTCAACATCCAACCAACAAACAATTACTGTATTTTACTCAACACAAGATGAACCCCCCCCCCACATAATAGGACGACCCCGCATGTAAGACGCCGCGCTTCACAATCTTCAGTTTTCAGGAAAGTATCTAACATAGAATGTTTACCCTTGTGTCTGATTATAATGCAACCCCCATTTCATGGATTACAAATTAGGAAAAAATTCTCATTTTATGTTCATAAAAATGCACCATATGACAATACATCACTTACAATCATAACTTTCTTTTCCCCTTCGCGGTCTTCCCAAGTCATTTACAAGTGATCCAAACACAACCTCCCTAGACTGAACTGTGAATTAACCGCACGTCCCCCTGCCAATCAATCACCCCTTCTCCCACAGGATATCAAACACGATCAACCAACATTTCCACGTATCTGTTCTACCTCGTGCTTCATCAACCAGTATTTAGTGTAACATGCCATGAACTCAACGAACACAAATGTTCAGTGCGCTAAACACAGTATGATTACATCGCATCTTTAACCAAACACTTACCTACAGTATAATTCCGTTATTCCGTCTTGCACAGGACCAGACAGGTTCTGGATTATCAGATGGTGCATATACTGACCTAAGTTCTTTAAAATTTTGCAGTCAGCCGTCTGAGGAACAGCATTTGTCAGTTATTTTCATTTCATCATAAGAACACTTAGCGTTTCCATTCACCATAGGCCCAGTCATGGGTTTTCCTTCGGAACACATTGCTGTAAACCACTTGTGTGCCTCGTCCAGTTGCGCTAGTTTTGTCTCTTTCAGTGTCTGTTGCCATGAATGATTGTGATTGGTTCTTACTTTCTTTATATCATAGACAGTTGACAATCCAATGTCGTTTGAAGACATAACCTCTCTCCGATTTTCAGCACTTTCAAGTTTCCGTGGAACTGTTTAAGTTACACGTTTCCTCTTCCCAGCATCGCCTTGTTTACTCGTCGCTGGATCTTCTGGAGCCATCATAATAGCTCGAACAAAGATTAACACAAGCCGCAAATAAAGCAATGGAAATAGAATTCACAGTAATGCTACGGGTTGCGTCAAACAAGTGGTGTGACGTGCCAGTTGCTGGCAATGCCACCGGTGTGTGGAACAATACTGACTTATGAGGAATTTAAAAAAATATCCTGGGCAGAAAGTATGTGACCGCGACGCAGTGTCCAGATAGCACAACATAAAGTTACAGAATCTGTACACTTACCAGTCTTGGGATCACTCTTCTCAAGTGCCAGATTATCTGAATTTCTGGATTATCAAATGATGGATTATAGGAGTTCTGCTCACAATAACAGGTACGATTTGAAAATCACGTGAAAACCTTAAATATCCTACTGTTGGCAGTCACTTTATCGATCAAGCGTAACGGTATTAGCATTGAAACCAAAATCAAGGGATCTCTACTAAAACTGTATATAATACATCACCTGTATTTGTAAAAAGCGGAAAACCCACAAAACAAGAATTTTACAGAAGCAAGAAGGTGGCCCGTTTTACGTATGACAAATGCTTTGACAGGTAGGATATGCCGTCACCTATCATTATTATTCTTGAAGATGGAGTTGTCACCTTTTTACATATCATATAGGGCCATCAGTTCAATGATTGGCTACACATAAAACAATTTAGCTCAAAGTGGCAGTTAGCCCCGTTTTACAAAACAGGAGCGACATAAGATTTGTAATCAGTTTTGTATTACGTTAGGACCATTTCACTCACATCACTGTCTTATAGACAGAAGAAAATCAATGTGTATGCCACATAAACACAAACATTACAGACAGCAAGTGCAGTGCTCCGCGGGCCGAGATAGCTCAGTTGGTATAGCGACTCGCTACGAGCTGGACGGTCCGGGGATCGAATCCCAGTGGAGGCGAGATTTTCAGCACCTGTCCAGACCCACCCTGGGGCCCACCAAGCCTCCTGTACAATGGATACCGGTCATTCCCAGGGGTAAAGCGGTCGGGGCGTGGAGTTGACCTCCCACCCCCACCTAGCGCCGAGGTTAAGGAAAGAGTAGAGCTATACCTCTACTCCCCCTCTGGGCCTTCATGGCCTGTTATAGGGTGACCTTTACCTTTTCTTTACCTTACCTAAGTGCAGTGCTCCACTAACACTGGTACACAGTGTTTATAGTTCGACAGTATCTGCCTCTATCTGCTGCATGATTCAGTTCTAACAAACATCAATACAGCAATAGCAATATCTGCGATTAATTGCGACTCATAGAAGTCACAAACATAAAATCTATTGTCCGTATAATACACCTATTTGTTCTGAAGAACGTATGAAATACCAGGATGAAAATGCAAAATAACCTCAAAAAGCATACAAAGCGTGACAGTTTATTGTAATAACAACACAAAACATTACTTGTACCCCAGAGTTATGGAGTGTTGAAGTAATCAGCTTCATACAGTGGAAGCCAGAGTTCACTGAGCTCTACAGTAACTGCACAACACCAGGGGAGTGGGGGAAGCCAACTTGCCAGCCACATGGTCTCTCCCATTTTACCAGAACCAGTCATGAAAGGTTGAAACAATGACACTAAAATGGGTGACCACCGATCATTGAGGTTCGCGCACTCAGAGATCATAGTTAGCCATTTTGATGTACGAAGCAAGAATCTGGAGATGAACAGGGAGATTCAAGAAGATTACAAGCACCAGGGATAAATATCATATTGTCACAGTTGTCAATGTTAAGATTATGGTCATCTGGAATGTGTGTTATGCCCTGAAGATGGAGATGAGTCTCAGCTCCTTCACTGCACATATAATTATTGCCCCTCTCAGGGCCCCGACATACAACCTGGCCCCACCTACACCACCTCTAATGGGTTTGTTATTCTTTCCTAGTCTTCCAACAATTGGACCAACAGACCTACAGATCTCTACATGTCTTCCAACAATTGGACCAACAGACCTACAGATATCTACGTGTCTTCCAACAATTGGACCAACAGACCTACAGATCTCTACATGTTTTCCAACAATTGGACCAACAGACCTACAGATCTCTACGTGTCTTCCAACAATTGGACCAACAGACCTACAGATCTCTACATGTCTGCCAACAATTGGACCAACAGACCTACAGATCTCTACATGTCTGCCAACAATTGGACCAACAGACCTACAGATCTCTACGTGTCTTCCAACAATTGGACAACAGACCTACAGATCTCTACGTGTCTTCCAACAATTGGACAAACAGACCTACAGATCTACACCTGTCTCCTTCTTTGACAAATCAACCACTGAAGTTGAAGGCACCACCTTCATTCGAATCACCACGAAACACCAAACCAGCTACACTGCGTCACATCCCACAAGACCTGATCCTAAACAAAACTGACGTGGAAACCCCAAACCTCACAACTTACATGTAAGTTGTAAAATTAACAATTATTTACAATTTATGCGGTGGTCCACAAGTTTTTCCAAAACTTCTAGGAGCCATACCCAAATTCTATACACCAGAAGTCTGACACAAAGCAAGTTCCATATTTAGGACCCACAATTCTGGAGTAACCCGTGGGCCTCACTGTTATCTGGTGCTCTGTGCTCAGTACATGTGAACTGATCCACATTTCTGTATGTAAGGAGAAAAACTGCAATAATTGTTCTGCAAATATTACGTGTCACCATACCAAATTCAACCACCTGGGCAACCTGGCACCTGGGGTTTGAAAACTCCTGAATTTTTGTGTACACTGTCAATGTTTCACAATTTATTCATCTGACGAGTACACAGTCAATAATGTAACAGGACAATAATGTAACAGGACAAGAATGTTACAGTCTTATTTACTTACATTTACTTGGATCTTGAATGGGAACGGGGTGATTTCCGTCTCTTTTCCTTCCTGTGACTGTTTGATGTTCTCAAACTCTGACTGCTACTTCTGCTCCGTTTCTCGCCTTTTCTTCTTTTCCTTTCTTCAGAATGATTCTTCTCATGGTTTCTGTGAGTAGAGCTGTGACTCCTGTTTCCTTTTGAGTCACCATTTACCTTATGTGTTGGTGGCTCAGGGGATTCAGACCATCGCCACTGATCCCGGTCTTCCTTATTCCTGCAACATAAGTGAAGGCAAATGTCCATGAAGACAGCTGCAGACGAGGATTCAAGTCTTCTGGAATGGGATACGGTGCTGATGGGTGAGTGGTTCCTGAAATTCTAAAGGATTATGTTGGCAACTACGCAGCCAACAACAGTGTCACATCCCAGAAGACTTGAATCCTCAGCAACACTGCTGTGAGAACCTAAAATCTCACAAAATATTATGTCCTCATAGTCGAAAGTTTCCAGCCGAGATAAAATATGAATATCAACAGTTGTAACACAATTGAAACAAACTGAGATGTAAGTTTCTATACAAAACACATGTTTACTACATCAAAATTCACTAAATATTTGAAAATAAGGCACTGTATAGATTTCACAACAGGCAAGAACATAAAATAGGGCCTGTGCCCTGCACCAAAGCCCCCTATGTAGAGTATTTCAGTACAATGTACCAAATTGCTCAAGAAGAGGCACACCAAGCACACACAGCTACTGACCTCTATGGACTGATGTTACGACTACTAAATTTTTATGACCTGACAGCTCACATCCACTGACCTGAGTGACCTTCTCCTACTGGGACTGCATGAGCCCGACCTTGACCTGGACCATAACTTAGGACTATACTGTCGCTGCCTCCACGAATACCCACGATCGTGATCAGCATCAGCGAAGGCATTTCCAGGATTACGGAAGACATGAAGGAAATTACAGCTCCTTCCTTTTGGACAGCGTCTCTTGAAGAACAAACCTGAAAGTTAATCAATGCTCCTTTACATGTGGGTGATCGTTACTGACGGGAGTTTCCAGAGATCAGAACGCACAAGAATGATGAAGTACAGGCATCCGTCGCTTGGTGCTCATAATCGGTTCCAGAAAGACATGGCACTAAGTGAAGTATGCAATAGGATACACCTGTATGACATTCTTCTGGGATGACACTGTGTACTCGGCAATGTACTATTCTACCCTGAAGCAAAATTCTCCAAAATGTTCACACCAACAGTGTCATACTCTAGAACATAATTTTGCAACTCACCACTGAGCACACTAAATTTCAACTACCAGCATATAAGATGAAAATTTTCCCTTATTCATCATCTGAAAAATGTTGGGGTCACCTTATAATCGCACACAAGGGTAAACAGGTTTTCAGTACATTTTCCTTAAAACTAAGACCGTGAAGTGGTCATCGTCTTATATTTGAGTACATATGGCAAACAATGTAAATATGTCTCCCTGCCTCCTTCCAACCATCTAGCCATCCACTCATCCTTCTACAGCCTAAACACAAAATAGGTCACAGCCATATTAGCTGCCTGTATAGATAAAAATTACATTTGCTAAACTTATTAGGATAACCAACAAGTAAGTCATCCATCATGACCAGCGACAATGGAGCAAATAATGTGATGTACGCAGCAATGCCGGCATACTGTGGATAGTGAATGGGGAAAAATGTGGACAGGAGCAGTCTGTGCCTGATCTAAGGTTATATCTTGCGCATGTCTGGAAGGAGAGAGTCCAACCAGAACCTGCTGCTTGTTGCCAACAAGGATACAAGAACAGCAGTATCCGAACATTCGAATAATTTCTTTCAAGAATACCAAGAGAAATTTGTTTTGTCAAGACTCTAAAAGTGCAGAGAGGGTTTTTTTGATATATGGTGAATGAAAACAATGTTTAACACACTGATTTTTATTTTCTTTTATTATAAATCAAACTCATCTTATGGTTCACGTATGGAATACTAATTCCGTAGAATTTACCAAAATTGCAATTTTCCGCATTCTGTCTCAAATCACGTTCCTCATTGCACTGTATTTGGTCCAATAGTCTCAGAGACATCAAACAACTTTATAAAACAAACTTGCATACATTTTTAATAGTCCACAGTTGAACTCCATCTAGGAGAACTCTTCAAACTGGCTTTAAATAAGCGACATAAAGCCACGTTCCCATGACTGGTGTATTTTACAAAAGCAACAATAACTGTGCATTGTTCAAGGAGCCGAGTGAATAATTGTTATCCTGTTTCCACAGTTGGTTTACGTGGCAAACATTAACACTTGGGTAAACTTGCCAAGCGTTTGCTTGCTAATTGTGATTGCATTCCCTCAGCTCATGCCCCTGACCACTTGACATGCCACATGACACTGACTGTCAACACACACAAATCACCTGTCTACTTGTCAAGTACAGAGTCACAGGAACACAACAAGTCTCAACACAATAAGTAAATAAACACTGCTCATTCCTTTGACATGCGTCACATGTACTGACAGACGGAGAGAAATGGACAAGTGGCAAATAACTGCACAAGCGCACTGTTCACACAACATGGCAAGTATATACAAGTGACAAATATTCGTCAAATATACCAGTTATATGCAAGTGGCTTGAGGTTCAACTCACCACAAAGTGCAGATTTCCAAGAAGATACACAGGTAAATTCGACGTTGAGCTGACGACCTCCGTACCATCTGCCTTGGAACTTTTGGAATGCCGCGACAGTGTCTCTGTCACTGGCATATTCGACATAAACGTTCCCTCTTAAGTGCGGCTCACAATTACAGCATACCTTGAACTGTACCACTTGACCACACTGTTCAAACTCGGGCAAAACGTCTTCATAGAATTCCCTGAAATAAAGAACTGTCCTGGACTCAACTGCAACACCAATTACAGTAGGTTCGTGTTTAACGGTGGGGTAATGTTCCTGAAAATTGTAACGCAGAGTGACAAAACACAGAAATCTGCCACTGCCACTTCACAGAGTTCAATAGTTCCTGAAGTCTTTTGGGATCTACAGTTTTACTACTGTAGCGTATTTATCATCATAATCAGCATCTTCATTTTCATCAAGCTAAACAAGTTCTGCATTCAATAACTTCTCTGTGCGAGAGTGAAACTTCTTGAACATCTTCTCCGTTAACTTCTTCGAACCCACCTCCAACTGTCAGCCATTTCTTTCCCACACCCTCTATTTGGGGGCAGTTAAGTCACCACCATCTCACTGTGAAGGCCTGGGTTTGATCCCAAGCCAGTCCATGTAAGATTTATGGTGGACAAAGTGGCACTGATGTCGACCTCGGTGGACTAGTGGTTAGCGTGCTCGCCACTGGACCCAAGGTTCGCGGGTTCGATCCCGACCGAGGTCGATGGATTTTTAAGGATGATAAAAATCCGGAGCACCACTTCCTTCGGAGGGGAAGTAAAGCCGTCGGTCCCATGTCGTAGATTTACGGCATGTAAAAGAACCTTACGGGCATGAATAAAAATGTTGCGTAAGCCAAATTGCCTCCATTTCTCATCCAAGTCTCCTGACTGCCTGCCAGATGGCTCTGGCGTGCACATCAGGATCGATAGAACACTAAGCGCGGCTAGCTGGCCGGTCACCAACTGCCATGAATGCGCATGACTTAGTAACCTCGACAAGAGGAGGCAAGAGGAGGCCCAGGCCCATACAGGGCTGTTGAGCCAAGAATTATTATTATTATTAAAGTTCTCTCCCAAGTACTTGGTTTTCCCATCAGTACCATTCTACGAATGTTCTATTAACATTCATTCATCACCGATATTATATAATAGCAAGTGACAGTCGTTAAGAACATCCACTTCTTTATGTCTGAATCTCTCCATAACCCATAGGACAATACTACCAACCTTTGCCACAGGAAAAGCACTAAATCTTACACTGGATATGTACCAGATCATTCACCAAACAAAATACTGTTATGTTAAGTTCGAGGTTTTCACAACAGTGTAACTGAGAATTTCATTCTTCTGGGATCTGATGCTGCATCCCAAACATTTTGAAGGCATGCACTGCCTTCAACCTCAAGGGTTCAGTGGTCCATGAAAAAATGGACGTTTGGAACACCGGATGCGACTTACCCAGTGACGTGGGGTCACATCGCATAACACCCGAATCCTGATAATGCAATTAATCAGTGCATAACTGCGAGTAACCATGGCTGACGTACAGAGTACTGTACTGAAGCACATGAACGTAAGCCTCAAATATATAAACCACTACACTGACAACCACAGTGTTCACAGGTTTCACCGAGTTTCAGAACGGCAGCAGCCACAATAATTATAAAAATTTGAAAGTTTATTTTACAAGTATAACGTACCTGAAATGCTGATATGTTTCTGTATCATCATACTCCAACATAAGGTCACTGTCATACTCATCAATCAATGACTGATCAATACCAAAATGGGAATAGAAATGTGAAATCAACAACACTTTGCTAACGCCTGGTCTTGGATGATTCCTGAAATAATAAAACACCATAATCTTCAGTAACTAATAGTAACACCCCTCTGGCACATCATCTTTCGTAACAATACGCAAGAGTGCCTACCGAGAACAACGATCACCAAACCTACAGGCTCCAGTCTTGGAAAAGAATGGGCAAACAGGCTTATCAGGTGAGTCTCAGTCGAAATGTTTACTGAAGCAGGCAATTCTCTCCCCCTGAAAAGAAAAATGAAGTCATGAGATTTGAGGTTCTTGCAGCGAGCTTACTGAGGAGTCACGTCTTCTGGGATGTGATGCTGTGTCACTGGGTGTGTAGTTGCTGAGGTTCTGAAGGATCGTGGTGCCTTCATCGTCAGAGCTAAGCAGTCCAAGAATACTGCCTGGACCCTCAAGATGAAGGGACTACAATCTTTCAAAATATCAGGAACTTCTCACATAATGACACAGCATAAATTGAATTGCAGTTTTCAGGTTGGTATGGCACTCAGCATCAAAAACACCATCTGCTGTGATGTTTGGTACAGACCACATTTATTCAAATATAATACGAGAATTTTTTCCCTAATCCATCATTTGAAAAACTGAGGACAACACTAAAAATGTGCACAAAGCTACACGTGTTATGTACAGGTATCCTACTCAATGTGCACAAAGCTACACGTTCTGTACAGGTATCCTACTGAATGTGCACAAAGCTACACGTGTTCTGTACACGTATCCCACTGAAAATTTAAGATTTTGCAGAAGGGCTGTCTTACATGCAGGGTTGACTTATATCCGGTATACACTCCAAATACAAGTACCAACTTCAGGACAGACAGAGGCAGAGGGTTCTTCTGAAGCATCAATATCTATCAACCACACTACAAGTCATTTGTTAGTTTCTGGCTGGAGAAGAACCCAGCAGACGTCATGAATTTGCCTACTCTGAATGTGAAGATGAAAGACCACGTACTTGTTTTGTTTCATCTGCCAATCTGATATCATTATCACCGTACAAACGACTCACTCCTAGCTTTCAGCTTGAAAATTTCACTGGCCAGAAACTAACAAATAAGCTGTACATGCCTTCACATATCAGAAGACTGTGACCATCGTTTGTGTATGACAATTATACATGCAGCAGACATATAATGAAGAAAGTCACAAAGAACACATATTTGGGCACAGAATATCACTACAACCAACAAACTCTTCTGTCCTTCGATGAAGCACAGTACATCAAACCCCTTTCACAAACAATTAAACCAAAGGTCTTATCTTCTAAATATACACATACTCTTTCACAAATTATTTCACTCTTTATATACCCCATGAATTCGATAGCGGAACTATCCTCACCACTGTTACTGCAAATTTGTTTCCACATACAATTTGAAACAGTTCCTTCTACAGTGCAGAGTGACATCAGGCAATCACTGCATTTAGCTCATACTTTGTTGCAAAGCAAGTACTAAGAAAACAAAACAGTAATCACGTCTGTCTATAACAGAGTAGCAATCAAATTCCTTTCCACGCCAACAGAACATGCATGTTACAGTGCCATTCCTTTCTGTTACCAGTTATACCAATGCTTACTCACATGTTTTATGAAGTCATCGATTTGACGCATCAGGTCTTCCTGAAAATTAAAATAAGGAAAATCATTGTCACTTTCTCAGTTAATGAATCACACATAAACTTAAAGACTGCTTCACGTGACAGGGACCGCCACATTCCAGCCAAGAGCCGGTCAACAGCAGTGCCCACGCCAGCAATCACGTTCATGGCACCGTATGGTCACAAACAGGCACATTAAATACAGATAAAGAACATTTCTCCTGATTTTGAGTGTATCAACATTGGGAATCAAGGCTTAAGTCACCCCTGACCTCACGTTTTTGCATATATGTGTGGCAACAAAATTAAAAATATGTGAGTTTTATGTTCCATCCTGTCAACACGACAGATCACAGAAAACTGGCGTTCACTGGTGGTCAGTGGCAACACAAATCTCATCTTGCAAGAATCGGACATCTATATCAGCTAATTACTGATCTCCTGTCAAACATCACACAGTAAATTTCAGTACTCTATATATTTAATTGCCATAATCTTATAGGACCACAGCAGAATAAGTTCCCCCTCTTTTCTTACCAAACCAGTTTTTGTAAATGAGATCGGTGTTGTTATGGGATTTTATTACACAGCACAGAGTGGTAATTTTGCACAGACGTTTCAGGACAACCATCTTTAAGGGTCAACCAGCCCAAGAAGAAATATATATATATATATATATATATATTGTATGGCTCGACAGCCCTATATGGGCCTCGGCCTCCTCGTTTCATCGAGGTTTCATGGCCACACACATTAACGCACCACAGTCGGTAGGACTCCTCTGGACGAGGGACCAGCTGGTCGCAGAGACCTCTACCTGACAACACACAACACTCACAACAGACAGACATCCATGCCCCTGGTGGGATTCGAACCCACGATCCTAGTAAGCGAGCGGCCGAAGACCCACGCCTTAGACCGCACGGCCACTGGATCGGCATATATATATATATATAAAGCAAGAACATTCGACCTTGTGATTTAAATCAGGTGACTCATGGAACATGTAATTATATCTGTACGTATACCAATGTAATTGCAAAGACTGTTACGTTACAGTTATATTTATGACATGATTTTTATAACATAATTTTTAAAACCACACATAAATTATACACAGCCTCAGCCTCAGAGTGAACACCTGCAGGGGACACCTATACTAAGTCCAGAGACAGAGCAGTTGTGGCAATGTACACTGCTTCTGCACACATTCTTCTCTCTGAACAAATGTTTGTTGTTCAGAGTAACACATTTTGCACTCAAAAAACTGTCTCTAATGAAAATGAAGGTATTTTTAAGGACAGAAAGGCCACGACACAGAATTATAAATACCCATGGATATAATCCTGTGGCTAAATGCGGTGTATATTATGAACCGTCTCTGTCACCTACGAGCACAAAAACAAATTGGGCTGTGCCATGGCTCAGGTGGCTGTTGCCGGTCTCTCACCACGGAGGCCCCAGTCCACTCCATGTGGGATTTAAGTCAACAAAGTTGCAACAAGACAGGTTTATCTCTGCGTACTTCAGTTTTCCCTGGTCAGTATCATTCTACAAATGCTGCATACTCATTAACTCACCTATCAACGACACTACACAATGTTCAGAACTGACAGCACTGTTAAACAACAGACTTAAACATGACCAAAACTGAAAATCGTCTCTGTAAACAATGCTCCAGAGAATAACAAGAAATTGTAATGCAATAAAACTAGTGACTTGGTGATATTAGTTTTAAATTCTAGAAGGTTCTGACGATGGTATGTAACACGAACTAATGGGTCTCTGGACTTTGTCCATCATCCGGAAATCTAAAATAACTAGATAACACGACGTTTCGGAACCTGGATCTGCTTCCGAAACTAGCGTTATCTGGTTATTTTAGATTTACGGACGATGGACAAAGTCCACAAACCCATTAGTTCGTGATATTACTTTTGTTTTAAATGTAGATTATTTAGCAACTTCTGTTTCCTGATGTCAACTTAAAAATTTAAACACAAAAGTTCACGCACGCGCACGCACGCACGCACACACATACGCATACACTGTGTATGTCTAAACCTTAAACAACGGTACAACAACGTATCATAAACTCCTTTTCATTTCATCAACCATTTAAACCACTGATCTCACTGTACGGTTTTCTTAACTCCTTTATATGAGAAGCACAACAAAGTTCTGTCCCCTAGAATTTGTCACAAGTTACTATCACATACATCATGAGAACTTTGACACTATACAGTCCGACGCTACTGACATATCATCAAATAAATCACAAATAAATAAAAAATAAACACCTACTTGCTTCTTCAGCTTCTCATTCTCTTTCCTTCTTTCCTCCTCCTCAACCTCCTTTTGCTTTTTCTGTTCCAGTTCCCATTCTTCACGAATTTGTAACTGTAATTGCAAAAGATCAGGTAAGAAACGAGGACATTCGGGAAAATCTGCATTCTGTAGAGTAAATATCAACACGGTTTTATTACAGTAGCAACATAATTATACGTACTAATTGTGCAAATGAGCACACCTTTCGTCTTCCAGTCTGCTATCCAAAAATATAAGGATTAAAATATACAGAACTATAATTTTGTTGGTTGCTTTATATGGGTGTGGAACTTGGTCTGCCATATTGAGGGAGGAGCATAGGCCGAGTGTTTTTGGGAATATGGTGCTGAGGGGGGTATTTTGGGAATATGGTGCTGAGGGGGGTATTTTGGGAATATGGTGCTGAGGGGGATATTTTGGGAATATGGTGCTGAGGGGGATATTTTGGGAATATGGTGCTGAGGGGGATATTTTGGGAATATGGTGCTGAGGGGGATATTTTGGGAATATGGTGCTGAGGGGGATATTTTGGGAATATGGTGCTGAGGGGGGTATTTTGGGAATATGGTGCTGAGGGGGATATTTTGGGAATATGGTGCTGAGGGGGATATTTTGGGAATATGGTGCTGAGGGGGATATTTTGGGAATATGGTGCTGAGGGGGGTATTTTGGGAATATGGTGCTGAGGGGGATATTTTGGGAATATGGTGCTGAGGGGGATATTTTGGGAATATGGTGCTGAGGCAGGTATTTTGGCCGAAGAGGAAGGAAGTGACAGAAGAGTGCAGAAAACTGCATAATGAGGAGCTTCAAGATTTGTACTCTGCACCAAACATTATCAGGGTGATTAACTAATTAATTAATTATCAAAATGCACGGTATATATAATATAAAATTATAAGGGTGATACAATCAAGGAGGATGAGATGGGTGGGGAATGTGACACACATGCAAGAGATGAGAAACGTATACAGGGTTTTGGTGGAGAAACCTAAATGAAAGAGACCACTTGAATGACCTAGGCATTGATGGGAGAATAACATTAAAATAATCTCAAGAAAATAGGATGTGAAGGCATGGAATAGATAAATCTGGCTCAAGATTGAGGCAAGTAAGCTGCAGTATACATGATAATAAATATTCAGGTTTCATAAAATGAACAAAACTTCTTGACCAGCTGAGAAACAGCTTCTGAAGGACTCTGCCCCATTCAGTTTAGTGAAGTCTTATGGGAAATAAGTGGCGACCAACTGCTATGTCTGTACAGATGTTTACGATCCCATTAGGCTTGCGCATGATCTGTGTCCGTACCAATCTTCACATGCCTAACTCCAAGTGTGAACCATCACCAGCCACCCAAAAACTGAAGTACAGTCACGTGTTGATGGCAAAAGAAAAAACTGTGACACATAAAGCAATCTGCTGTGATCTACCTCTTGCCTGGCCTTCTCCTCTCTCGCCCGTGCAAGCCTCTCTTGGCGTTCTCTCCACCGCTGATGCGCCAGTTGCTCTTCGAGCTCCCACTGGCGGTGTCTTTCCATCTGCAATCGCAACTCTTCTTCTTGCCGAAATTCTTCCAACACATTTTGCTCAGCAAGCCAAGCTTGGTACCGTGG
Organism: Reticulitermes speratus; assembly: GCA_021186555.1. NCBI lineage: Eukaryota > Metazoa > Arthropoda > Insecta > Blattodea > Rhinotermitidae > Reticulitermes > Reticulitermes speratus. Next base: position 2,157,151 of record JAJKFL010000026.1, read on the forward strand.
TGACATCTCTCTCCTTTCTTGTTCTTTAACACAAAATAAACTTGAACACAGACAAGAAGGCTTCAAAACACAGAACCATTCTAACCTCTAATTTATAGTACAGTCAATCCTTGCTATTTGTGGGGGTTAGGTTCCTAAAAAACCCTGTGAATACGGAAATCGCGAATACGGAACTTTTTTACTTGCACTTTCGCTACGCTTGGATGCCATTATTAATTACAAAAATAATAAATAAGAGAGCCGCGAGAACAAGCAAGCAGCCTCTCCTTGCTGGAGCCCATCAGCCACGCTGCGCGGTAGACGTCGCAAAATTTTTTACCTGCTGCGCAAGGCCGTGAATGGCAAAAAATGGGTTACACTTTATTTCGTGCGAATGAGCGAACCCGCGGATAGCGAGGATCGACTGTATATTACAAAATCATAACTCTACTGTCATTAAAAAGTGTTTGAAGTTATCAGTACTTGGAAAACACACTCGTCTTTTACCTGCCAGTACACCAGAAAAGATAGAAAATTACTGATCTATGCCTTCATAAATTTATAAAATACCAAAACTTTTGGTCAGAAGGCCATGTGAAGGAGAAGTGTTTTATTTAGCAAAAATATCAACTCTTAAAGAATATATAACATCTGTGGCACATGAATGAAATATGAGTAAGAAGCAATTTTGGGATGATACACACAGGGGCAAACCAACGTACTTGGGGGACAGCCTGTCCTAGTGCCAATCTGTCTAACACAAATCCCACGTGCAGTGGCATGGAATAAAAGCCAAGTCTCTGAAGTGAAAGGGCAGTGACTAGCCGCCTGCACCCTGGCAGGGCACTGTGACATGGGGAGAGACCAGATTAATCTACCAGCAATTGTCTATGATTTACTAAAAAGGGGCAAAGTTTTGTAAACCTCAATGAACCCTGCTCTTCATATTTCTAGAGATCACAAGCCAAATTATATTATTTTAGTCATAAATATAGGCCAGAAAGATGATTCTGGTCTTCATGGATGTTACACTGTTTTGTTGAGTAAATGTTTACTGACGTTTCAACAGGTTCCCGTGCCTCAACTTCCAGCAGTCAAACAAGTGGACTGTTCGACCCAAAAAATGAAGGCATTATGATCGTTCGAAACTTGGGGTGACTACCAAACGACACACGATACCAACCCAGAAGACTTCAATCTTCAGGATGTGAGAACGTCAAACCCCTCAATAAACCAGTAAGCAAGTGTCAATGAATTCTGTTTTCCAGATTAGTTACAAATTGTCTCTAGTTGCTGCTCCACGCTTAGGCATCTTTTTACTTCGTATTAAAACATTACTACACTTTGAGTGTGGTCCTGTAACCTTCCCCCTTCAACGGTCATGTTTATAAATCACACATTTGTGAAAGTGCTCTTACAGTATACTGCCACACGTTACCTCTATGAAGCACTTCATCTCTCTTTCGTGCTAGGGTCTGTCTAATTCTTTTCCTTCTCATCTTCTTGGCTAATGCACGCCACTCCTTGTGCCTGTAAGAAATGTTAAATGTAACGTAACCTAAAGAATTCGAACACATAATGATATTTCATTTCTAATTACGTTACAAAGACATAAATACATAGAGACATTCGCATGTACGGTTAACAGATTACTCTGTGTACATAACGTAAAACAACTGAAGGTATGAATGGTACCGTTAAATAAACCTTAATTGTGCATTACCGTCCCATGATGAACAAATGTCGCAGTCGCCATTACTTGCAACAAAATAGTGAAACATACACGTAAGCCATGTGACCATAACCCTTTAATGGTTACAGTCATGTAAACGATTTATATGAATCTAAAAATGCATCCACGTACTACTGAAACTCGTTTACAGCGGTCAAATATTCTACACACAAAACACTACCGCAAAGATTGTACCTCCGCGAAAAGCATGTATCACAGATAAAGGCTTCTGAGATACCATGCCGCTATCTAACCACAGATGAGTTACCTAAAGGCTACATTGGTGAACGTCTGCAATCAATGATGAATGGTGCTCTTATTGTTCGTCCTTCGCGGGTAGATGTCACTACTTATACTGCCCAAGACGTCATGCATTGAAGCGTTCTATGTAACCGAATGTACAGGAGCCCAAGCACCCCCGACACATGCGAACGGACGGACGGACATGACGAAGCTATCAATCGTTTTCTGTATCATTTCAAACGCATCTAAAAGTTCTGCATCCTGCCCGCATAGTGTATTTATGCGTTAAGGTTCTCAGAGCAAGCAGCCATCATTTCTCCAAACAACAGCTGATATGTGCCACGGAGACCAGTGTACTTCCTGTAACGCAGCAGGAACTAAACTTGTCAAAACGTTTTACGTGAACTGGGTATAGATGAGACGTTAAAACGTATGTCAGGAGAGCGGTGTGAGGGTGTGTTCTGAAAGTCAGACTACAATGTAACCTACATCTATATGCACTCTACAATATCCTTTATAGTATAATGTGTATACTAGTTTCTATCTCAACATAACTTATCCAGATACATATTAGGCGATTGTAACATCTGCCTAGATATTACTCCCACTTACTTTGCTATAACTTTTAGCTTACGTCACTATGTAACCCTCCTAAAATCATACCTTCATTATAAACGAGATCTCATTTCGATTCAAAACAAAGTTGCATTAATCGTTCCAAGTATTTTTGCTATTCTGTATTACCTGACGATGACCTATTCCGGCCGAAACATGTTGTAACCAAATTATACAGGATGTTTTTTTTTTCCTGCTTGACCGAAAAGCGACGGCCCAACGCTCTGCCTCGTCTTGGGCAGGTTTAACAGTCGATGATGGGAACTAGACAAAGGATCGCAGTGATAATAACCTTTAGAAAGTGTAATAAAACTCAATAGAGCGTAGGGCCGGCGCTTATCGATGAAGTAGGAAAAGAAACACCCTTTATGTACATAAAAAAAATTATTTTTAATTGCCTGTCCTATTCTATCAATGCTTATTATCACAACGGTATGAACAAAGTTAAGATTATTTCATCAGTTGTTATGCTTGGTTTATTTAACCTTGTGAAGGCTGGTTTTGTTATACGTTACTTACGCATATATATAAAAATTCAGTTCGTACCTCACAGAGAACAGAATTTTCTTTCACTATAAAGACCAATTAGATACTGTTGTAAGGGGAAGTAATGTAAGTTTAGTGTCTGAACTTGCTGAACACATTAACATACTACGAGGGCAGAATGCAGACTTGCTCAATGCTACAGCATGCGGTATATATATATTATATATATTTTTATGGAGAAGGGCCCCGCAGCAGATGTTACGGACGCACCGCAGCCTTGAGGCTTATTTTGCAATCCTGTGATGAAGATGATTAGATTTTCCGCGTAATAGAGCACCGGTGGAATGAAATTGACAGGGGAAAACCGAAGTACTGGGGGAAAAACCTGTCCCAGTGCCACTTTGTTCACCACAAATCCAACATAGATTGACCCGGGATCGAACCCGGAACTTCGCGGTGAGAGGCCGGCAACTAACCGCCTGAGCCATGGCACGGCCATGCGGTATATATAATTACCACTCCGCTTTAACATGTTAACGACGATGTCAGTAGCAAACATTAGGCCTACACTTCTTTGAATAACAGGATTATTTAACGACGCTGAACGAACCGCGCGTCCTAACTGTAGATTATATCCTGAAAAGGAATGAGGCAAGCCAGGAGAACCTAAGGAAACCCGTCTCTGTGCCAGTTTCGAACCCGCAACCTCCACCAATCGTTCCTGTCAGACAGACAGTTCCTGTAACTACAGACCTCTGTGATATTCACGCGGTAAGACTTATCACGACCCGTGCTGTCAGAGCAAGACTATACCAGTTAGTGACATTATCTGTGTCACGGGGACTAATGCACTCGTCATTGCGTTGTTTTCGTCCTTGTTGAAGCCATCGTGAAGTTCAGATCGATTATCAACTGTCCGTTTTGTAAGACCGCTTTGTTTTCACTGCACACAAATTATTTACCGTCTCAGTGACCTATTTTCTTACGCGACCAAACATTCTATTTAGCACGATGTGGGCCTCGCGCAAGGACAGCTTAGCTGCTTCAGGCATTGCAGTCATGAGTTGCGTTCAGAAGTCTCCTTTCTCTCGCTCAAAGCCATGTTGAAGTCAAATGGAACGTCTGTCCCTTTAAGCGAAGAGCACACTGAAGAAACAGGTTTCAAGCAAATAGTTTCATGAAACGTAAAGCTACAGTTGCAGGATATCATCGCTTTTATTCCCGATATGGAAAAAACAAAATGCTTACACTGCGTTTTAAGCAATCCGTCCACTTTATATATGAAGATTAAACTCGTACCGCACAGAGAACAGTTTGCTTTAGTTACAAACAGCTGTCAGTTAATTGAACTCGTACCGCACAGAGAACAGTTTGCTTTAGTTACAAACAGCTGTCAGTTAATTAAACTCGTACCGCACAGAGAACAGTTTGCTTTAGTTACAAACAGCTGTCAGTTAATTAAACTCGTACCGCACAGAGAACAATTTGCTTTAGTTACAAACAGCTGTCAGTTAATGTGCGTGACTTCAGGCTTTCGCTGTTCTGGGAGATAGCCTTGGAGATGGGACCTATAGGCTGTCCGGAAATGTGGGTAAACAGCTATCAACTTGCGCTGCGTAACATCCCTGAAGAGCGAAAGCCTCTATCTGTTACTGTTATACGGTTAATGCTGTATAGGGTAATAATCGCTGTTTGTTTTGAGATCCACACAAAACACATAAATACAGTCCGTACCGCGCAGTAAACACACTCCGTCTCAGTTATACAAACCAGTCAGTTAATGTTGTACAGTGAAATAATCGCTGTTTGTTCTGAGATCCACACAAAACACATAAATACAGTCCGTACCGCGCAGTAAACACACTCCGTCTCAATTATACAAACCAGTCAGTTAATGTTGTACAGTGAAATAATCGCTGTTTGTTCTGAGATCCACACAAAACACATAAATACAGTCCGTACCGCGCAGTAAACACACTCCGTCTCAGTTATACAAACCAGTCAGTTAATGTTGTACAGTGAAATAATCGCTGTTTGTTCTGAGATCCACACAAAACACATAAATACAGTCCGTACCGCGCAGTAAACACACTCCGTCTCAATTATACAAACCAGTCAGTTAATGTTGTACAGTGAAATAATCGCTGTTTGTTCTGAGATCCACACAAAACACATAAATACAGTCCGTACCGCGCAGTAAACACACTCCATCTCAATTATACAAACCAGTCAGTTAATGTTGTACAGTGAAATAATCGCTGTTTGTTCTGAGATCCACACAAAACACATAAATACAGTCCGTACCGCGCAGTAAACACACTCCGTCTCAGTTATACAAACCAGTCAGTTAATGTTGTACAGTGAAATAATCGCTGTTTGTTCTGAGATCCACACAAAACACATAAATAGAGTCCGTACCGCGCAGTAAACACACTCCGTCTCAGTTATACAAACCAGTCAGTTAATGCTGTACAGTGAAATAATCGCTGTTTGTTCTGAGATCCACACAAAACACATAAATACAGTCCGTACCGCGCAGTAAACACACTCCGTCTCAGTTATACAAACCAGTCAGTTAATGCTGTACAGTGAAATAATCGCTGTTTGTTCTGAGATCCACACAAAACACATAAATACAGTCCGTACCGCGCAGTAAACACACTCCGTCTCAGTTATACAAACCAGTCAGTTAATGCTGTACAGTGAAATAATCGCTGTTTGTTCTGAGATCCACACAAAATATATAAATACACTGTGTGAATGTTAAAGGTGGTGGTACATATAGTAACCACTGGGCTTTAGAGGGTTAAACTAGAGGGCTGTCGGCTTCAGTTAGCTTTTTGGCTGGTTTGTACGTTGGTAGTTTCGTTAGTTCAAGGCTGTAAACGGCTAAGTACAAAAACTTCAGACCGTCTCTCGAAGTATTTTGCACAAAACCTACTGAATGAGAGGGACAAAAGGAAAATTTGAGAATCATCCGAGACATGAATTCAGATCTTATGTTGTGATGATAATCATAATTACGATGATAATAATAATAAGAAGAAAAATTAGACTGTACTCCAAGAACTACAAGCACATTAGACTTAAATAAAATCATTAAGTCTCAATGATTTGCAAAAAGAGAAACCAGGGCCTTCTGATTAGGTATGACAAAGGCATTCACTGCAAAATCACTACACGACACGTGTAAACGTGAGAGCACTACACGACACGTGTAAACGTGAGAGCACCACACGACATGTGTAAACGTGATAACACCACACGACACGTGTAAAGGTAGGAGCACTACACGACACGTGTGAAGGTAGGAGCACTACACGACACGTGTAAACGTGAGAGCACTACACGACACGTGTAAAGGTAGGAGCACTACACGACACGTGTAAACGTGAGAGCACTACAAGACACGTGTAAACGTGAGAGCACTACACGACACGTGTAAACGTGAGAGCACCACGCGACATGTGTAAACGTGATAGCACTACACGACATGTGTAAACGTGATAGCACCACACGACACGTGTAAAGGTAGGAGCACTACACGACACGTGTAAAACGTGAGAGCACTACACGACACGTGTAAACGTGAGAGCACCACGCGACATGTGTAAACGTGATAGCACTACACGACATGTGTAAACGTGATAGCACCACACGACACGTGTAAAGGTAGGAGCACTACACGACACGTGTAAAACGTGAGAACACTACACGACACGTGTAAACGTGAGAGCACTACACGACACGTGTAAAACGTGAGAACACTACACGACACGTGTAAACGTGAGAGCACTACACGACACGTGTAAAGGTAGGAGCACTACACGACACGTGTAAACGTGAGAGCACTACACGACACGTGGAAAGGTAGGAGCACTACACGACACGTGTAAACGTGAGAGCACTACAAGACACGTGTAAACGTGAGAGCACCACGCGACATGTGTAAACGTGATAGCACTACACGACACGTGTAAAGGTAGGAGCACTACACGACACGTGTAAAACGTGAGAACACTACACGACACGTGTAAACGTGAGAGCACTACACGACACGTGTAAAGGTAGGAGCACTACACGACACGTGTAAACGTGAGAGCACTACACGACACGTGTAAACGTGGGAACACTACACGTAGGTATAAGTGTGGTTCATGCTTCCTGACATATCGATTTAATTAACAAATCAGAAGCATCAGCAGCATAACGTTACAGACTTAAAACAAAGAACGAACTCATTTCGAAGACAAACAAAGACTTAGCACATTCCTATGACCAAAGATTTTAGTATTTTCGTTAAACAGCAAAGTAACTTTGCCAGTGTAAACAGCAGTCACACGTCTGTTCGTTCGAGCAGTTCGACAGTACTACAAATACCGCCACAAAACAGAATACCAACGAATGAAGCAACAGACAACACTGTCAGTTCGAAAACAATGGTAGTTGCAGAAAGTGAACTAGCAAGAGAACACTCGAATTTCAATTGGGGTCTTTTGACGCAATTTTTCCATGCTGATAATCACTTCCTGTACTTTTACCTTTGAATCTGCTGACGTTTGAACAAACATGACAGATAACTGTCAGAACATTTCAGTGTCACAATACATGCACAGCACTGACAGAACTCTAGGATGATCAGCATGACAAGTCTTAAAAGAAAAGTGGCTCGGTTTTAACATTAATGGCACTCTGAGTTTCGCCCACAGTGTCAATGTACGCCTGTATCAGTGAGCAGTTTCCGGCGTTTCGAAGCATCGCAGTGCCTTCATCTTCAAGGGCGACCAGCCTGTTCTTCCTGGACTGCTACAGTCTTTAGACGAAGGCACTACAGAACTTTCGAAACATCGGGAACTAGTCACTCATTCACAAAGCGTCACATTCCAAACATCTAAACCTTCAGCAACGCCGCTGAGATAGCATCAAATATCGAATTAGCCCTCTAAAGTCCAGCGGTTACTATATGTACCACCATGTTTAACATTCACAAATTCTACGTTCTGCCCACACAGTGTATTTATGTGTTTGTGTGGATCTCAGAACAAACAGCGATTATTTCACTGTACAACATTAACTGACTGGTTTGTATAACTGAGACGGAGTGTGTTTACTGCGCGGTACGGACTGTATTTATGTGTTTTGTGTGGATCTCAGAACAAACAGCGATTATTTCACTGTACAACATTAACTGACTGGATTGTATAACTGAGACGGAGTGTGTTTACTGCGCGGTACGGACTGTATTTATGTGTTTTGTGTGGATCTCAGAACAAACAGCGATTATTTCACTGTACAGCATTAACTGACTGGTTTGTATAACTGAGACGGAGTGTGTTTACTGCGCGGTACGGACTGTATTTATGTGTTTTGTGTGGATCTCAGAACAAACAGCGATTATTTCACTGTACAACATTAACTGACTGGTTTGTATAACTGAGACGGAGTGTGTTTACTGCGCGGTACGGACTGTATTTATGTGTTTTGTGTGGATCTCAGAACAAACAGCGATTATTTCACTGTACAACATTAACTGACTGGTTTGTATAACTGAGACGGAGTGTGTTTACTGCGCGGTACGGACTGTATTTATGTGTTTTGTGTGGATCTCAGAACAAACAGCGATTATTTCACTGTACAACATTAACTGACTGGTTTGTATAACTGAGACGGAGTGTGTTTACTGCGCGGTACGGACTGTATTTATGTGTTTTGTGTGGATCTCAGAACAAACAGCGATTATTTCACTGTACAACATTAACTGACTGGTTTGTATAACTGAGACGGAGTGTGTTTACTGCGCGGTACGGACTGTATTTATGTGTTTTGTGTGGATCTCAGAACAAACAGCGATTATTTCACTGTACAACATTAACTGACTGGTTTGTATAACTGAGACGGAGTGTGTTTACTGCGCGGTACGGACTGTATTTATGTGTTTTGTGTGGATCTCAGAACAAACAGCGATTATTTCACTGTACAGCATTAAGTGACTGGTTTGTATAACTGAGACGGAGTGTGTTTACTGCGCGGTACGGACTGTATTTATGTGTTTTGTGTGGATCTCAGAACAAACAGCGATTATTTCACTGTACAGCATTAACTGACTGGTTTGTATAACTGAGACGGAGTGTGTTTACTGCGCGGTACGGACTAAATTTATGTTTTGTGTGGATCTCAGAACAAACAGCGATTATTTCACTGTACAACATTAACTGACTGGTTTGTATAACTGAGACGGAGTGTGTTTACTGCGCGGTACGGACTAAATTTATGTGTTTTGTGTGGATCTCAGAACAAACAGCGATTATTTCACTGTACAACATTAACTGACTGGTTTGTATAACTGAGACGGAGTGTGTTTACTGCGCGGTACGGACTGTATTTATGTGTTTTGTGTGGATCTCAGAACAAACAGCGATTATTTCACTGTACAACATTAACTGACTGGTTTGTATAACTGAGACGGAGTGTGTTTACTGCGCGGTACGGACTGTATTTATGTGTTTTGTGTGGATCTGAGAACAAACAGCGATTATTTCACTGTACAACATTAACTGACTGGTTTGTATAACTGAGACGGAGTGTGTTTACTGCGCGGTACGGACTGTATTTATGTGTTTTGTGTGGATCTCAGAACAAACAGAGATTATTTCACTGTACAACATTAACTGACTGGTTTGTATAAACTGAGACGGAGTGTGTTTACTGCGCGGTACGGACTGTATTTATGTGTTTTGTGTGGATCTCAGAAGAAACAGCGATTATTTCACTGTACAGCATTAACTGACTGGTTTGTATAACTGAGACGGAGCGTGTTTACTGCGCGGTACGGACTGTATTTATGTGTTTTGTGTGGATCTCAGAACAAACAGCGATTATTTCACTGTACAACATTAACTGACTGGTTTGTATAACTGAGACGGAGTGTGTTTACTGCGCGGTACGGACTGTATTTATGTGTTTTGTGTGGATCTCAGAACAAACAGCGATTATTTCACTGTACAACATTAACTGACTGGTTTGTATAACTGAGACGGAGTGTGTTTACTGCGCGGTACGGACTGTATTTATGTGTTTTGTGTGGATCTGAGAACAAACAGCGATTATTTCACTGTACAACATTAACTGACTGGTTTGTATAACTGAGACGGAGTGTGTTTACTGCGCGGTACGGACTGGATGTTTATGTAAAGTGTGTTTGCTGCGTGGTACGTATTTCGTCCGTAAATGGCCGTGCCATAGCTTAGGCTGTTAGTCGCCAGCTTGTCGCTGCAAAGGCCCGGGGTTAATCCCAGGCCAGTCCGTGTCAGATTTGTGGTGGACAAAGTGGCACTGTGACAGGTTTTTCTCCCGGTACTTCAGTTTTCCCCTGTCAATTCATTCCACCAAACGCTCCATACTCATCTTCATCTACACTTTGCTCTTACCAGAAGGACAAGTGGGGGAAGGGTGGTAACATTACAAAAAAATAAATGCTATATGAGAAAAGTCGAAGGTTTGACGCCTTCCGGCACCACAGAGTGACAACAGAGGAGTAACGCCCCTGAAGAACTCCGCTGATGCACCATCAACAGCCCCGCCCAACCAACAGCGACCGCGAACCTGTCGGTGCAGAAGCCACTTTAGCTAAAATTTGACTTCCGGCGGACGTGGAGATTTCCCTCCACGGCGCCCAGACCAGCTCTGAGGCCAACCCAGACTCACAACCGATGTGTACTACAGGGGAAAGTGGCTCGGGCGTGCCCCATCTAGTAACAAAGACTAAGAAGCAGTGGAGCCAGGTGCTCACCCAGAATGTTACTTTGGAGGAGGGGTGTTCTTGACCCTGAAGCTATATACAGGGTATACACAAAAGAATGGTGCGGTGTATATGTATATATACATACAAAACGCACCATTCTTTTATGTACACCCTGTACAATTTATGTGTGATCTTAAAAATTGTTATAAAAATCCTGCCATAAGCACAACATAACTGTCAACAACTACATCTATATACATGCATATATAACTACATGTTCCGTCACTCAATCACAGTGTCATGTATTATTGTTTTTTTTTAATTTTATTAATTTTTTTATTTAATATTGTATTCACCGTGCATCTTGTATAAATTAAAATTGAAATTAAAACCAAATTGATGCACACTCACTATTAAAAAAACTTTAATACCCCTGAAGATGGTCAGGTACCTGAACGAAACATGTCGGATTAATTAATCTACTATTGAAGTTTTTTTAATAGTGAGGGTGCATCAAGTTGGGTTTAATTTCAATTTTAATTTTATTAATTTATTTTTCAAAATTCTAATCTACTTGTCATCAGTCAATTTCAGTGGCTAATTTCAGCTGAAGTGTAAATCACGTAAAACTTTCGATATAATCGTTTCTACAAAATCTGTGTATTTTTTTTTAAATTTCGGTTTCGGGGGTTTTGAGGGGTGCAGCTCGACAGTCCCTCTCTCTGGGTGCGCCCCTGACTGGAGCTATACCTCCACAAGCAGGCCAAGACTCACACTGTGCTGTAACAACCACTTACAATTGTTGACGTCAAGTGATATTCGTGGTGTCTTACAATTAAATACCAAATTTGGCAAACCTGGATACAAGAGGAAACCCGAACTAACCCCATCGAGCGGAATCATGAAATTATGTTCTTATGGGACATCAAGGTTCATTACCGCGATCACAACAGCCCGCCATTTGTCCCACCATGTATCTAAGTAGACGTCCAACGAATCACTTCGTAAGGCGTTTCTGTTTCATGCCGTTCACTTACCTAGCTGGAGTACTTCCGCTGTTTGCTGACGCACGACTGCACCCACAAACAAATGGAACGGAAGCAGGGAAAAATATACACAAGTATACTTTTGACGTTTTACATGGGTGTGAAACTTGGTCTCTCACATTAAGGCAGAATATAGGCTGGGGGCCGATCCCAGTGGCCGCGCGGTCTAAGGCGTCGGTCTACGGCCGCTCGCTTCTGGATTGTGGGTTCGAATCCCACCGGAGCAGAATGTCTGTCTGTTGTAAGTGTTGTGTGTTGTGTCAGGTAGAGGTCTGTGTGACGGCTGATCACTCGTACAGAGGAGTCCTACCGATTGTGGTGTGTCTGAGTGTGATCGTGAAGCCTCGAAGAAATGAGGCGGCCTAGGCCCCCAAGGGGGTGTCGAGCTATTGGGAAAAAAATATAGGCTGAGGAAGGAGTTTGGACGTGAGACGGACAGACTGACAGCAGAATGGAGAAAACTGCATACTGAGGAGCTTCATAATGTGTAGGCCTACTGCTCATCGATTAATTTTTTCCAATGGCTCGACAGCCCCTTGGGGGGCCTAGGCCGCCTCAGTTTTCGAGGCTTCACGATCACACTTTATACACACCACAGTCGGTAGGAATCCTCTGGACGAGTGATCAGCCCGTCGCAGAGACCTCTACCTGACAACACACAACACTCACAACAGACAGACATCCATGCCCTAGGCGGGATTCGAACCCCAATCGCAGCAAGCGAGCGGCCGCAGACCCACGCCTTAGACCGCGCGGCCACTGGGATCGGCAACCAAATATTAGGTTGATCAAATAAAGCAGAATGAGATGGGCGGCGCATGTAGCACGTGTGGGAAGAAGAAAAACGCATACAGGGTTTTGATGGGCAAACCTGAAGGAAAGAAACCATTTGGAAGCCTTAGGCTTACGTGGGAAGTTAATGCTAGAGTAAAACAAACTGCGTGGGAAATTGCGGAGTGGATTGATTTGTGTCAGGACACGCACAAGCTGCTGTCAACACGGTAGTAAACCTTGGAGTACCGTACAATGCCGGGAATTCTTGACTAGCGTAGGAACTATCAGCTTATCAAGGAGGACCTTCCATTCAGGAATCCCATCAGTTGGTTAGTTAATTTTGAGTAAAGACAAAAACTGTTTTTTGGGGAACAAAACATTGTCGACGTGCACTTCTGTAAACACCGTCAGGTTCGTACACAAACCTCATGTACGTCACAGTGATAACACGACTGTACCCTGCTGCTGTTCAAGGATAAACACACTGTACACTCTTGCTGTCACATGCATAAAACGCTTACCTTGCTGTCACAGTGCAAAAACGACTGTACGCACTTGCTGTTCACAGCAACACACTGTACAGCACCTTTCTGTTCCTGCATAAACAAGACACCACTTGCTTCACGTGCATAAAGATGTACACACGTTGTGTTCACAGTGCATAACAACGCTACAGCTCTTGTGTTCACAGTCTAAAGACTTACAGATTGCGTACAGCTAAACACGACGTACAGCACCTATTTGCTGTCACAGTGCTAAACAATCACGTACAGCATGTGTGCTGTTCACAGTCATAAACACGACTGTACAGCCTGTTGCTGTTCACAGTGCATAAACAACGACTGTACAGCACCTGCTTGCTGTTCACAGTGCATAAACAACGACTGTACAGCACCTGTTGCTGTTCACAGTGCATAAACAACGACTGTACAGCACCTGTTTGCTGTTCACAGTGCATAAACACCGACTGTACAGCACCTGCTTGCTGTTCACAGTGCATAAACAACGACTGTACAGCACCTGTTTGCTGTTCACACGCACGTACACACAGCCTATACATACTCAATTACAAACACCTAATGGAATTTTTGGAGAAAGCTTCGTCTGCGCTGACCCACAAACAACACGCTGTGGAGTATCCGGCCACTGGAGGCGAGGATCGACGGGAGAGCAACGAGTGTACGGAGGAGACGACCGCGGCTGTGGGTGAAAGTTGTGAACGTACAGGCGTCCTTGTGAGTTATAGGTCAGTATCATCATCGTCATCATCATCATCATCTCTTTCCCACCATTGCGCCAGCACTGTTAAGGCTGCACAAAGTGGTTCTGAAGGACCGGACTTGCTAGACATACAGTTCATATTTGTAACTCGTTCAGTCTAACGAGTGAGAGGTTGGCTTAGCGGTAACAGGAGTTACCATTTACCACGTAGAAGCTTGGTTGGGACACTTAATGTTTTGAGGCCCTCAACAACTCAAATTACGCCACGACGTCTTGTTTAAACGTCGTGTCAAATATATTATTATCCGCCTTCCAGCCATAATACAGTGCAGACAACAGGCAAAATTATATTTCTGTGTATTTTGGTTTTTGTATTCCTAGATATATTAAACTCCACGATAAGTCGGTCCCTGTCACCACGATAAGTCGGTCCCTGTCACCACGATAAGTCGGTCCCTGTCACCACGATAAGTCGGTCCCTGTCACCACGATAAGTCGGTCCCTGTCACCACGATAAGTCGGTCCCTGTCACCACGATAAGTCGGTCCCTGTCACCACGATAAGTCGGTCCCTGTCACCACGATAAGTCGGTCCCTGTCACCACGATAAGTCGGTCCCTGTCACCACGATAAGTCGGTCCCTGTCACCACGATAAGTCGGTCCCTGTCACCACGATAAGTCGGTCCCTGTCACCACGATAAGTCGGTCCCTGTCACCACGATAAGTCGGTCCCTGTCACCACGATAAGTCGGTCCCTGTCACCACGATAAGTCGGTCCCTGTCACCACGATAAGTCGGTCCCTGTCACCACGATAAGTCGGTCCCTGTCACCACGATAAGTCGGTCCCTGTCACCACGATAAGTCGTCCCTGTCACCACGATAAGTCGGTCCCTGTCACCACGATAAGTCGGTCCCTGTCACCACGATAAGTCGGTCCCTGTCACCACGATAAGTCGGTCCCTGTCACCACGATAAGTCGGTCCCTGTCACCACGATAAGTCGTTCCCTGTCACCACGATAAGTCGTCCCTGTCACCACGATAAGTCGGTCCCTGTCACCACGATAAGTCGGTCCCTGTCACCACGTAAGTCGGTCCCTGTCACCACGATAAGTCGGTCCCTGTCACCACGATAAGTCGGTCCCTGTCACCACGATAAGTCCGTCCCTGTCACCACGGTAAGTCGGTCCCTGTCACCACGATAAGTCGGTCCCTGTCACCACGATAAGTCGGTCCCTGTCACCACGGTAAGTCGGTCCCTGTCACCACGATAAGTCGGTCCCTGTCACCACGATAAGTCGGTCCCTGTCACCACGATAAGTCCGTCCCTGTCACCACGGCATGGCGCGTCCTCGGGTTGCGGATGGATGAACGGCCTGTGGATATGGAGGTTAGCTGCGAAAATATTGAATAAGCAGTCGCGGGCAGCCGACAAGGGGTGGTCCTCCAGCTTGGGGGTTGGGCGAGGTGCTAACAACTCCTCACCGTAAAAAATTACCAAGAAAGAATCATTTGACAAAGCCTCTGGCCTGGACTGATTCTTTGGCTCAGGATAGGGACAGGTGGCGGGCTGTTGTGAGTGCGGTAATGAACCTTCGGGTTCTATAAAACGCGGGGAATTTTTGACTAGCTGACGAACAGTTAGCTTCGAGAAGTACTGTGCTCCATGGAGTTAGTTATTTAGATACATTAAACTTATAAATTCGAAGGGAAAAACACAGTTATTTAGCCCCCTAAAGCCAGTGGTCACTACATGTACGCCATGTTTAACATTCACAAATTCTACGTTCTGCCCACACAGTGTATTTATGTGTTTTGTGTGGATTCAGAACAAACAGCGATTATTTCACTGTACAACATTAACTGACTGGTTTGTATAACTGAGACGGAGTGGGTTTACTGCGCGGTACGGACTGTATTTATGTGTTTTGTGTGGATCTCAGAACAAACAGCGATTATTTCACTGTACAGCATTAACTGACTGGTTTGTATAACTGAGACGGAGTGGTTTACTGCGCGGTACGGACTGTATTTATGTGTTTTGTGTGGATCTCAGAACAAACAGCGATTATTTCACTGTACAACATTAACTGACTGGTTTGTATAACTGAGACGGAGTGGGTTTACTGCGCGGTACGGACTGTATTTATGTGTTTTGTGTGGATCTCAGAACAAACAGCGATTATTTCACTGTACAACATTAACTGACTGGTTTGTATAACTGAGACGGAGTGGGTTTACTGCGCGGTACGGACTGTATTTATGTGTTTTGTGTGGATCTCAGAACAAACAGCGATTATTTCACTGTACAGCATTAACTGACTGGTTTGTATAACTGAGACGGAGTGTGTTTACTGCGCGGTACGGACTGAATATTTATATGTAAGTCATGTTAATCTTACTCTTTACAAGGTTACGTAAATGATCGATATGCATTTCAGAGCGATCTGCTTGAGTTACTTAAAAGCAACTAATTGTGCCGACAGCCGGTTGCTCTGCCAAGCTGTGCCGACAACAGAAGTGTGTCACCGTCAGATAGGAACAAGAACACAGGCGAAGCTGCGACTTGAAATTCTCCGGACATGTGTCTTAATTTAAACAACAAAACAGAGGCACACATTTCCATAGTGGCCTAAGAACAAAAAATGAATTCTGAGAAAATCGCACTTTTGTGTTCTCTGACGTTCCATCTTGACATCTGCTGTCCTGCTCCGTAGATGTAACTGACGTCACTATAAACGCACTTACGCAGAACGTTGCGAGTACCAGCACGCACGATATTTACTTACGAAACTGTGTGCAGAATTTAAATAAAAATTAATTGTGATTCGGCTCGTTCTTTTCGCTGCAATTCAGCGTAGAACCACAGAACAGCTACAATATGATCATTAAATGATAAACTTCACCCCATAAGCTACCATGAAGACACAGAGGGCGAGTAGAGGTACGTCCTATGGCTCTACTCTTACTTTAACCTCGGCACTAGATGGGGTGGGTGGTTAACGACACGCCCCGGCCGCTCTACCCCCAGGAATGACCGGTACGCGTTGTATAGGAGGCACACTGTAATCAGTAGCAGTTTGTTTGGAGACTTTGTTTATTTATAGACGTAATTGGCCGTGCCATGGCTAGGCGGTTAGTCGCCGGCCTCTCACCGCGGAGGCCCGGGTTCGATCCCGGGTCAGTCCATGTGAGATTTGTGGTGGACAAATTGGCACTGGGACAGGTTTTTCTCCGAGTTGTCGGTTTTTCCCTGTCATTTTCATTCCACTGTTGCTCCATTAATTATAAAACTTGGTAAAAAAAACTGCTCATCTTCCTCATAGGGGTTGCACAATAAGCCTTAAGGCTGCGGTGCGTCCGTAGCATCTGCTGCGGGGCCCTTCACCACGCAAAGAAAATGGACATAGTTACACGAATTTGATACAACGGTACAAGGAACATGTAAAGTAAAATGTCGTTTTATCTGGGACTGCTGGCACGTAGAATGTGCCATGTGCCATGTGCCATGTGCCATGCTGCAGGAAACACAAACATATTTACGAAACATTAACACTCACTGTTGTGTTATCAACTGTTAAGAGCAACTTGACATACATTGTGGTGTATAGTGTGATACCAAATGGAACAGAGAATGTTGATGTGAACGTGACCTTGAACCCCTGATGATGGCCCTGTTACAGCCGAAACATATGTAGGTTTAATGAACATATCTAAGAAATAAATTGCATGTGTTGGTTTAATTGTTGAAGGCGTTCTTTCTTTCCTTGGTAAGTAAGAAACGCCCAAAAATTCGAGAACCCCTGGCTGTCGTCAGCTCTCGTGCATGTCGATATAAGTCCGTGCAGAACAGCGGACCTCTGTAGTCTGTGGTGAGACTACCAGTGTTTCGGGGGGTATACTGCTTCTATCTTAAAGGCTGTTACGCCTTATTATTTCGTGTTCTCTTACTAAGTTTTGTAGAAATCTGGCGACTGGTGAGGAACTTTAAAGTCTGCTGCCCCTTTTTAGGTTTGCAAATGCGACGAGTCACTAGCTGCTCAATATAAACCGTGTTTGAAGCAGACAGCTTTAGTTGTGACTGGCGAGAAACAGGGCACTTACTGCACTTACTGCACTTACCGCACTTACTGCACTTACTGCACTTACTGCACTTACCGCACTTACTGCACTTAATGCACTTACTGCACTTACCGCACTTACCGCACTTACCGCACTTACTGCACTTACCGCACTTACTGCACTTAATGCACTTACTGCACTTACCGCACTTACTGCACTTAATGCACTTACCGCACTTACCGCACTTCTTGAAGTGCTGGGAGCTCTTGTAGCTCAGTCGGATTGCACTGTCGAGGGATCTGAGTTTGATTCCCTGTCAGCACGTGAAAGGCTGACCGCTTGGAAGGTCCCCGATGACGTCTAGCAATCACCAGTGACAACGGGTGATTACAGCCCCTCCGGTGATTTGGAACTTAAGGACTGTGGTTACTATACAGGGTACAGGATTTTGGATCTGACGCTGCGTAGGCAGGTAGGTTGCTACGAAACGTCGGTAGTGTGCATCTACCAAACTACACGGTATCACAGGCTGGAAAAATGCAACCTCAACACAAAGTCTTCCGACTGTCTATTAACAGACAACTTCTGTTTAAGTTAAGGTAAAAGTTAAACCTGTAATAATCATCACGCCGTAAAAACCTATCGAGGAGTGGAGGTACAGCTCCACACATTCTGAACCTTAAATGTAAGTATAGGTCACCTATCAACTCGTGATTTCTGGGGGGGGGGGTCGCTAACACTATGCCCATTTATCCGCCCATACGCACCCAGAATTAAAAAGTCGATTAACTAAATATACTAGTCAGGTTCACGCACCCGCCGCTTTGCCCCCAGGGATAAAGCAGAGGTACTTATTGGATAAGAGATTGTGGGCGGACCCCAGAGCCTGTCTGGACACTGTAAAGACAAGAATTATTATAATTCAGGGAATCAAACTCAGATCCCTCGACAGTGCAATCCGACTGAGCTACAAGAGCTCCCAGCACTTTAAGAAGTGCGGTAAGTGCGGTAAGTGCAGTAAGTGCAGTAAGTGCCCTGTTTCTCGCCAGTCACAACTAAAGCTGTCTGCTTCAAACACGGTTTATATTGAGCAGCTAGTGACTCGTCGCATTTGCAAACCTAAAAAGGGGCAGCAGACTTTAAAGTTCCTCACCAGTCGCCAGATTTCTACAAAACTTAGTAAGAGAATACGAAATAATAAGGCGTAACAGCCTTTAAGATAGAAGCAGTATATCCCCCGAAACACTGGTTGTCTCACAACAGACTACAGAGTGTCATGATCATGAAGATGGAGTCATTATATACATGCGAAACAATGGTCCTCATATATGGCGTCATAAAACAGCAAACACACCAAATGTTATTATCAGAAAAATGTCAGCAAAATACTGGCAGTTGGCTGTCCTTGAGAGTCCTGTCTACATCACCATCAGTCCTGTCTACATCACCATCAGTCCTGTCTACATCACCATCAGTCCTGTCTACATCACCATCAGTCCTGTCTACATCACCATCAGTCCTGTCTACATCACCATCAGTCCTGTCTACATCACCATCAGTCCTGTCTACATCACCATCAGTCCTGTCTACATCACCATCAGTCCTGTCTACATCACATCAGTCCTGTCTACATCACCATCAGTCCTGTCTACATCACCATCAGTCCTGTCTACATCACCATCAGTCCTGTCTACATCACATCAGTCCTGTCTACATCACCATCAGTCCTGTCTACATCACCATCGTCCCTGTCCTGACATCACCATCAGTCCTGTCTACATCACCATCAGTCCTGTCTACATCACCATCAGTCCTGTCTACATCACATCATCCGTCCTGTCTCTACATCACCATCAGTCCTGTCTACATCACATCAGTCCTGTCTACATCACCATCAGTCCTGTCTACATCACCATCAGTCCTGTCTACATCACCATCAGTCCTGTCTACATCACCATCAGTCCTGTCTACATCACCATCAGTCCTGTCTACATCACCATCAGTCCTGTCTACACATCCTCAACACCTCAGTCCGTCCTCATTTCCATCAGTCCTGTCTACATAACCATCAGTCCTGTCTACATCACCATCAGTCCTGTCTACATCACCATCAGTCCTGTCTACATCACCATCAGTCCTGTCTACATCACCATCAGTCCTGTCTACATCACCATCAGTCCTGTCTACATCACATCAGTCCTGTCTACATCACCATCAGTCCTGTCTACATCACCATCAGTCCTGTCTACATCACCATCAGTCCTGTCTACATTACCATCAGTCCTGTCTACATCACCATCAGTCCTGTCTACATCACCATCAGTCCTGTCTACATCACCATCAGTCCTGTCTACATCACCATAAAGCTATTACTGTTACGTCACGCCATCTGCTTTTTGTTTCTACCCGAAGAAGGTTAGACGGTTCAAGGAGCTCCACATAGACATGTCTAACACGGGCGGTGTAATTAGCACTTTACTGCGCATGTGGTAACCTTATATAAGAAAACAGGATGAGGGGGGCAGTAAGAGGAAATTGTATTGGTAGAACGTTTTAAATTCTGAAACAATGTTGTCCCCGTGTAGGCCATGAAGGCGTATGAGGGAGTTGGATTATAGCTCCATTCATTCTTGACCCTCGAAACTGGGTAGAAATTAGTGGTCAATTTCGCAATCCGGCCGCTTTACTTCAGCGAAAATAACACCAGATGTCCGTAGAACAGGAAGTTTGGTAGTCCTGGACGTTTCATAGAACAGGAAATTTCTTGCGTCTGCCGTGAATCGAACTAAGATCTTCGAGCTCGAAGTCTAGTAACTACACTTGCCGAGCTATCTCGGAACCCTAAAGACGTGCTGAAAAGAAGGTAGAGTGGTGGTAGGTCGGTTGTTTGTGGTTAGAGTGGGGCACAGAAGCTGAGCAGTTGCTGCATTAGTGCTGTGTTAGTGCTGCATTAGTGCTTTGTTACTGCTGTGTTAGTGCTGCATTAGTGCTGTGTTAATGCTGCGTTAGTGCTGCATTAGTGCTGTGTTAGTGCTGCGTTAGTGCTGTGTTAGTGCTGTGTTAGTGATGTGTTAGTGCTGCATTAGTGCTGTGTTAGTGATGTGTTAGTGATGTGTCAGTGCTGCATTAGTGCTGTGTTACTGCTGTGTTAGTGCTGCATTAGTGCTGTGTTACTGCTGTGTTAGTGCTGCGTTAGTGCTGTGTTAGTGCTGTGTTAGTGATGTGTTAGTGGTGTGTTAGTACTGCATTAGTGCTGTGTTAGTGCTGTGTTATTGATGTGTTAGTGATGTGTCAGTGCTGCATTAGTGCTGTGTTAGTGTTGCATTAGTGCTGTGTTACTGCTGTGTTAGTGCTGCATTAGTGCTGTGTTACTGTTGTGTTAGTGCTGCGTTAGTGCTGTGTTAGTGCTGTGTTAGTGATGTGTTAGTGATGTGTTAGTGATGTGTTAGTGCTGTATTAGTGCTGTGTTAGTGCTGTGTTAGTGTTGAATCAGTGCTGTGTTAGTGCTGTGTTACTGCTATATTAGTGCTGCGTTAGTGCTGTGTTAGTGCTGCATTAGTGCTGCATTAGTGCTGTGTTAGTGCTGCGTTAGTGCTGTGTTAGTGCTGTGTAAGTGATGTGTTAGTGATGTGTTAGTGCTGCATTAGTGCTGTGTTAGTGCTGTGTTAGTGATGTGTTAGTGTTGAATCAGTGCTGTGTTAGTGGTGTGTTACTGCTATATTAGTGCTGCGTTAGTGCTATGTTAGTGCTGCATTAGTGCTGTGTTAGTGCTGCGTTAGTGCTCTATTAGTGTTTGCTGTGGGAGGAGTGCATTACGGGAAATTTTGATGTCAAGACTGGAGGCTTCCTAAAGCCGGAACATGTGTGACATTCGGTAAGTCACTGACACGAAGTCGTTCGTCAGAATAGCAACTGACTATATCGAGGTTTACAGAACTGCTCATTTCCATCCTCCGCATTCCCTCAGAAGTCCGCCACCGACAGCCCGGCACTCATCTCGATAATAATTCCCTCAGTAATCCGCCACCGACAGCCCGGCACTCATCTCGATAATAATTCCCTCAGAAGTCCGCCACCGACAGCCCGGCACTCATCTCGATAATAATTCCCTCAGAAGTCCGCCACCGACAGCCCGGCACTCATCTCGATAATAATTCCCTCAGAAGTTCGCCACCGACAGCCCGGCACTCATCCCGATAATAATTCCCTCAGAAGTCCGCCACCGACAGCCCGGCACTCATCTCGATAATAATTCCCTCAGAAGTCCGCCACCGACAGCCCGGCACTCATCTGGATAATAATTCCCTCAGAAGTCCGCCACCGACAGCCCGGCACTCATCTCGATAATAATTCCCTCAGAAATCCGCCACCGACAGCCCGGCACTCACTATCTGATAATAATTCCCTCAGAAGTCCGCCACCGACAGCCCGGCACTCATCTCGATAATATATTCCCTCAGAAGTCCGCCACCGACAGCCCGGCACTCATCTCGATAATAATTCCCTCAGAAGTCCGCCACCGACAGCCCGGCACTCATCTCGATAATAATTCCCTCAGAAGTCCGCCACCGACAGCCCGGCACTCATCTCGATAATAATTCCCTCAGAAGTCCGCCACCGACAGCCCGGCACTCATCTCGATAATAATTCCCTCAGAAGTCCGCCACCGACAGCCCGGCACTCATCTCGGATAATAATTCCCTCAGAAGTCCGCCACCGACAGCCCGGCACTCATCTCGATAATAATTCCCTCAGAAGTCCGCCACCGACAGCCCGGCACTCATCTCGATAAATTCCCTCAGAAGTCCGCCACCGACAGCCCGGCACTCATCTCGATAATAATTCTCAGAAGTCCGCCCGACAGCCGGCACTCTCGATATAATTCCCTCAGAAGTCCGCCACCGACAGCCCGGCACTCATCTCGATAATAATTCTCCTCAGAAGTCCGCCACCGACAGCCCGGCACTCATCTCGATAATAATTCCCTCAGAAGTCCGCACCGACCGACAGCCCGGCACAGCATCTCTCGATAATAATTCCCTCAGAAGTCCGCCACCGACAGCCCGGCACTCATCTCGATAATAATTCCCTCAGAAGTCCGCCACCGACAGCCCGGCACTCATCTCGATAATAATTCCTCAGAAGTCCGCCACCGACAGCCCGGCACTCATCTCGATAATAATTCTCTCAGAAGTCCGCCCGACAGCCCGGCACTCATCTCGTATAATTCCTCGAAGTCCGCCCGACAGCCGGCACTCATCTCGAATAATAATTCCTCTCAGAAGTCCGCCACCGACAGCCCGGCATCATTCGTAATATTCCAGAGTCCGCACCGAAGCCGCACTCATCTCGATAAATCAATTCCGCACTCAGCAATTTACCTGCCCACCGACAGCCCGGCACTCATCTCGATAATAATTCCCTCAGAAGTCCGCCACCGACAGCCCGGCACTCATTTCGAATAATAATTCCCTCAGAAGTCCGCACACCGACAGCCCGGCACTCATCTCAATAATAATTCCCTCAGAAGTCCGCCACCGACAGCCCGGCACTCATCTCGATAATAATTCCCTCAGAAGTCCGCCACCGACAGCCGGCACTCATTTCAATAATAATTCCCTCAGAAGTCCGCCACCGACAGCCCGGCACTCATCTCGATAATAATTCCCTCAGAAGTCCGCCACCGACAGCCCGGGACTCATCTCGATAATAATTCCCTCAGAAGTCCGCCACCGACAGCCCGGCACTCATCTCGATAATAATTCCCTCAGAAGTCCGCCACCGACAGCCCGGCACTCATCTGGATAATAATTCCCTCAGAAGTCCGCCACCGACAGCCCGGCACTTATCTCGATAATAATTCCCTCAGAAATCCGCCACCGACAGCCCGGCACTCATCTCGATAATAATTCCCTCAGAAGTCCGCCACCGACAGCCCGGCACTCATCTCGATAATAATTCCCTCAGAAGTCCGCCACCGACAGCCCGGCACTCATCTCGATAATAATTCCCTCAGAAGTCCGCCACCGACAGCCCGGCACTCATCTCGATAATTCCCTCAGAAGTCCGGCCACCGACAGCCCGGCACTCATCTCGATAATAATTCCCTCAGAAGTCCGCCACCGACAGCCCGGCACTCATCTCGATAATAATTCCCTCAGAAGTCCGCCACCGACAGCCCGGCACTCATCTCGATAATAATTCCCTCAGAAGTCCACCACCGACAGCCCGGCACTCATCTCGATAATAATTCCCTCAGAAGTCCGCCACCGACAGCCCGGCACTCATTTCAATAATAATTCCCTCAGAAGTCCGCCACCGACAGCCCGGCACTCATCTCGATAATAATTCCCTCAGAAGTCCGCCACCGACAGCCCAGCACTCATCTCGATAATAATTCCCTCAGAAGTCCGCCACCGACAGCCCGGCACTCATTTCAATTAATATTCCCTCAGAAGTCCGCCACCGACAGCCCGGCACTCATCTCGATAATAATTCCCTCAGAAGTCCGCCACCGACAGCCCGGCACTCATCTCGATAATAATTCCCTCAGAAGTCCGCCACCGACAGCCCGGCACTCATCTCGATAATAATTCCCTCAGAAGTCCACAACCGACAGCTCGGCACTCATCTCGATAATAATTCCCTCAGAAGTCCGCCACCGACAGCTCGGCACTCATCTCGATAATAATTCCCTCAGAAGTCCGCCACCGACAGCCCGGCACTCATCTCGATAATAATTCCCTCAGAAGTCCGCCACCGACAGCTCGGCACTCATCTCGATAATAATTCCCTCAGAAGTCCGCCACCGACAGCTCGGCACTCATCTCGATAATAATTCCCTCAGAAGTCCGCCACCGACAGCCCAGCACTCATCTCAATAAATCCCTCAGAACTCCGCCGACGACAGCCCGGCACTCATCTCAATAACACTCAATACCGCAGTTCCTTCCTCGCCGCAAAACACGCCGTCTCCATTCTAAACACAAACCGCTTAATGCAGTTTAGAGAAATATTCGCTGCGAGAAGACGCTCTCGCAGTGGCATAGACGAAGACATAGATCTTCTGGGATGGAAGCCGTGTCGCTGGGTAAGTATTTACCACAGAGGAACTTGCTACCTCCATCTTCAGGGTCCAAAAAGACTCTTTTTGGGACTGCAAAGACCTGAAGATGGAGGCATTACGATCCTTGGAAACGTCGACATGTATTTAGCGACAGACACGACGTTAACACTACTAGTGTTTCTAGTGTTAGCACAGGAGGCGGATGTTGGACAGAGCACGGGCAGCTGAACTGCTCTGGATCGACGGACAGACAGACAGACAGCCTTCGCCTTACGTTCTGCTGACCTCGTATTCATAACCAAGCCTCTCTTCTGTAATTCTCATCGGCTTGGGCATGGAGAAGGCACAGAAGGAAGATGTGTGTCAGACGTGTTGCTTCAACCTACATTCTCAGGCGAAGTTTCGATTGGACCGCTCTCGCCCCTCCAGTCCACCATTCAACAATCATTACCTCATCCTACATGATAAGCTGTTTCAATGACGTCATCATAAATGGCTCAGATCGAATCTAACACTTTAAAAACACAAATCAACCTGAATTGCATATAAAGGCCCAGTCCGTGCCGCGCAGTAAACATGTAAAATGGGCCCTTCTGTGGTCTGTTGGTCTGTTGTTCTGTTGTTCTGTTGTTCTGTTGTTCTGTTGTTCTGTTGTTCTGTTGGTCTGTTGGTCTGTTGTTCTGTTGGTCTGTTGGTCTGTTGTTCTGTTGGTCTGTTGTTCTGTTGGTCTGTTGTTCTGTTGCTCTGTTGTTCTGTTGGTCTGTTGTTCTGTTGGTCTGTTGGTCTGTTGGTCTGTTGGTCTGTTGTTCTGTTGTTCCGTTGGTCCTGTTGTTTCTGTTTTCTGTTGTTCTGTTGTTTTCTGTTTGTGTCTGTGTCTTGTTTTCTGTTGTTCTGTTGTCTGTTGTTGTGTTCTGTTGTTGTGTCTGTTGTTCTGTTGGTCTGTTGTCTCGTGTTGTTCTGTGTCTGTGGTCTGTTGTTCTGTTGGTCTGTTGTTTTGTTGTCTGTTGGTCTGTTGTTATTTGGTCTGTTGTTCTGTTAGTCTGTTGGTCTGTTGGTCTGTTGTTCTTTTGGTCTGTTGTCTGTTGGTCTGTTGGTCTGTTGTTATGTTGGTCTGTTGGTCTGTTGTTCTGTTGGTCTACTGTGTCTGTTTCTTGTTCTGTTGTCTGTTTGGTCTGTTGTTGGTCTGTTGGTCTGTTGGTCTGTTGTTCTGTTGGTCTGTTGGTCTGTTGTTCTGTTGGTCTGTCTGGTCTGTTGGTTCTGTTTGTTCTGTTGGTCTGTTGGTCTGTTGTTCTGTTGGTCTGTTGGTCTGTTGTTCTGTTGGTCTGTTTGTTTCTGTTGGTCTGTTTGGTCTGTTGGTCTGTTGGTCTGTTGTTCTGTTGTTGTTGTCTGTTGGTCTGTTGTTCTGTCTGTGGTCTGTTGTTGGTCTGTTGTTATGTTGGTCTGTTGTTCTGTTGGTCTGTTGTTCTTTGTTCTGTTGGTCTGTTGGTCTGTTGTCCTGTTGGTCTGTTTGGTTCTGTTGGTCTGTTGGTCTGTTGGTCTGTTGTCTGTTGGTCTGTTGTTCTGTTGGTCTGTTGTTCTGTTGTTCTGTTGGTCTGTTGGTCTGTTGGTCTGTTGTTCTGTTGTTCTGTTGTCTGTTGGTCTGTTGTGTCTGTTGTTCTGTTGTGCTGTTGTTCTGTTGTATCTGTTGGTCTGTTGTCTGTTGGTCTGTTGTCTGTTGTTCTGTTGGTCTGTTGTTCTGTTGGTCTGTTGTCTGTGTCTGTTGGTCTGTTGGTCTGTTGTTGTTGTCTGTTGTCTGTTGGTCTGTTGGTCTGTTGGCTCTGTTGTGTCTGTTGGTCTGTTGTTCTGTTGTTCTGTTGTCTGTTGTCGTTGTCTGTTGTTCTGTTGTCTGTTGGTCTCTTTGGTCTGTTGTCTGTTGTCTGTTGGTCTGTTGTTTGTTGCTGTTGGTCTGTTGTTCTGTTGGTCTGTTGTCTGTTGTCTGTTTTGGTCTGTTGGTCTGTTGTTCTGTTGGTCTGTTGGTCTGTTGTCTGTTGGTCTGTTTGTTTCTGTTGTCTGTTGGTCTGTTGTTCTGTTGGTCTGTTGTCTGTTGTTCTGTTGGTCTTGCTTGCTTCTTGTTGGTCGTTGGTCTGTTGTTACTGTGGCCTGTTGCTGTCGTTTTGTTGGTCGTTGCTTCTCGTTGGTCTGGTCTGTCTGTCTGGTCTGTTAGGTTGTTTTACAGTTGTACTGTTGTCTGTTGGTCTGTTACGGCCTGTTAGCTTCTGTACTTAGGCTCCTTTATGTGTCTGTTGTTCTGTTGGTCCTGCTTGTCTGTTCAATAATCACGTCCACGTTCTGTGTTGGTAACAGGACCTAACGTACAGCATCTATAACTAGGTCACTGGTAACGAGACCATCGACTGCCCTCTTAGAGCCTGAAGCGTCATGTTAAGGACATACTGTGATTTTAACAGACTGTACAGCCACAAACGTAACTATAGCCCCCTTTATGTTTTGACACAGTCTGTACAGCCACAATACGTAACTATAGTCCCCTTTAATGTTTTGACACAGACTGTACAGCCACAATACGTAACTATAGCCCCCTTATGTTTTGACACAGACTGTACAGCCACAATACGTAACTATAGCCCCCTTTATGTTTTGACACAGACTGTACAGCCACAATACGTAACTATAGCCCCCTTTATGTTTTGACACAGACTGTACAGCCACAATACGTAACTATAGCCCCCTTTATGTTTTGACACAGACTGTACAGCCACAATACGTAACTATAGCCCCTTATGTTTGACACAGACTGTACAGTCACAATATAAACTAAGGCACTGTTTGTTTGACACAGACTGTACAGCCACAATACGTAACTATAGCCCCCTTAATGTTTTGACACAGACTGTACAGCCACAATACGTAACTATAGCCCCCTTTATGTTTTGACACAGACTGACACAGCCACAATACGTAACTATAGCCCCCTTTATGTTTTGACACAGACTGTACAGCCACAATACGTAACTATAGCCCCCTTAATGTTTTGACACAGACTGTACAGCCACAATACGTAACTATAGCACCCCTGTTATGTTTTGACACAGACTGCACAGCCACAATACGTAACTATAGCCCCCTTTAATGTTTTGACACAGACTGTACAGCCACAATACGTAACTATAGCCCCCTTAATGTTTTGACACAGACTGTACAGCCACAATACGTAACTATAGCCCCCTTTATGTTTTGACACAGACTGTACAGCCACAATACGTAACTATAGCCCCCTTTATGTTTTGACACAGACTGTACAGCCACAATACGTAACTATAGCCCCCTTTATGTTTTGACACAGACTGCACAGCCACAATACGTAACTATAGCCCCCTTTATGTTTTGACACAGACTGCACAGCCACAATACGTAACTATAGCCCCCTTAATGTTTTGACACAGACTGTACAGCCACAATACGTAACTATAGCCCCCTTTATGTTTTGAAACAGACTGTACAGCCACAATACGTAACTATAGCCCCCTTTATGTTTTGACACAGACTGTACAGCCACAATACGTAACTATAGCCCCCTTTATGTTTTGACACAGACTGTACAGCCACAATACGTAACTATAGCCTCCTTTATGTTTGACACAGAATGTACAGTCACATATATATAACTACAGGCACTGTTTGTTTGACACAGACTGTACAGCCACAATACGTAACTATAGCCCCCTTAATGTTTTGACACAGACTGTACAGCCACAATACGTAACTATAGCCCCCTTTATGTTTTGACACAGACTGCACAGCCACAATACGTAACTATAGCCCCCTTTATGTTTTGACACAGACTGTACAGCCACAATACGTAACTATAGCCCCCTTATGTTTTGACACAGACTGTACAGCCACAATACGTAACTATAGCACTGTTTGTTTGACACAGATGCACAGCCACAATACGTAACTATAGCCCCCTTAATGTTTTGACACAGACTGTACAGCCACAATACGTAACTATAGCCCCCTTTATGTTTTGACACAGACTGTACAGCCACAATACGTAACTATAGCCCCCTTTATGTTTTGACACAGACTGTACAGCCACACATACGTTAACTATAGCCCCCTTTATGTTTTGACACAGACTGTACAGCCACAATACGTAACTATAGCCCCCTTTATGTTTTGACACAGACTGCACAGCCACAATACGTAACTATAGCCCCCTTTATGTTTTGACACAGACTGCACAGCCACAATACGTAACTATAGCCCCCTTTATGTTTTGACACAGACTGTACAGCCACAATACGTAACTTATAGCCCCCTTTATGTTTTGACACAGACTGTACAGCACAATACTAACATAGCCCCTTATGTTTTAAAGACATTACAGAAATATAACGCCCCTTTATGTTTTGACACAGACTGCACAGCCACAATACGTAACTATAGCCCCCTTAATGTTTTGACACAGACTGTACAGCCACAATACGTAACTATAGCCCCTTTATGTTTTGACACAGACTGTACAGCCACAATACGTAACTATAGCCCCCTTAATGTTTTGACACAGACTGTACAGCCACAATACGTAACTATAGCCCCCTTTATGTTTTGACACAGACTGTACAGCCACAATATAGTAACTATAGGCCACCCGTTTGTTTGACACAGACTGTACAGCCACAATACGTAACTATAGCCCCTTTATGTTTTGACACAGACTGTACAGCCACAATACGTAACTATAGCCCCCTTTATGTTTTGACACAGACTGCACAGCCACAATACGTAACTATAGCCCCCTTATGTTTTGACACAGACTGTCACAGCCACAATACGTAACTATAGCCCCCTTTATGTTTTGACACAGACTGTACAGCCACAATACGTAACTATAGCCCCCTTTATGTTTTGACACAGACTGTACAGCCACAATACGTAACTATAGCCCCTTATATGTTTTGACACAGACTGCACAGCCACAATACGTAACTATAGCCCCCTTATGTTTTGACACAGACTGTACAGCCACAATACGTAACTATAGCCCCTTTATGTTTGACACAGACTGCACAGCCACAATACGTAACTATAGCCCCCTTAATGTTTTGACACAGACTGATGTACAAGCCACAATACAGTACTATATAGCCCCTTTATGTTTGACACAGACTGTACAGCCACAATACGTAACTATAGCCCCTTTATGTTTTGACACAGACTGTACAGCCACAATACGTAACTATAGCCCCCTTTATGTTTTGACACAGACTGTACAGCCACAATACGTAACTATAGCCTCCTTATGTTTGACACAGAATGTACAGCACATATATAACTACAGGCACCTGTTTGTTTGACACAGACTGTACAGCCACAATACGTAACTATAGCCCCTTTATGTTTTGACACAGACTGTACAGCCACAATACGTAACTATAGCCCCCTTTATGTTTTGACACAGAACTGTACAGCCACAATACGTATACTATAGCCCCCTTTTGTTTGACACAGACTGTACAGCCACAATACGTAACTATTGCCCCCTTTATGTTTTGACACAGACTGTACAGCCACAATAAGTAACTATAGCCTCCTTTATGTTTGACACAGAATGTACAGTCCACAATATAAACTACAGGCACTGTTTGTTTGACACAGACTGTACAGCCACAATACGTAACTATAGCCCCTTTATGTTTGACACAGACTGTACAGCCACAATACGTAACTATAGCCCCCTTTATGTTTTGACACAGACTGACAGCCACAATACGTAACTATAGCCCCTTTATGTTTTGACACAGACTGTACAGCCACAATACGTAACTATAGCCCCCTTTATGTTTTGACACAGACTGTACAGCCACAATACGTAACTATAGCCCCTTTATGTTTTGACACAGACTGCTACAGCCCCAATACGTAACTAAGCCCCTTATGTTTTGACACAGACTGTACAGCCACAATACGTAACTATAGCCCCTTTATGTTTTGACACAGACTGTACAGCCACAATACGTAACTATAGCCCCCTTTATGTTTTGACACAGACTGCACAGCCACAATACGTAACTATAGCCCCCTTAATGTTTTGACACAGACTGTACAGCCACAATACGTAACTATAGCCCCCTTTATGTTTTGACACAGACTGCACAGCCACAATACGTAACTATAGCCCCCTTTATGTTTTGACACAGACTGCACAGCCACAATACGTAACTATAGGCCCCTTTATGTTTGACACAGACTGTACAGTCACAATATATAACTACAGGCACTGTTTGTTTGACACAGACTGCACAGCCACAATACGTAACTATAGCCCCCTTTATGTTTTGACACAGACTGTACAGTCACATATATAACTACAGGCACTGTTTGTTTGACACAGACTGCACAGCCACAATACGTAACTATAGCCCCCTTAATGTTTTGACACAGACTGTACAGCCACAATACGTAACTATAGCCCCTTTATGTTTTGACACGAGTACAGCACAATAGTAACTATGCCCTTATTTGCACAACTACAGCCACAATACGTAACTATAGCCCCTTTATGTTTGACACATGTCGTCAAATATAAACTACAGGCACTGTTGTTACACAGATGACAGCACAATACGTAACTAAGCCCCTTATGTTTGACACAGATGTACAGTCACAATAATAACTCAGCACTGTTTTGACACAGACTGTACAGCCACAATACGTAACTATAGCCCCTTTATGTTTTGACACAGACTGTACAGCCACAATACGTAACTATAGTCCCCTTTATGTTTGACACAGACTGTACAGCCACAATACGTAACTATAGCCCCACTTTATGTTTTGACACAGACTGTACAGCCACAATACGTAACTATAGCCCCTTTATGTTTGACACAGACTGTACAGTCACAATATAATATACCGCACTTATGTTTGACACAGACTGTACAGCCACAATACGTAACTATAGCCCCTTTATGTTTTGACACAGACTGTACAGTCACATATTACTACAGTCTATAGCCCCCTTTTGTTTGACACAGTCTGTACAGCCACAATACGTAACTATAGCCCCTTTATGTTTTGACACAGACTGTACAGCCACAATACGTAACTATAGCCCCCTTTATGTTTGACACAGTCTGTACAGCCACAATACGTATCTATAGCCCCTTTATGTTTGACACAGAACTGTACAGTCCAATATACGTAACTACAGCCCTTTTGTTTTGACACAGACTGCACAGCCACAATACGTAACTATAGCCCCTTTATGTTTGACACAGATGTACAGTCACAATTATAACTACAGGCACTTTGTTTGACACAGACTGTACAGCCACAATACGTAACTATAGCCCCTTTATGTTTTGACACGCTGTACAGCCACAATACGTAACTATAGCCCCTTATGTTTTGACACAGACTGTACAGCCACAATACGTAACTATAGTCCCCTTTATGTTTGACACGGTCTGTACAGCCACAATACGTATACTATAATGCCCCATTTATATGTTTTGACACAGACTGTACAGCCACAATACGTAATCTATAGCCCCTTTATGTTTTGACACAGACTGTACAGCCACAATACGTAACTATAGCCCCCTTTATGTTTTGACACAGACTGACAGCCACAATACGTAACTATAGCCCCTTTATGTTTTGACACAGACTGTACAGCACAATACGTAACTAAGCCCTTTATGTTTTGACACAGACTGTACAGCCACAATACGTAACTATAGCCCCCTTTATGTTTGACACAGACTGACAGCCACAATACGTAACTATAGCCCCCTTTATGTTTTGACACAGACTGTACAGCCACAATACGTATACTAAGCACCTTTTGTTTTGACACAGACTGACAGCCACAATACGTAACTATAGCCCCCTTTATGTTTTGACACAGACTGTACAGCCACAATACGTAACTATAGCCTCCTTTTTGTTTGACACAGAATGTACAGCTCACTAAGTAATCATATTACAGGCACTGTTTGTTTGACACAGACTGTACAGCCACAATACGTAACTATAGCCCCCTTATGTTTTGACACAGACTGTACAGCCACAATACGTAACTATAGCCCCCTTTATGTTTTGACACAGACTGCACAGCCACAATACGTAACTATAGCCTCCTTATGTGTTTGACACAGAATGTACAGTCACAATATATAACTACAGGCACTGTTTGTTTGACACAGACTGCACAGCCACAATACGTAACTATAGGCCCCTTAATGTTTTGACACAGACTGTACAGCCACATACGTAACTATAGCTCCTGTTATGTTTGACACAGAATGTACAGTCACAATATATAACTACAGGCACTGTTTGTTTGACACAGACTGTACAGTCACAATATATAACTACAGGCACTGTGTGTTTGACACATACTGTACAGTCAGAATATATAACTACAGGCACTGTTTGTTTGACACAGACTGTACAGTCACAATATATAACTACAGGCACTGTATGTTTGACACAGACTGTACAGTCAGAATATATAACTACAGGCACTGTGTGTTTGACACAGACTGTACAGTCAGAATATATAACTACAGGCACTGTGTGTTTGACACAGACTGTACATCACAATATATAACTACAGGCACTGTTTGTTTGACACAGACTGTACATCACAATATATAACTACAGGCACTGTATATTTGACACAGACTGTACATCACAATATATAACTACAGGCACTGTATGTTTGACACAGACTGTACATCACAATATATAACTACAGGCACTGTATGTTTGACACAGACTGTACATCACAATATATAACTACAGGCACTGTATGTTTGACACAGACTGTACATCACAATATATAACTACAGGCACTGTGTCTCATCCAGTGCACGCTCGCCCCCCCCCCCCCCCCCCTTAATTCTGTAAGACCACGGCAACACGCTGCACTGTTCACGCGATGAAGAAAAGTAGGGCGACTAGAGGCATGGCTCCTCTCATTCTTAACTTCACGCCTCAGCCCCTTTACACCCAGGTAAAAACACCCGGTATATATTAAAAAAAGCTAGGTTGGCCCCAGAGCCGGTCTGGAGGGGGGGAGGTGCAGAAGTGAAAACATCCTGCTCCCAACGGTGTAGCTACAGCGACTACGTTATTCCAACCCCGTCAGTCACCGAACTTCATAGGCCGTACAATGTCTAGAGCTGGCCGTGTGCAAAACCACATTCTGATGTCGAACCAAATTTCATGTGTACTAACGGCAGTAAATGGACAGACAGTGCTCTGAGATCGGACATGTACACACTCAGGGACTCATGTTAGACAGACAGTGCTCTAACATCGGACATGTACACACTCAGGGACTCAGACAGACAGTGCTCTGACATCGGACATATACACACTCAGGGACTCATGTTAGACAGACAGTGCTCTGACATCGGACATGTACACACTCAGGGACTCAGACAGACAGTGTTCTGACATCGGACATGTACACACTCAGGGACTCATGTTAGACAGACAGTGCTCTGACATCGGACATGTACACACTCAGGGACTCATGTTAGACAGACAGTGCTCTGACATCGGACATGTACACACTCAGGGACTCATGTTAGACGGACAGGGGTACCAACCACGTTGTGCTATAGAAGGAAACCTCATGACAGGATAGCATCATAGAGATAATTTGACAAGATCACACAGCGCAATATAGATAATTCTTGAGCGTAGATGTATCAAATTGTGAGCGGACTTTATACAAAATATTACAGTTTTGTTAACAGCTGATGGATTTTGATGAAAATTGTAACACGATATTCAAGATACTCAGAGACTTTCGGAAATGTAGTTAAACGTTGCCTTTGAAATTTAGCTTGGTGTGGAGTGTCTTGACATAGCTCACGGCACAAAGTGCGTCACACCACTGTCACCTTCGCACTACGCACTTTCTTGTTGGTCTGGTATCTTTCTCTTGGTCAAGTTCGCTTGGAAAAACGTATTTAGAGAGTCACAATACTGCAATACGTGGTACCACGTTTGAGGTATCGAAACGTGTACGATCCGGTAAAACTGAGTATGTATAGATTTTACGTCTTATGAGTGTTCTCAGTCTTCCGCCGCGATGCAGATGAAATTTACTCACCATACATATTTCATCACCCAGGTCCCAGCTAGTCAGTATAATGCCACAATTAGACTGTTTTACAGTATCGGTGCACACTGACTGGTCACGTTCTTCAGAGTACTTCTTCTTCTACAATTTTACTTACGGTAAATTTTAATGTGTATTCCTAGGTGTGTCGTTACCCAAAGAAAACCCACTTTTACCCAATTTTGGGTAATTTACCTAGGTTTGGGAATCACTGATGTAAACGCTATACCAGGGGAAGTTTCTTCCTATCAGAGCACTCGTGTTAAAGAAGCACAAAGTACAATGAAGAGGAACACACAGAACACAAAGTGAACACACAGAACACAAAGTGAACACACAGAACATAAAGTGAACACACAGAACACAAAGTGAACACACAGAACATAAAGTGAAACACAGAACACAAAGTGAACACACAGAACACAAAGTGAACACACAGAACATAAAGTGAACACACAGAACACAAAGTGAACACACAGAACACAAAGTGAACACACAGAACATAAAGTGAACACACAGAACATAAAGTGAACACACAGAACACAAAGTGAACACAGAACACAAAGTGAACACACAGAACACAAAGTGAGCACACAGAACACAAAGTGAACACACAGAACACAAAATGAACACACAGAACACAAAGTGAACACACAGAACACAAAGTGAACACACAGAACACAAAGTGAACACACAGAACACAAAGTGAGCACACAGAACACAAAGTGAACACACAGAACACAAAGTGAACACACAGAACACAAAGTGAACACACAGAACACAAAGTGAACACACAGAACACAAAGAGAACACACAGAACACAAAGTGAACACACAGAACACAAAGTGAACACACAGAACACAAAGTGAACACACAGAACACAAAGTGAACACACAGAACACAAAGTGAACACACAGAACACAAAGTGAACACACAGAACACAAAGTGTACAAACTGAAAACATGTCATTGTTTTGTTCTGCAGAACGCAACAGCTTCAGCAGTCTTTGATTATAAGACAACGAATGGAGTACATCGACTGGAAACGGAAAACTAACTCCACGAATGAGAGTACTCTAGCAGCTGATAGTTCCTCAGCTAGTCACGACATTCTACATCATCAACGTGTTCACACCACCACGAGACTTCTTACTATCCAGACCCAGACGAATCCAGCCTACGGCCCCCCAATCCTATTTCTTCAAGTTTAATTTTAATACCAATCTGCCATTTACGTCTAGGTCTTCCTAGTGGTCTCTTTCCTTCGGGTTTCCCCAACAAAACCCAGTATGCATTTCTCTTTTCCCCAATACGTGTCATATGCCCCATATATCTCATCCTCCTTGACTTAATAACCCGTATAACATTTGGTGTAGAATACAGATCATAAAGCTCCTCGTTATGAAATTTTCTCCGTTCTCCTGTCACTTCCACTTAGGCCTAAATGCCTTCTTCAGCACCGAAAACAAAAACTTTCTCATAAAATTACTTTCTATAATTTACCTCCAACAGCAAGTAGGTCACATGTTACATATTTCGGCTGTCCAAATTGTAATACACACTTTCCCTTACACGTTTCAAAACCACAGGCAACGCCTCTAATGTTTACTGTGTACAAATATTTATGCTTCGAACAATGAATCCCCCAAAAAGCGGAGACAAAACCATAAAGAACTGTGGTGACAAAATGGCAACGGCAATATATGGCGAAACGATGAAAGCGCTTGTGTCGAAATTCTGAACTACAAACAGACTAAAGCAGTAAAACCCTACAAACAATCACACTACACTCTTTCTTACACGCTCACAAGGGCACTGCAGAGATGTTAGTTTGACACGCAACCAGACTACATGCTACTGTCAGATATGACTGTGTACAATGGTTGAGGCTCTGCGCTACAAGACGGAAGGTCGCGGGTTCGATTCCAGTGTCATTGGAATTTTTCATTGACATAATCCTTTCGGTCGCACTATGGCTCTGGGGTCGACTCAGCCTCTAACAGAAATGAGTACCAGGAGTATTTCCTGGGGGGTAAAGGCGGTCGGTGCGTAGGGCTGACAAACGTACCACCTTCATGTGCCGATTGTCTAGAAATTCTGGGAGCCTCAACCTCCTGGAACACTAAGGGCCTGTCCTGACCTGTAATGGGATTGCTGTACAGCACAATGCAATAGGCAACAAGCACAACATGCAGAAATTTGTGGCACAATACAAAATACTTAAGCGTGGATTAAAAAATGATTTAATGCAGCAATTCCGGTGTAGCTCCGACATTCTGCAGCGCCGTCCCAGATCTAAGACGCACAGTAAATGCTTCTAACGACACTGATGACTATGATTTTCCTCCCTGCACAGGGGGCATTTTCCCCATTGTCTTCTCTCTGCACAGGGGGCATTTTTCCCATTGTCTTCCTCGCTTCATAGGGACATTTTCCCCATTCTCTTGCTCCCTGCACAGGGGGCATATTTTCCATTCTCTTCTTCCATGCACAAGGGGCATCTTTCCCATTCTCTTCTTCCATGCACAGGGGGCATCTTTCCCATTCTCTTCCTCCCTGCACAGGGGGCATCTTTCCCATTCTCTTCTTCCATGCACAGGGGGCATCTTTCCCATTCTCTTCCTCCCTGCACAGGGGGCATCTTTCCCATTCTCTTCCTC
The DNA here is from genome assembly GCA_021186555.1 of Reticulitermes speratus. Lineage (NCBI taxonomy): Eukaryota > Metazoa > Arthropoda > Insecta > Blattodea > Rhinotermitidae > Reticulitermes > Reticulitermes speratus. The sequence continues at coordinate 2,194,921 of JAJKFL010000026.1, forward strand.
CCTGCACAGGGGGCATCTTTCCCATTCTCTTCTTCCATGCACAGGGGGCATATTTCCCATTCTCTTCTTCCCTGTACAGGGGGCATATTTCCCATTCTCTTCCTCCCTGCACAGGGGGCATCTTTCCCATTCTCTTCCTCCCTGCACAGGGGGCATCTTTCCCATTCTCTTCCTCCCTGTACAGGGGCATCTTCCCATTTCCACCCTCCTCTTCAGGCCCATCAATTTGTAAGTTACCACTCTAAACCATTTACAGTGTAGCAGGATGGAAGACCCACCCGAGCACCACTCTGTCTGACATACAGCTCACACGGAGTGTCTTAAGATCGAATACGGGCCTCCAAAGTGACAGTCCGCGACTCAGCTGTGAGCTATGCATGATGTAGCAATATTTGAACTGGAGCAGTGAAACATCGAACAGCGTGAAAGTTATTATAATGAACGAAACGCACGCAGACGAAACCACAGCCTCATTGTTAGACGTAATAAAATGAAGAACAAAAGGACTGCCAGGTGTGCAGTGTCTAATTACGTGTGGCCCGGTTAGCTGCTTGTTCACTGAACAAGGGACTGGCTGATCGAAAGACAGAGACAGTACATTCGTACAAATTGATGCATTCTTTGTAACTGAGGTTCAGCCCAGCAAATGATACGCCATTACAGTGCGTTCAAAAACATTCGTACTAGTTTCAAATTATTCTTCACACATGAAGATGGATAACACTTTTTACCTGAGTGAGACCTGAGGGAAGGAGACCACCTGGAAGATCCAGGCGTAGATGGGAGGATAATATTAAAATGGATCTTCAAGAAGTGGGATAGGGGGGCATGGACTGGATTGATATGGCTCAGGATGGGGACAGGTGGTGGGCTGTTGTGAGTGCGGTGATGAACCTTCGGGTTCCATAAAACGCAGGAATTAGTTAGTTATTATAAAATTCATTCTTCAAAATGTTAATTAAAGTCGCTACATAATCCAATATTTATTGTGATTTACTGTTCGAAGCGCAAGCCGGGGTAGCTCAGTCAGTACAGCGACTAGCCTATGGCCTCGATGTCAAAGGCACCTGGGTTCGCTTCTCGGCAGGGACAAGATATTTGTCTATTCTCCAAATCGCAGACCGGTTATGGGCCCATCTAGCTTCTTATTTGATGGGTAGAGGGGCACTTACTGAAGAGTTACCGGGTTTTGTGGTTGACAGAGTGGCACTGGAACAGGTTTTGTGGTTGACAGAGTGGCACTGGAACAGGTTTTGTGGTTGACAGAGTGGCACTGGAACAGGTTTTGTGGTTGACAGAGTGCACTGGAACAGTTTGTGGTTGACAGAGGGCACTGGAACAGGTTTTGTGGGTGACAGGGGCACTGAAAGGTTTGTGGTTGACAGAGTGCACTGGAACAGGGTTTTGTGGTTGACAGAGTGGCACTGGAACAGGTTTTGTGGTTGACAGAGTGGCACTGGAACAGGTTTTGTGGTTGACAGAGTGGACGACATGGTGAATGCATGGATTTTGTGTTTGACAGAGTGAACACTGGAACAGGTTTTGTGTTTGACAGAGTGGCACTGGAACAGGTATTTGTGGTTGACAGAGTGGCACTGGAACAGGTTTTGTGGTTGACAGAGTGGCACTGGAACAGGTATTGTGGTTGACAGAGTGACACTGGAACAGGTTTTGTGTTTGACAGAGTGGCACTGGAACAGGTTTTGTGGTGACAGAGTGGCACTGGAACAGGTTTTGTGGTTGACAGAGTGGCACTGGAACAGGTTTTGTGGTTGACAGAGTGGCACTGGAACAGGTATTGTGGTTGACAGAGTGACACTGGAACAGGTTTTGTGTTTGACAGAGTGGCACTGGAACAGGTATTGTGGTTGACAGAGTGACACTGGAACAGGTTTTGTGTTTGACAGAGTGGCACTGGAACAGGTTTTGTGGTTGACAGAGTGGCACTGGAACAGGTATTGTGGTTGACAGAGTGGCACTGGAACAGGTTTTGTGGTTGACAGAGTGGCACTGGAACAGGTATTGTGGTTGACAGAGTGACACTGGAACAGGTTTTGTGTTTGACAGAGTGGCACTGGAACAGGTTTTGTGGTTGACAGAGTGGCACACTGGAACAGGTTTTGTGGTTGACAGAGTGGCACTGGAACAGGTTTTGTGGTTGACAGAGTGGCACTGGAACAGGTATTGTGGTTGACAGAGTGACACTGGAACAGGTTTTGTGTTTGACAGAGTGGCACTGGAACAGGTATTGTGGTTGACAGAGTGACACTGGAACAGGTTTTGTGTTTGACAGAGTGGCACTGGAACAGGTTTTGTGGTTGACAGAGTGGCACTGGAACAGGTTTTGTGTTTGACAGAGTGGCACTGGAACAGGTTTCAATCGAAGTAATTCGGTTTTCCTCTGTCAGTACCATTCCCTCAATGCTCTCTACCCGTCCTCATTTTAAAACTACTATTATCAGAAGGACAAGCGGGAGAAGCCTATAAACCACAAAACAAAGCAATGCTCTTTCTGATAGCAGGGAGTTCTGTCACACTGCTGTCAGTTCTGTCACACTGCTGTCAGTTCTGTCACACTGCTGTCAGTTCTGTCACACTGCTGTCCTAATAACAGTGTTTTTAACCGCCGATCCCAGTGGCCGCGCGGTCTAAGGCGTTGGTTTTCGCCCGCTCGCTTACTGGGATTGTGGGTTCGAATCCCGCCTAGGGCATGTCTGTCTGTTGTGAGTGTTGTGTGTTGTCAGGTAGAGGTCTCTGCGACGGGCTGATCACTCGTAGAGAGGAGTGCTACCGAGTGTGATGTGTCTCAAATGTGTGATCGTGAAACCTCGACGAAACGAGGAGGCCCAGGCCCATATAGGGCTGTCGAGCTGTAGGAAAAAAAAGTGTTTTTAACGACACATAACTGAGACACAACAAACCAAGACCGCTGTGTCAGTTCCCACGTTACAATAAAACTGTCCAGCTGCTGACCATGGTCATGGCCACTGGCACAAAACATCGCCACACTGACTGACCGAGCAGCGCTTGGCACTGCACCGGCTTCTCGCACGATCAGAGATCACAACAGCACTTTCTGTCGACTCGCTCCCTTTCTCAGAGATACCAACAATGAAGACAGTGACAGCCAGAAATTAATAGCACTAATAAGACTAACACAGCGGGTAGTTCGACAGCGAAGTTGTTGGACGCCCTTCCCCGGCAGTCCGGCAGGACGCTCGTCTCTTAAGTCTGTTTTTACAAGAATCACCTCAAAACTACACGCATAGAACTCTGTAAAATGCTAGGTCAGCACTCAACCTCTCCTAGCTGCAGGGTAAAGTGCTGACCACAATAAAATGGCCGCTTTTACGGGCCGGTGACCTCAAGGGTATATGACGCTACAGTGAAACAGAAGTGTATTGCAGTTTACGGTGATGCTGGGGGCCAGTGAGGTTGCTAAAGAAGGAAGGCGTTGTGCACTGCAGATGTTACGTAAGCATTCGTCAACACTGTTTCCCAGTATTATGTTCAGTGCTCTACTGGTCACTGTTTGAACGACTTTCGTGCTGAGGTTCAGAGTGATTTATAATAAGAAAGAACAAAGCAGGTACACGCACTTTTGTAGCGTAAATCAGCCTAATTCAGACTAGCCTCACCTGCACAGTAAGACAAATAATCTCATACGCATTTTGAGAGCACTGACACACAAACATTTCGCGTAATATTTACAAACGGCTGCCCAACTTAGGCCACACTGCAACACACAAAGTGATCCACCTATTCTTCCGTGATTTCAGGCTTCCGCCGCGATGTAGATGAGATCTGCGTTCTTCTGGGATATTACGCAGCGTCGAGTTGTAATCCTTAACTGATGTTTCGGGAGAACCTATCGGTCCAATCTTCAAGGGACGGGCCCGATATGTTGTCCCGAAACGTCGGTAAAGGAATACCACTCGACGCTGCGTAATATCCCAGAAAAGGGCAGATTTCACCTGTTCTTTTTTGGAGCTGATTGCTTTTTTTGTCAGTAGTCTAGTACAGACAGTAGTCTAGTACAGACAGTAGTCTAGTACAGACAGTAGTCTAGTACAGACAGTAGTCTAGTACAGAGAGTAGTCTAGTATAAACAGTAGTCTAGTACAGACAGTAGTCTAGTACAGACAGTAGTCTAGTACAGAGAGTAGTCTAGTACAGACAGTAGTCTAGTACAGACAGTAGTCTAGTACAGACAGTAGTCTAGTACAGACAGTAGTCTAGTACAGAGAGTAGTCTAGTATAGACAGTAGTCTAGTACAGACAGTAGTCTAGTACAGACATTAGTCTAGTATAGACAGTAGTCTAGTATAGACAGTAGTCTAGTAGACAGTAGTCTAGTACAGACAGTAGTCTAGTATAGACAGTAGTCTAGTATAGACAGTAGTCTAGTATAGAGAGTAGTCTAGTACAGACAGTAGTCTAGTACAGACAGTAGTCTAGTACAGACAGTAGTCTAGTACAGACATTAGTCTAGTATAGACAGTAGTCTAGTATAGACAGTAGTCTAGTAGACAGTAGTCTAGTACAGACAGTAGTCTAGTACAGACATTAATCTAGTATAGACAGTAGTCTAGTATAGACAGTAGTCTAGTAGACAGTAGTCTAGTAGACAGTAGTCTAGTACAGACAGTAGTCTAGTATAGACAGTAGTCTAGTACAGACAGTAGTCTAGTATAGAGAGTAGTCTAGTACAGACAGTAGTCTAGTACAGACAGTAGTCTAGTACAGACAGTAGTCTAGTACAGACAGTAGTCTAGTACAGAGAGTAGTCTAGTATAGACAGTAGTCTAGTACAGACAGTAGTCTAGTACAGACAGTAGTCTAGTACAGAGAGTAGTCTAGTACAGACAGTAGTCTAGTACAGACAGTAGTCTAGTACAGACAGTAGTCTAGTACAGACAGTAGTCTAGTACAGAGAGTAGTCTAGTATAGACAGTAGTCTAGTACAGACAGTAGTCTAGTACAGACATTAGTCTAGTATAGACAGTAGTCTAGTATAGACAGTAGTCTAGTATAGACAGTAGTCTAGTAGACAGTAGTCTAGTACAGACAGTAGTCTAGTATAGACAGTAGTCTAGTATAGACAGTAGTCTAGTATAGAGAGTAGTCTAGTACAGACAGTAGTCTAGTACAGACAGTAGTCTAGTACAGACATTAGTCTAGTATAGACAGTAGTCTAGTACAGACAGTAGTCTAGTAGACAGTAGTCTAGTACAGACAGTAGTCTAGTACAGACATTAGTCTAGTATAGACAGTAGTCTAGTATAGACAGTAGTCTAGTAGACAGTAGTCTAGTAGACAGTAGTCTAGTACAGACAGTAGTCTAGTATAGACAGTAGTCTAGTACAGACAGTAGTCTAGTATAGAGAGTAGTCTAGTACAGACAGTAGTCTAGTACAGACAGTAGTCTAGTACAGACAGTAGTCTAGTACAGACAGTAGTCTAGTACAGACAGCAGTCTAGTACAGACAGCAGTCTAGTATAGACAGTAGTCTAGTACAGACAGTAGTCTAGTATAGAGAGTAGTCTAGTACAGACAGTAGTCTAGTACAGACAGTAGTCTAGTACAGACAGTAGTCTAGTACAGACAGTAGTCTAGTACAGACAGTAGTCTAGTACAGACAGTAGTCTAGTACAGACAGTAGTCTAGTACAGACAGTAGTCTAGTACAGACAGTAGTCTAGTATAGACAGTAGTCTAGTACAGACAGTAGTCTAGTACAGACAGTAGTCTAGTACAGACAGTAGTCTAGTACAGACAGCCCAAAACGCTGAACACGGAATAAAATCCAAATTATAAAGAAATAAAATGTACTCAGTTTAAAACAAAAAAGAAACATTCGGACAAATTATTTAACTCGAACCCAAAACTCCAGTGCAACATTTGACATCGCTTTAGCAGTCCTGACTGTCGCAAATACTGGCAAGAATACGCAGTAACTGACTATGGAGAACAGTCCTTCAGAAGCTGATAGTTCCTACGCCATTCAAGAATTCTCCATACCTTATGGATACAGAAGGTTCATTACCGTGTTCACAACAGCTCGCCACTTGTTCCTTTCCTGAACAAGATTAATCCAGTTGAAGACCTCCCATCTTATTTAAGATCCATTTCAATAGTATACACCTATCTATGCCTAGGTCTTCAAAGTAGTCCCTTTACATCAGATTTATACACCAAAACCCTGTATTTCCCTTCTACATGCCCAGCCCATTCCATTCTCGAGGCGTTAATCCGCATAATACAGAGTAGCACGCAGCAAATGTAGCTACACGTGTACTTAGGCGTGTCCTATCAGATCTGAGACAAGAAACAGGAAAACTGTGACACCGTGTGGACAGTGAACGCAAAGGTTTCGAAGGCACATACTGCCTCCATCACCAAACCTCAGAAAAAATATATTAACACGTATTTCACTAATAATACTGTAAACGTTTGAAAATTAGGTGAAGATCTTTTAACCCTGTTCCTGCCACCCCCTTTTCTTGCGCGGCTTACATTTTCACACTGAAGATGGAGGCACCAGATTCTTCCGAAACATTCGTACAAATCTATAAAACACAAAACCTTACATCTTAGAATACCTTAAATTTTACAGTGCACATTTTATTTAACAAGAACATTGCTACCTGTTTCAATGGACGTTCATTTCAAAATATTAGAGTTCTGTTTGAACCGCAACGTCTCTAGGAAGCTGTAAATGTCAAGAAAGTCTCATGCTTAGAATTGCATAACTACATGCAACCTGCATTAAGTGCTTAACTTGATAGAAAGTGAGATGTTACTGCTGTCAGAATGCTGGTGCTCCCTGTAGTTCGTCTGTGAATGGCACACTATTGGATAATTCTGTGCAGATTACATTAAAAGACAGTTAACCATATACCGCGCATAACACACTCACGTACGACAGTATAACAACCGTCAGTTAATACTATACGTTAAACGCTGTTTCTGTACATAAACACATAAATAACATCGTCCGTACCGCGCAGTAAACACACTACCTCGTCTCAGTTATACAAACCAGTCAGTTAATGCTGTACAGTGAAATAATCGCTGTTTGTTCTGAGATCCACACAAAACACATAAATACAGTCCGTACCGCGCAGTAAAACACTCCGTCAGTATACAACAGTCATTAAGTTGTACAGTAAATAATCGCTGTTTGTTCTGAGATCCACACAAAACACATAAATACAGTGTGCGAGTAAACACACTATAGTAACCACGGACTTTAGAGGGTTAATATATAAACACCCAGCCCGTACCGCGCAGTAAACACTGCAGACAGCATCACTAAGACAGAATTATTAAGACAGCATCACTAAGACAGCATTACTAAGACAGAATTACTAAAACAGAATTACTAAGACAGCATCACTAAGACAGCATTACTAAGACAGAATTACTAAGACAGCATCACTAAGACAGCAAAGAACAATGTTGTGTACAGTGCAAACTAGGCCAGGGAGCTACATTTAACTAAATGAAACCGTACATGCCTGCAGAATTGGTACATTAGGACTGCTGTCACTTCAGGAGAGCCTGCTAGGGGGCTCGCTGTCGCCCGTTTTAATAATATTACGAAACGCCACAATGACTTGCACCTTCTTAATCTTCTTAATTCTGACAGCAGGGCCTTAAGATTGCTAAAACCTGCAGTGTCTTAGCTGACAGACTGCCACTGTGGGGGGGGGGGGGGGGTTGCAGGGTGCAGATTGGTTAAAATGAGGCAGCTTTTGGGTTTGTGGCCTGCACAGTGTAATGTGTTTGTACACAGGAAAGTGTTTTAGTGTTAATACAGCTCCTTTCCGATACCACGCCAACGAGTCAGCAACCACTAGCCTTCGACGGGATGGTTGTTACCCTCGGCGATGACTGATGCCGGAGTTAGGCCCACCGGAACTGTTCGTGCGATCAGTATTGGGCGCTGTTACTTCGGTATAGCAGGGTTACATCCACAAAGTCCACGTCATTCTGAATGACAACCTTCAGCGCCAGTCTCATAAGCCTTTTGGCCCTCCTACCTCAGTCACGTGATTACAGCTGCTACGTAAACAGACCAATACTGGCACCTCCACTGCTCTGACCGCAGAAACACACTGATCTACGCGCACACGACTTCGCGCACTCTCCTGACTTGTGACATCAGCCTAGGCTGGCTGACGTTACCTGCGCCTGAAGCTGGTGACTTGGTGGAATTATTCCTGCTATAACAAGGTGGAAGCCTTTGATGCAACTCACACTGGTGTTTAATTTTCATAATAGAGTTCCGGATCTTCTTATTTTATTTATTTGGACTGTTATTGAGGCAGGTACTTTATGAATTTTGTTGTCATATGCAGAAAATATTAAACATGTTTTCTTTAAACAATAGCGAGGAAAAGAAGTCCCTGTATAGGCCGTGAGGGTTCTAGGAGGTTGAGGCTCCCAGAATTTCTAGAAAATCGGCACATGAATGTGGTAAGGTTTTCAGCCCTAAGCACCGGCCGCCTTTATCCCCCGGAAATTCTTCTGGTACTCATTTCTGTTAGAGACTGAGTCGACCCCAGGGCCATAGTGCGACCGAAAGCATTAAGTCAATAAAAAAAATTACAATGACACCATCGGGACTCGAACCCGCGTCCTTCCGGCTTGTAGCGCAGTGCCCCCTTCTTTATACAATTTCTGCTCCAAATTCAGTCATCATTTTACAAAAGTAAAACTTTAAAACTTGTTCTTTGCAAGTCACATTGCAATGCTCGGAAGTCTGACTGTGACGCCTGTGGCTAACGACCTTCCGTGAATGGCGTAAGATTCTTAGTCTGAGGTATTCGGTAAATACGATCTTAAACACGTTAATCACTTGCCCATTGCGTCAGAACCTTGCAGCAGGCTAAGGCAACGACCTGTACCAACAAGCTCCTTCCCCAACAATGCAATTCCTTCCTTGTATTTCATCTCGCACTTCAAATACTCACTTCTGTAGTTTTAGCGCTCTCCACTTTGTATGTCGCAACTGGCTCTTGCGCCAACCAAGGCACAAACATAAACATGAAGACGTCTATTGTACTACAGTCTGCAACAAAGCATTGCAACACCTTCCCACTGACTTTAGACATCCAGAAAAACAGCGGTTAGAAATTACGGCGACTTCAAACTAAATCTACAGCCGGCAGGTGTTTGCTCTTAAACATGTAAAAGGAACGCCTGATGTGGAGATCAACCTATCCGTCTCTGTGTGACTAGTAAAGGTAAAGTTCACCCTACAACAGGCCGTGAAGGCCCAGAGAGGGAGTAGAGGTATAGCTCTACTCTTTCTTTAACCTCGGCGCTAGATGTACTTAATTTAATCCCTTAATACAATCGGTCACTCTGACGTCACGAGGCGCTCCAGTGAGTGTGGGTATTCCTCGCAAGATCACGTGATTACCGTCATATAGTTCTTGGTTAAGTATTTGATCGTGTTTAAAGCGAAATGAGCTGTGCTCGAGTGACGCAAGAGGATGCAGTGTAAACAAATCGCTGATCGTGAGCTGACCGTGAGTGGCTCTAAATGACTGAGGCCACCAGCTCTCGCCAGAGCCCTTAATTGTTGGTCAGTGTCTTCAGAAGGCAGCACAGCTGTCAATTAGCACTGTCAGTGCCGTTATGTAGAGGCCGTTGTTACGACAGCTACGTTCTGTGAACATAAGTAACTGGAGGTTCAGCGCGGCTAACACGACCCTGAGCGAATGCCGTCCACTTAGCACCCTCACGACATTTTGTGAGATGTTGTTTAACCTACTAAAGACCAGTGGTTACTATATGTACCACCTGGTTTAACATTCAACAATTCTACGTTCTGCCCACAAAATATATTTATGTGTTTTGTGTGGATCTCAGAACAAACAGCGATTATTTCACTGTACAACATTAACTGACTGGTTTGTATAACTGAGACGGAGTGTGTTTACTGCGCGGTACGGACTGTATTTATGTGTTTTGTGTGGATCTGAGAATAAACAGCGATTATTTCACTGTACAACATTAACTGACTGGTTTGTATAACTGAACGGAGTGTGTTTACTGCGCGGTACGGACTGTATTTATGTGTTTTGTGTGGATCTCAGAACAAACAGCGATTATTTCACTGTACAACATTAACTGACTGGTTTGTATAACTGAGACGGAGTGTGTTTACTGCGCGGTACGGACTGTATTTATGTGTTTTGTGTGGATCTCAGAACAAACAGCGATTATTTCACTGTACAGCATTAACTGACTGGTTTGTATAACTGAGACGGTGTGTGTTTACTCGCGCGGTACGGACTGTATTTATGTGTTTTGTGTGGATCTCAGAACAAACAGCGATTATTTCACTGTACAGCATTAACTGACTGGTTTGTACAACTGAGACGGAGTGTGTTTACTGCGCGGTACGGACTGTATTTATGTGTTTTGTGTGGATCTCAGAACAAACAGCGATTATTTCACTGTACAACATTAACTGACTGGTTTGTATAACTGAGACGGAGTGTGTTTACTGCGCGGTACGGACTGTATTTGTGGGTTTTGTGTGGATCTCAGAACAAACAGCGATTATTTCACTGTACAACATTAACTGACTGGTTTGTATAACTGAGACGGAGTGTGTTTACTGCGCGGTACGGACTGTATTTATGTGTTTTGTGTGGATCTCAGAACAAAGAGCGATTATTTCACTGTACAGCATTAACTGATTGGTTTGTATAACTGAGACGGAGTGTGTTTACTGCGTGGTACGGACTGTATTTATGTGTTTTGTGTGGATCTCAGAACAAACAGCGATTATTTCACTGTACAGCATTAACTGACTGGTTTGTATAACTGAGACGGAGTGTGTTTACTGCGCGGTACGGACTGTATTTATGTGTTTTGTGTGGATCTCAGAACAAACAGCGATTATTTCACTGTACAAAATTAACTGACTGGTTTGTATAACTGAGACGGAGTGTGTTTACTGCGCGGTACGGACTGAATGTTTATGTAAAGTGTGTTTACTGCGCGGTACGGACTGAGTCTTTAACATCTGCAGTTAATTTTCTCATGCAGTCTTCCCGCTGTGAACTCATCAAAATTAAACCTCTAGCCTTAAAGTCAACCAATGACGTTTACTAATTACACGTTGTAGCACTAGCAAAGTCAATATTTCGCAGACATTGCTTCATACGATTGCTTTCGCCGTTCTTATTTTCATAATAGTCTTATCATAAGGACGAACGGGCGCAGCCAGGAAAGCTTCTAATCGGTTGCTCCCAAAGTTGTTGCTCATGGAATCCTTCGACCGTTTGCCCATTTCTAGCTCGGACGGCAGGTCCAGCTCTTCGAGATACGGAAACTATGTACAGCTTGGTAACAGTAGAAACAAATTATGTGCAGCTTGGTAAGAGTAGGAACAAATTATGTGCAGCTTGGTAACAGTAGGAACAAATTATGTGCAGCTTGGTAACAGTAGGAACAAATTATGTGCAGCTTGGTAACAGTAGGAACAAATTATGTGCAGCTTGGTAACAGTAGGAACAAATTATGTGCAGCTTGGTAACAGTAGGAACAAATTATGTGCAGCTTGGTAAGAGTAGGAACAAATTATGTGCAGTTTGGTAAGAGTAGGAACAAATTATGTGCAGCTTGGTAACAGTAGGAACAAATTATGTGCAGCTTGGTAACAGTAGGAACAAATTATGTGCAGCTTGGTAACTGTAGGAACAAATTATGTGCAGCTTGGTAAGAGTAGGAACAAATTATGTGCAGTTTGGTAAGAGTAGGAACAAATTATGTGCAGCTTGGTAAGAGTAGGAACAAATTATGTGCAGCTTGGTAACAGTAGGAACAAATTATGTACAGCTTGGTAACAGTAGGAACAAATTATGTGCAGCTTGGTAACAGTAGGAACAAATTATGTACAGCTTGGTAAGAGTAGGAACAAATTATGTGCAGCTTGGTAACAGTAGGAACAAATTATATACAGCTTGGTAACAGTAGGAACAAATTATGTGCAGCTTGGTAACAGTAAGAACAAATTATATACAGCTTGGTAAGAGTAGGAACAAATTATGTGCAGCTTGGTAACAGTAGGAACAAATTATGTGCAGCTTGGTAACAGTAAGAACAAATTATATACAGCTTGGTAAGAGTAGGAACAAATTATGTGCAGCTTGGTAACAGTAGGAACAAATTATGTACAGCTTGGTAACAGTAGGAACAAATTATTTGCAGCTTGGTAACAGTAAGAACAAATTATATACAGCTTGGTAACAGTAGGAACAAATTATGTGCAGCTTGGTAACAGTAGGAACAAATTATGTACAGCTTGGTAACAGTAGGAACAATTATGTGCAGCTTGGTAACAGTAGGAACAAATTATGTCAGCTTGGTAACAGTAGGAACAAATTATGTGCAGCTTGGTAACAGTAGGAACAAATTATGTGCAGCTTGGTAACAGTAGGAACAATTATAGTGCAGCTTGGTAACAGTAGGAACAAATTATGTGCAGCTTGGTAACAGTAGGAACAAATTATGTCAGCTTGGTAACAGTAGGAACAATTATGTGCAGCTTGGTAACAGTAGAGAACAAATTATGTGCAGCTTGGTAAAGTAGGAACAAATTATGTGCAGCTTGGTAACAGTAGGAACAAATTATGTGCAGCTTGGTAACAGTAGGAACAAATTATGTGCAGCTTGGTAACAGTAGGAACAAATTATGTGCAGCTTGGTAAGAGTAGGAACAAATTATGTGCAGCTTGGTAAAGTAGGAACAAATTATGTGCAGTTGGTAAGAGTAGGAACAAATTATGTGCAGCTTGGTAACAGTAGGAACAAATTATGTGCAGCTTGGTAACAGTAGGAACAAATTATGTGCAGCTTGGTAACAGTAGGAACAAATTATGTGCAGCTTGGTAAGAGTAGGAACAAATTATGTGCAGTTGGTAAGAGTAGGAACAAATTATGTGCAGCTTGGTAAAGTAGGAACAAATTATGTGCAGCTTGGTAAGAGTAGGAACAAATTATGTGCAGCTTGGTAAGAGTAGGAACAAATTATGTGCAGCTTGGTAAGAGTAGGAACAAATTATGTGCAGCTTGGTAACAGTAGGAACAAATTATATGCAGCTTGGTAACAGTAGGAACAAATTATGTGCAGCTTGGTAACAGTAAGAACAAATTATATACAGCTTGGTAAGAGTAGGAACAAATTATGTGCAGCTTGGTAAAAGTAGGAACAAATTATGTGCAGCTTGGTAACAGTAAGAACAAATTATATACAGCTTGGTAAGAGTAGGAACAAATTATGTGCAGCTTGGTAACAGTAGAAAACAAATTATGTACAGCTTGGTAACAGTAGGAACAAATTATTTGCAGCTTGGTAACAGTAAGAACAAATTATATACAGCTTGGTAAAAGTAGGAACAAATTATGTGCAGCTTGGTAACAGTAGGAACAAATTATGTACAGCTTGGTAACAGTAGGAACAAATTATGTGCAGCTTGGTAACAGTAGGAACAAATTATGTGCAGCTTGTAACAGTAGGAACAATTATGTGCATTGGTAACAGTAGGAACAAATTATGTGCAGCTTGGTAACAGTAGGAACAAATTATGTGCAGCTTGGTAACAGTAGGAACAAATTATGTGCAGCTTGGTAACAGTAGGAACAAATTATGTACAGCTTGGTAACAGTAGGAACAAATTATGTGCAGCTTGGTAACAGTAGGAACAAATTATGTGCAGCTTGGTAACAGTAGGAACAAATTATGTGCAGCTTGGTAACAGTAGGAACAAATTATGTGCAGCTTGGTAACAGTAGGAACAAATCCGCTCTTTTGTTATTCACCATAGCTTTGTTTGTTCAGCTTAGTAATAACTATTTGTATAACTTCGTCACGTGACACGCTGGCTGTGATATAAATGTAGCAAGCTATAGCAATCCCATTACAGGCCTAGACAGGCCCTTAGTGATCCAGTAGGATGAGGCTCCCAGATTTTTCAGACAATCGGCACATGAAGGTGGTAAGGTTGTCAGCCCTACGCACCGGCCGCCTTTACCCCCCAGGAAATATTCCTGGTACTCATTTTTGTTAGAGGCTGAGTCGACCCCAGGGCCATAGAGCGACCGGAAGGATTATGTCAATGAAAATTTCCAATGACACCATCGGGAATCGAACCCGCGACGTTCCGGTTTGTAGCGTAGTGCCTCAACCAACTGCGCCACCGCGCGCCCCTGATATAAATGTAACTGTTTGAATTTGTAGATTAAACGTAAACAGCGCGACATGTGCCACTTCGGAACATTTAACGTCAAGTGTTGTATCAGGCTCGCACTGCCTTTATGCAAATGTAAATAGAACTGAAACGGTCCATGTTCTGTAGTTTTCATAATACGAGAGGTTTTGAACCCTCGCTTTGGCTACCCTCCCGAGGATTGCGTAGCTACGCTCATGTCCTGGAGGTTACAGCCATGTTATTTCGAAATGTGTGGTTGCATTTGACTACGTGTCTTACTGAAATACAGAGAATACATAAAAGAATGGTGCGGTTTCAATGGTGAATAAAGAGAAACCGCACCATTCTTTTGTGTATACCCTTTATAAGGCACTACAATGTCAAGCTAAGTTCACATTGCGACGTGTTACAAAGTTCGTTCCCCACGACTGTCAACTGTTCGATCTCCATTTCTGCACTACGGAAGTTGCGATGTTTGTGCCACGCAGTGAGCCTCGTCCTGTGACTTCCTGCAGGACTGAAGTGTGGTAAGGTGAACTGCGGGTAATATGGACTGCGGTAAGATGGACTACGATAATATGGACTGCGGTAAGATGGACTACGGTAAGATGGACTGCGGTAATATGGACTGCGGTAAGATGGACTGCGGTAATATGGACTGCGGTAAGATTGACTGCGAGCCTCATTGGCCGCACACACACGGCTTGTGTTTGTTCTAAGCGAGTCACAAGCCTGGAATCGAACTGGGAGGATTGTTCGGGTACATAGGAATACTTTGCCTCAACCGGGATTAAAATGTCTCTCACTTTTCCCTTTTCTTTCCCCTTTTTTCTGTATTTTACTCTTCTGCTGGCGGCACGCGGTGGCGCAGTTGGTTGAGGCACTGCGCTACAAGCCGGAAGGTCGCGGGTTCGATTCCCGATGGTGTCACTGGAAATTTTCATTGACATAATCCTTCCGGTCGCACTATGGCCCTGGGGTCGACTCAGCCTCTAACAGAAATAAGTACCAGGAGTATTTCCTGGGGGGTAAAGGCGGCCGGTGCTTAGGGCTGACAGTCTTACCACCTTCATGTGCCGATTGTCTATAAATCTGGGAGCCTCAACCTGCTGGAACCCTAAGGGCCTGTCCAGGCCTGTAATGGGATTGCTGTACCTTTACCTTTACCTTTGCCTTTACCTTTACCTTTACCTTTACCTTTACCTTCTGCTAGTCTTATATCTCTGTGTTAGTCCTTAGTGGCTAACATTCGCACTATAGCGTGTGTATCTTTTTCCACTAAAGCAGTCAGTTTATGTATGTCTGCACTATAATTGGTGTCTAAATTGTAACTATTTTCCTAACTAACTAGCCTACTAACTAACTGACTAACTAACATGGCTCTGAGTCCTAATTGAGCAGAAAAAATTCCCTGTATTTTATGTAACCCCAAGGTTCATTACCGCACTCACAACAGCCCGCCACCTGTCCCTATCCTGAGCCATATCAATCCACTCCACAACCCCATCCCACTTCTTGAAGATCAATTTTAATATTATCCTCCCATCTACGCCTGGGTCTTCCAAGTGGTCTCCTTCCCTCAGGTCTCCCACCAAAACCCTATATGCTCCTCTCCCCTCACCCATACCTGCTACATGCCCCGCCTATCTCATTCTTCTTGATTTGATCACCCCAATAATATTTGGTGATCAGTACAGATCGTTAAGTTCCTCGTTATGTAGTCTTCTCCACTCCCCTGTTACCTCGTCCCTCTTAGACCCAAATATCCCCCTCAGCACCCTATTCTCGAACATCCTCAGCCTATGTTCCTCCCTCAGTGTGACAGACCAAGTTTCACACCCATACAAATCAACACGCAGCATTACAGTTCTGTTTGCCCCTGACAGGGACTGCAGCACAAAGTGCAGCCTTAGCGTCAGTTTAGTGTCGTTCAACCGGTGACCTGCCGTGACCTCGTGCACCTGTCTCAGAGGTCAGCAGCTACTTTCACTGCGGCAAGAAACACTTTGTCATTTGAAGCTGACGGCACACGCGCAAGAGGTGAAGTGGAACGGAGCTGGAGACACGGACGGACTGGCGCTACAGCACCTGGACGGACAGTGTTGTGCGCCAACCCCACAGTCCTGACGTCGCGCCGTCAGATTATCACCTGTTTGGTCCATTGAATAAAAGGCCGCGAGGACGCCATTACGCCAATGATGACGTCACGTGTAAATGTCTGCAGGGAACGAAGAGGAACTTTAGGTAAAGGTAAAGGAAGTTCTCCCTAGAACAGGCCATGAAGGCCCAGAAGGGGAGTAGAGGTATAACTTTACTCTTTCTTTAACCTCGGCCCTAGATGGAGTGGGTGGTCAACGCCACGCCCCGGCCGCTTTACCCCGGGAATGACCTGGTACCCATTGTATAGGAGGATGGAAAATCTCGCCCCCACCCGGGATTCGATCCCCGGACCGTCCAGCCCGTAGAGAGTCGCTATACCGACTGAGCTTTCGCGGCCCACGACAGCAACTTTAAAGGCGGGCATACATGTCTTGTTCAGCAGTGGAAGGTGACTGTCTACAAAGATGGAGGCTACACTGAAAAATAGCTATGCCTTCAGCAATAGTGTACCGCAATTCTGTACAATTTTTATATGTCCGTCTTGTAAATACCACGAAATAAAAATTAGGAGGCACTTGTATTTAAGAACGGGCTGCGCGACGTTTCGACGGCAATGTGCAAATCAGACGGGTGCCTAGAGTGTGAACTACACTGGGATACTGGGATAAGCAGATATAGTGGGAGAGGAAACTGTGAACAGTTTAAGGACAATTGTCATACCTGTTGAATTAACGTACCGAGCGTGTTGAATTTATCAACTGACTCTGAATAATCTACTGAATTAAACCACGAAGATATTGTTACATCTATCAACAAACACATCTCTCAGGATCGAAATCAACTGTCACTGGCCCCACGCAGATCAATTGCTGAACTAAAAACCCTCTAAATCCCAGTGGTTACTATATGTACCACCATGTTTAACATTCACAAATGCTACGTTCTGCCCACACAGTGTATTTATGTGTTTTGTGTGGATCTCAGAACAAACAGTGATTATTTCACTGTACAACATTAACTGACTGGTTTGTATAATTGAGACGGAGTGTGTTTACTGCGCGGTACGGACTGTATTTATGTGTTTTGTGTGGATCTGAGAACAAACAGCGATTATTTCACTGTACAGCATTAACTGACTGGTTTGTATAACTGAGACGGAGTGTGTTTACTGCGCGGTACGGACTGTATTCATGTGTTTTGTGTGGATCTCAGAACAAACAGTGATTATTTCACTGTACAACATTAACTGACTGGTTTGTATAACTGAGACGGAGTGTGTTTACTGCGCGGTACGGACTGTATTTATGTGTTTTGTGTGGATCTGAGAACAAACAGCGATTATTTCACTGTACAGCATTAACTGACTGGTTTGTATAACTGAGACGGAGTGTGTTTACTGCGCGGTACGGACTGTATTTATGTGTTTTGTGTGGATCTGAAAACAAACAGCGATTATTTCACTGTACAGCATTAACTGACTGGTTTGTATAACTGAGACGGAGTGTGTTTACTGCGCGGTACGGACTGTATTTATGTGTTTTGTGTGGATCTGAGAACAAACAGCGATTATTTCACTGTACAGCATTAACTGACTGGTTTGTATAACTGAGACGGAGTGTGTTTACTGCGCGGTACGGACTGTATTCATGTGTTTTGTGTGGATCTGCTGTACAGTGAAATAATCGCTGTTTGTTTTCAGATCCACACAAAACACATGAATACAGTCCGTACCGCGCAGTAAACACCATCCGTCTCAGTTATACAAACCAGTCAGTTAATGCTGTACAGTGAAATAATCGCTGTTTGTTTTCAGATCCACACAAAAACATGAATACAGTCCGTACCGCGCAGTAAACACACTCCGTCTCAGTTATACAAAACAGTCAGTTAATGCTGTACAGTGAAATAATCGCTGTTTGTTCTGAGATCCACACAAAACACATAAATACAGTCCGTACTACGCAGTAAACACACTCCGTCTCAGTTATACAAACCAGTCAGTTAATGCTGTACAGTGAAATAATCGCTGTTTGTTCTGAGATCCACACAAAACACATAAATACAGTCCGTACCGCGCAGTAAACACACTCCGTCTCAGTTATACAAACCAGTCAGTTAATGCTGTACAGTGAAATAATCGCTGTTTGTTCTGAGATCCACACAAAACACATAAATACAGTCCGTACCGCGCAGTAAACACACTCCGTCTCAGTTATACAAACCAGTCAGTTAATGCTGTACAGTGAAATAATCGCTGTTTGTTCTGAGATCCACACAAAACACATAAATACAGTCCGTACCGCGCAGTAAACACACTCCGTCTCAGTTATACAAACCAGTCAGTTAATGCTGTACAGTGAAATAATCGCTGTTTGTTCTGAGATCCACACAAAACACATAAATACAGTCCGTACCGCGCAGTAAACACCACTCCGTCTCAGTTATACAAACCAGTCAGTTAATGCTGTACAGTGAAATAATCGCTGTTTGTTCTGAGATCCACACAAAACACATAAATACAGTCCGTACCGCGCAGTAAACACACACCGTCTCAGTTATACAAACCAGTCAGTTAATGCTGTACAGTGAAATAATCGCTGTTTGTTCTGAGATCCACACAAAACACATAAATACAGTCCGTACCGCGCAGTAAACACACACCGTCTCAGTTATACAAACCAGTCAGTTAATGCTGTACAGTGAAATAATCGCTGTTTGTTCTGAGATCCACACAAAACACATAAATACAGTCCGTACCGCGCAGTAAACACACTCCGTCTCAGTTATACAAACCAGTCAGTTAATGTTGTACAGTGAAATAATAGCTTTTGTTCTGAGATCCACACAAAACACATAAATACAGACCGTACCGCGCAGTAAACACAATCCGTCTCAGTTATACAAACCAGTCAGTTAATGTTGTACAGTGAAATAATCGTTGTTTGTTCTGAGATCCACACAAAACACATAAATACAGTCCGTACCGCGCAGTAAACACACTCCGTCTCAGTTATACAAACCAGTCAGTTAATGCTGTACAGTGAAATAATCGCTGTTTGTTCTGAGATCCACACAAAACACATAAATACAGTCCGTACCGCGCAGTAAACACACTCCGTCTCAGTTATACAAACCAGTCAGTTAATGCTGTACAGTGAAATAATCGCTGTTTGTTCTGAGATCCACACAAAACGCATAAATACAGTCCGTACCGCGCAGTAAACACACTCCGTCTCAGTTATACAAACCAGTCAGTTTATGTTGTACAGTGAAATAATAGCTTTTGTTCTGAGATCCACACAAAACACATAAATACAGTCCGTACCGCGCAGTAAACACACACCGTCTCAGTTATACAAACCAGTCAGTTTATGTTGTACAGTGAAATAATAGCTTTTGTTCTGAGATCCACACAAAACACATAAATACAGTCCGTACCGCGCAGTAAACACACTCCGTCTCAGTTATACAAACCAGTCAGTTTATGTTGTACAGTGAAATAATAGCTTTTGTTCTGAGATCCACACAAAACACATAAATACAGTCCGTACCGCGCAGTAAACACACACCGTCTCAGTTATACAAACCAGTCAGTTAATGCTGTACAGTGAAATAATCACTGTTTGTTCTCAGATCCACACAATACACATAAATACAGTCCGTACCGCGCAGTAAACACTCCGTCTCAGTTATACAAACCAGTCAGTTGATGCTGTACAGTGAAATAATCACTGTTTGTTCTCAGATCCACACAAAACACATAAATACAGTCCGTACCGCGCAGTAAACACTCCGTCTCAGTTATACAAACCAGTCAGTTAATGCTGTACAGTGAAATAATCGCTGTTTGTTCTGAGATCCACACAAAACACATAAATACAGTTCGTACCGCGCAGTAAACACACTCCGTCTCAGTTATACAAACCAGTCAGTTAATGCTGTACAGTGAAATAATCACTGTTTGTTCTCAGATCCACACAAAACACATAAATACAGTCCGTACCGCGCAGTAAACACTCCGTCTCAGTTATACAAACCAGTCAGTTAATGCTGTACAGTGAAATAATCACTGTTTGTTCTCAGATCCACACAAAACACATAAATACAGTCCGTACCGCGCAGTAAACACACTCCGTCTCAGTTATACAAACCAGTCAGTTAATGCTGTACAGTGAAATAATCGCTGTTTGTTCTGAGATCCACACAAAACACATAAATACAGTTCGTACCGCGCAGTAAACACACTCCGTCTCAGTTATACAAACCAGTCAGTTAATGCTGTACAGTGAAATAATCACTGTTTGTTCTGAGATCCACACAAAACACATAAATACAGTCCGTACCGCGCAGTAAACACACTCCGTCTCAGTTATACAAACTAGTCAGTTAATGTTGTACAGTGAAATAATCGCTGTTTGTTCTGAGATCCACCCAAAACACATAAATACACTGTGTGGGTAGAACGCAGCACAAGAAGATGCTGCCACGCTTATGGTTACTAAGAATCGTTCTTCCAAAAAAAAAAAAAAAAAAGAAAGCTACGTATATGATTTATATGTCAAGCACATATATATTTCTATAATACTGCTGCTTGCTAAAGCCTATAAACTGTTATTTGCACAATAGTAAGCACCACCATGCCCAGAGTTTTCAGACCCTTCGTGATTTTCGTCAGTTCCTCCAATCAACTGCCCGGACGGTATGTAAAATACAAGGGCCACATCCAAGTACCGCTCACTAGCCATCCTGCCACTGCATCCCGCACAACGTGACCATCTATCGCTGCCTGCTTTACGGTGCTGCAGGCCACAGGATACGGCATGGACTTAGGATGTGTTATTATTTTTATGATGTAAAAAACAGCTATTGCAGTAACAATTAATGCTTATTTAATGACGGTCCTTGAGAACGGAACTGAAAAACAGAGAGTGGAAACGATGTGCCTGACAGTCTTTATGTTATACAGGATGTTAATTTCTTAAGGCGTCTTTTATACTCTGCAACATGCAGAGTGACAACAGTCACTGTTGTACGGAGCAAATAGGTAAGAGGGTATGATTAGGCAGTGTGTGACGCAGAAGGAAAAAAGAAACCAGTTTGCTTCTGCCGGTTTTTTCCCCCCGTATTAGAAAGTACGCAATAATTAGGGGCTCATTTTGAAAGGTTGACTGTTAGCTGCAGAAACATAAGAGCACAGCCTAAATTAAGCCTTTAAGATAGAGTAAGCGAATTTATATAAACCAGCTCGACGCGCAGTAAACACTCGTCTCAGTTTACAAAACCAGTCAGTTAAGTTGTAAGTGAAATAATCGCTGTTTGTTCTGAGATTCCACACAAAACACATAAATACAGTCCGTACCGCGCAGTAAAACACTCCGTCTCAGTTATACAAACCAGTCAGTTAATGTTGTACAGTGAAATAATCGCTGTTTGTTCTGAGATCCACACAAAACACATAAATACAGTCCGTACCGCGCAGTAAACACACTCCGTCTCAGTTATACAAACCAGTCAGTTAATGTTGTACAGTGAAATAATCGCTGTTTGTTCTGAGATCCACACAAAACACATAAATACAGTCCGTACCGCGCAGTAAACACACTCCGTCTCAGTTATACAAACCAGTCAGTTAATGTTGTACAGTGAAATAATCGCTGTTTGTTCTGAGATCCACACAAAACACATAAATACAGTCCGTATCGCGCAGTAAACACACTCCGTCTCAGTTATACAAACCAGTCAGTTAATGTTGTACAGTGAAATAATCGCTGTTTGTTCTGAGATCCACACAAAACACATAAATACAGTCCGTATCCGCGCAGTAAACACACTCCGTCTCAGTTATACAAACCAGTCAGTTAATGTTGTACAGTGAATATCGCTGTTTGTTCTGAGATCCCCAAAACACATAAATACAGTCCGTACCGCGCAGTAAACACACTCCGTCTCAGTTATACAAACCAGTCAGTTAATGCTTGTACAGTGAAATAATCGCTGTTTGTTCTGAGATCCACACAAAACACATAAATACAGTCCGTACCGCGCAGTAAACACACTCCGTCTCAGTTATACAAACCAGTCAGTTAATGTTGTACAGTGAAATAATCGCTGTTTGTTCTGAGATCCACACAAAACACATAAATACAGTCCGTACCGCGCAGTAAACACACTCCGTCTCAGTTATACAAACTAGTCAGTTAATGTTGTACAGTGAAATAATCGCTGTTTGTTCTGAAATCCACACAAAAACACCATAAATACAGTCATTAAATACAGGAATATCATACAAATAACAAAATAAAAAGAAACGAAAGCTCTAAATGGGATTTGGTCACATCTTGCGTAGAAACTGCCTTCTGAAACATGTAATTGAAGGAAAGTTAGAGGGAAGGATAGAAATGACGGGAAGATGAGGGAGAAGACGTAAGCAGCTACTGGATGACCTTAAGGAAAAGAGAAGATACTGTAAATTGAAAGAGGAAGTACTAGATCGCACTGTGTGGAGAACTGGCTTTGGAAGATGCTACGGACCTGTCGTAAGACAGACTGCAGAATGAATGAATATACCTACATTTTTTACAAATGTGGCCGCGGGCCGCATAATAGAACCTGGCGGGCCGCGGGTTGCAGACCCATGATGTAAACATACAAAACGGGAAGCTCTATGTCTGATTATCAGCCCAAATTATTTCGCAATAAAGATAACAGTGCAGTGTACAGCTGTCCACACAGACAATTGCGTGCTCACAAACGGCCCATTCCCACGCTACGTAATGCTACTTGCATTGTGCGTTTTGTTAAAGTTTGTTTCGGCAACACAAACAAATCCAGACGCATTACAAATGAACCCACATCTCGTATACCCGCTGCGCAGTTAATTGACGTATCATACGCAATACTTCTCGTTGTGTTCAAGCAGGTGATCTTGTGCGCCTTGCAGTTGTGACTAGCAAAGTACATCTCAGATGGTCCTAGCAGGATTAAATGAAGTCAGGTTATCATGTGGGCCACTCAGTAAGACAGTCTAGACCTACCCATCATTCCTGATATTTTGCATTTAAAAAATGTAAAGAGATAAAAGCAAATTTGCCCCCATCAACACCATAAAGGCATATTCTTCCTTGCCAATAATAGTATAGTCTACTTTAAGTGTACACGACGGTACAGCTGACAGCTACACCCGCACAATTGCCACACAGATCTCAAAATCACCAGCAATAGGCCGCTAACACTACCAATAATAGTATAGTCTATTTTAAGTGCACACGACGGTACAACACCCGCACAATTGCCACACATCACCAGCAATAAGCCGCCTAACACTACCAGCATTGAGCAGTGTCTAACCAGCACACAGAGCTTCTGATAAATTGAAGTACAAATTCGGTTCTTAAATCACATACATTACAAAAACCTGTGGGCCGCGATAGCTCAGTCGGTATAGCGACTTGCTACGAGCTGGACGGTCCGGGGATCGAATCCCGGTGAAGGCGAGATTTTCAGTACCCGTCCAGACCGGCCCTGGGCCCCACCCAGCCTCCTGTACAATCGGTAACGGGTCACTTTCCTGGAGGTAAAGCGGCCGGGGCGTGACATTGACCACCCACCTCATCTAGCGCCGAGGTTAAAGAAAGAGTAGATCTATACCTCTACTCCCTCTCTCGGCCTTCATGGCCTGTTCTAGGGTGACCTTTACCTTTACCTTTTACAGGTGATACCCACAAAATTTTATTGAGTGAGATCTGCGCTCTTCTGGGATATTACACAACGTTGAGTTGTATTTCATTATCGACGTTTCGGGACAACCTATCGGTCCCATCTTCAAGAGTCAATAAGTCGACAGTTTTTCTTCTTGAAGATGAGACCGATAGGTTGTCCCGAAACGTCTGTACTCAATTACCACTCGACGATGCGTAATATCCCATAAGAGCGAAGATCTCATCTACATCGCGGCGGAAGTCTGAAATCAATTTACTGAGTGACTTAAGTTTCGTGTAAACCGGCGCAGTGATGAACTGCTTGAGCAGACAGGAACGTACCGCAGGAAATTGATTTTGCACGTAAAACGAAGCACGTATTATCTCGAGCGACCTAGAATGTCGTGCTGCGAACAATGGCGAGTAACCACAGCAAACTGTAGCGACTTTCTAGCTTAGGCTGTTGATGTCTGTTGAATAAACAGCAAATAGATATACAGTCCTACAAAGAACAAATGTTTCCACTCTGCTAGCAGAACTTTCCCTGATACGTTTTGTAGATACGGCACTTGTCTAATTCACTGGAGGCGGAACTTAAAATGGCGACCAATTACACTCAAATTCACTTTATGTTTAAACCTTGAACTTAGCGACATTAGCTGTCATAAGAGACCATAAGGAAAGTTAGGTTCACCTTCCGTCACCAAAACGCAAAGAAAATTATAGAACAAAAGAGAAGACTTTACGACATGTTGACTGGTAAATACTTACCGACGTTACGGAGGATCGTAGTGCATCTTCAGGGTCAAGGTGTCCAAGTAGAATGACTGCTTAGACCCCGATGATGGACGCAGTAATAACCTCCGAAACGTAGGTAACTGTCTACACATAGAAAGGATGTCACAACCTGTAAGACTTTAAACAATTCTCATCACAGCGAGAATGTCAAATATCGCTGTTCGTGAATTATTTAAGTCAAGACGGACAGACAGGACAAATTTAAGCCTCTAAAGCCCAGTGGTTACTATATGTACCACCATGTTTAACATTCACAAATTCTACGTTCTGCCCACACAGTGTATTTATGTGTTTTGTGTGGATCTCAGAACAAACAGCGATTATTTCACTGTACAGCATTAACTGACTGGTTTGTATAACTGAGACGGAGTGTGTTTACTGCGCGGTACGGATTGTATTTATGTGTTTTGTGTGGATCTCAGAACAAACAGCGATTATTTCACTGTACAACATTAACTGACTGGTTTGTATAACTGAGACGGAGTGTGTTTACTGCGCGGTACGGACTGTATTTATGTGTTTTGTGTGGATCTCAGAACAAACAGCGATTATTTCACTGTACAGCATTAACTGACTGGTTTGTATAACTGAGACGGAGTGTGTTTACTGCGCGGTACGGACTAAATTTATGTTTTGTGTGGATCTCAGAACAAACAGCGATTATTTCACTGTACAACATTAACTGACTGGTTTGTATAACTGAGACGGAGTGTGTTTACTGCGCGGTACGGACTAAATTTATGTGTTTTGTGTGGATCTCAGAACAAACAGCGATTATTTCACTGTACAACATTAACTGACTGGTTTGTATAACTGAGACGGAGTGTGTTTACTGCGCGGTACGGACTGTATTTATGTGTTTTGTGTGGATCTCAGAACAAACAGCGATTATTTCACTGTACAGCATTAACTGACTGGTTTGTATAACTGAGACGGAGTGTGTGTTTACTGCGCGGTACGGACTAAATTTATGTTTTGTGTGGATCTCAGAACAAACAGCGATTATTTCACTGTACAACATTAACTGACTGGTTTGTATAACTGAGACGGAGTGTGTTTACTGCGCGGTACGGACTAAATTTATGTGTTTTGTGTGGATCTCAGAACAAACAGCGATTATTTCACTGTACAACATTAACTGACTGGTTTGTATAACTGAGACGGAGTGTGTTTACTGCGCGGTACGGACTGTATTTATGTGTTTTGTGTGGATCTCAGAACAAACAGCGATTATTTCACTGTACAGCATTAAGTGACTGGTTTGTATAACTGAGACGGAGTGTGTTTACTGCGCGGTACGGACTGTATTTATGTGTTTTGTGTGGATCTCAGAACAAACAGCGATTATTTCACTGTACAGCATTAACTGACTGGTTTGTATAACTGAGACGGAGTGTGTTTACTGCGCGGTACGGACTAAATTTATGTTTTGTGTGGATCTCAGAACAAACAGCGATTATTTCACTGTACAACATTAACTGACTGGTTTGTATAACTGAGACGGAGTGTGTTTACTGCGCGGTACGGACTAAATTTATGTGTTTTGTGTGGATCTCAGAACAAACAGCGATTATTTCACTGTACAACATTAACTGACTGGTTTGTATAACTGAGACGGAGTGTGTTTACTGCGCGGTACGGACTGTATTTATGTGTTTTGTGTGGATCTCAGAACAAACAGCGATTATTTCACTGTACAGCATTAACTGACTGGTTTGTATAACTGAGACGGAGTGTGTTTACTGCGCGGTACGGACTGTAATTTATGTGTTTTGTGTGGATCTCAGAACAAACAGCGATTATTTCACTGTACAACATTAACTGACTGGTTTGTATAACTGAGACGGAGTGTGTTTACTGCGCGGTACGGACTGTATTTATGTGTTTTGTGTGGATCTCAGAACAAACAGCGATTATTCACTGTACAACATTAACTGACTGGTTTGTATAACTGAGACGGAGTGTGTTTACTGCGCGGTACGGACTGTATTTATGTGTTTTGTGTGGATCTGAGAACAAACAGCGATTATTTCACTGTACAACATTAACTGACTGGTTTGTATAACTGAGACGGAGTGTGTTTACTGCGCGGTACGGACTGTATTTATGTGTTTTGTGTGGATCTCAGAACAAACAGCGATTATTTCACTGTACAACATTAACTGACTGGTTTGTATAACTGAGACGGAGTGTGTTTACTGCGCGGTACGGACTGTATTTATGTGTTTTGTGTGGATCTCAGAACAAACAGCGATTATTTCACTGTACAACATTAACTGACTGGTTTGTATAACTGAGACGGAGTGTGTTTACTGCGCGGTACGGACTGTATTTATGTGTTTTGTGTGGATCTCAGAACAAACAGCGATTATTTCACTGTACAGCATTAAGTGACTGGTTTGTATAACTGAGACGGAGTGTGTTTACTGCGCGGTACGGACTGTATTTATGTGTTTTGTGTGAATCTCAGAACAAACAGCGATTATTTCACTGTACAGCATTAACTGACTGGTTTGTATAACTGAGACGGAGTGTGTTTACTGCGCGGTACGGACTAAATTTATGTTTTGTGTGGATCTCAGAACAAACAGCGATTATTTCACTGTACAACATTAACTGACTGGTTTGTATAACTGAGACGGAGTGTGTTTACTGCGCGGTACGGACTAAATTTATGTGTTTTGTGTGGATCTCAGAACAAACAGCGATTATTTCACTGTACAACATTAACTGACTGGTTTGTATAACTGAGACGGAGTGTGTTTACTGCGCGGTACGGACTGTATTTATGTGTTTTGTGTGGATCTCAGAACAAACAGCGATTATTTCACTGTACAGCATTAACTGACTGGTTTGTATAACTGAGACGGAGTGTGTTTACTGCGCGGTACGGACTGTATTTATGTGTTTGTGTGGATCTCAGAACAAACAGCGATTATTTCACTGTACAACATTAACTGACTGGTTTGTATAACTGAGACGGAGTGTGTTTACTGCGCGGTACGGACTGTATTTATGTGTTTTGTGTGGATCTGAGAACAAACAGCGATTATTTCACTGTACAACATTAACTGACTGGTTTGTATAACTGAGACGGAGTGTGTTTACTGCGCGGTACGGACTGTATTTATGTGTTTTGTGTGGATCTCAGAACAAACAGCGATTATTTCACTGTACAACATTAACTGACTGGTTTGTATAACTGAGACGGAGTGTGTTTACTGCGCGGTACGGACTGTATTTATGTGTTTTGTGTGGATCTGAGAACAAACAGCGATTATTTCACTGTACAACATTAACTGACTGGTTTGTATAACTGAGACGGAGTGTGTTTACTGCGCGGTACGGACTGTATTTATGTTTTGTGTGGATCTCAGAACAAACAGCGATTATTTCACTGTACAACATTAACTGACTGGTTTGTATAACTGAGACGGAGTGTGTTTACTGCGCGGTACGGACTAAATTTATGTGTTTTGTGTGGATCTCAGAACAAACAGCGATTATTTCACTGTACAACATTAACTGACTGGTTTGTATAACTGAGACGGAGTGTGTTTACTGCGCGGTACGGACTGTATTTATGTGTTTTGTGTGGATCTCAGAACAAACAGCGATTATTTCACTGTACAGCATTAACTGACTGGTTTGTATAACTGAGACGGAGTGTGTTTACTGCGCGGTACGGACTGTATTTATGTGTTTTGTGTGGATCTCAGAACAAACAGCGATTATTTCACTGTACAACATTAACTGACTGGTTTGTATAACTGAGACGGAGTGTGTTTACTGCGCGGTACGGACTGTATTTATGTGTTTTGTGTGGATCTGAGAACAAACAGCGATTATTTCACTGTACAACATTAACTGACTGGTTTGTATAACTGAGACGGAGTGTGTTTACTGCGCGGTACGGACTGTATTTATGTGTTTTGTGTGGATCTCAGAACAAACAGCGATTATTTCACTGTACAACATTAACTGACTGGTTTGTATAACTGAGACGGAGTGTGTTTACTGCGCGGTACGGACTGTATTTATGTGTTTTGTGTGGATCTGAGAACAAACAGCGATTATTTCACTGTACAACATTAACTGACTGGTTTGTATAACTGAGACGGAGTGTGTTTACTGCGCGGTACGGACTGTATTTATGTGTTTTGTGTGGATCTCAGAACAAACAGCGATTATTTCACTGTACAACATTAACTGACTGGTTTGTATAACTGAGACGGAGTGTGTTTACTGCGCGGTACGGACTGTATTTATGTGTTTTGTGTGGATCTCAGAACAAACAGCGATTATTTCACTGTACAACATTAACTGACTGGTTTGTATAACTGAGACGGAGTGTGTTTACTGCGCGGTACGGACTGTATTTATGTGTTTTGTGTGGATCTCAGAACAAACAGCGATTATTTCACTGTACAACATTAACTGACTGGTTTGTATAACTGAGACGGAGTGTGTTTACTGCGCGGTACGGACTGTATTTATGTGTTTTTGTGTGGATCTCAGAACAAACAGCGATTATTTCACTGTACAACATTAACTGACTGGTTTGTATAACTGAGACGGAGTGTGTTTACTGCGCGGTACGGACTGGGTCTTTATATAAAATTCAGGTTCAACTTAATCTTGACAGTGTCAATACCTGTCAGTACCACAGACACTTTCCTCCCCACATCAGCACTTTCCCTGCCCCACGTTTCCTCTGCCCACAGACAATCTTGTCTGCAGGTAACGACACTTTTCACTCGCAGCATTCCTCGCCGTGACTACACTTAGTCATCACAAGCCTGCCTGTGCCGAGGTCACGCAAAGGACTTCCATGTGTGCTCAACATGACGCCGTTCGATCTCCGCCTACTGCTGCATTCCCTTCAGCCTCTGCACAGTCTGCACTGGGCTGTCAACAGTGTTTCGTCCGGCTGCAATATCAAATGTTCTGACACTTTTCTTGTGTCTCTCAACGCCTCAGGCTACTGCAGACAGTACCTCAACTGAGGACATGACCGCTTCCTTTCACGTCCCTTCCAATTCACTACAGACTTACCATCCGCTTGACAGTGTAACATTGTGCTAAAACGGTAGCCACGCCCCCCGAACACACAAAAAGTGTAAACATTACCGTGTTCACAATATCCCGCCACTTGCCTCTACCCTAAGCCAGATCAATCCCATCCACGCCCTCGCCTTTTAAATAAGTAAATATGCACACACTTCATTTGGAAGTTCTGATATCTCATAACTTTCGAAATAAAACATCTATATGCATAGGCCTAATTACTGATGTCTTATATAATGTATTGTAGGGCTAATTGATATAACTGAAGGACCGAAATGTGTAGTATTTATTGATGATATTATTAAAAGCTTGTTGTGTGTGACGGCAATATGTATGCCGATACTAAAGGTTAAACTTAATTTAGCGGTCGTCGCTATATGTACCACCAGTTTAACATTCAACAATTCTACGTTCTGCCCACACAGTGTATTTATGTGTTTTGTGTGGATCTCGGAACAAACAGCGATTATTTCACTGTACAACATTAACTGACTGGTTTGTATAACTGAGACGGAGTGTGTTTACTGTGTGGTACGGACTGTATTTATGTGTTTTGTGTGGATCTCAGAACAAACAGCGATTATTTCACTGTACAACATTAACTGACTGGTTTGTATAACTGAGACGGAGTGTGTTTACTGCGCGGTACGGACTGTATTTATGTGTTTTGTGTGGATCTCGGAACAAACAGCGATTATTTCACTGTACAACATTAACTGATTGGTTTGTATAACTGAGACGGAGTGTGTTTACTGCGCGGTACGGACTGTATTTATGTGTTTTGTGTGGATCTCAGAACAAACAGCGATTATTTCACTGTACAGCATTAACTGACTGGTTTGTATAACTGAGACGGAGTGTGTTTACTGCGCGGTACGGACTGTATTTATGTGTTTTGTGTGGATCTCAGAACAAACAGCGATTATTTCACTGAACAACATTAACTGATTGGTTTGTATAACTGAGACGGAGTGTGTTTACTGCGCGGTACGGACTGTATTTATGTGTTTTGTGTGGATCTCAGAACAAACAGCGATTATTTCACTGAACAACATTAACTGATTGGTTTGTATAACTGAGACGGAGTGTGTTTACTGCGCGGTACGGACTGTATTTTTGTGTTTTGTGTGGATCTCAGAACAAACAGCGATTATTTCACTGAACAACATTAACTGATTGGTTTGTATAACTGAGACGGAGTGTGTTTACTGCGCGGTACGGACTGTATTTATGTGTTTTGTGTGGATCTCAGAACAAACAGCGATTATTTCACTGAACAACATTAACTGATTGGTTTGTATAACTGAGACGGAGTGTGTTTACTGCGCGGTACGGACTGTATTTATGTGTTTTGTGTGGATCTCAGAACAAACAGCGATTATTTCACTGTACAGCATTAACTGACTGGTTTGTGTAACTGAGACGGAGTGTGTTTACTGCGCGGTACGGACTGTATTTATGTGTTTTGTGTGGATCTCAGAACAAACAGCGATTATTTCACTGTACAACATTAACTGACTGGTTTGTATAACTGAGACGGAGTGTGTTTACTGCGCGGTACGGACTGTATTTATGTGTTTTGTGTGGATCTCAGAACAAACAGCGATTATTTCACTGTACAGCATTAACTGACTGGTTTGTATAACTGAGACGGAGTGTGTTTACTGCGCGGTACGGACTGTATTTATGTGTTTTGTGTGGATCTCAGAACAAACAGCGATTATTTCACTGAACAACATTAACTGATTGGTTTGTATAACTGAGACGGAGTGTGTTTACTGCGCGGTACGGACTGTATTTATGTGTTTTGTGTGGCTCTCAGAACAAACAGCCATTATTTCACTGTACAGCATTAACTGACTGGTTTGTGTAACTGAGACGGAGTGTGTTTACTGCGCGGTACGGACTGTATTTATGTGTTTTGTGTGGATCTCAGAACAAACAGCGATTATTTCACTGTACAACATTAACTGACTGGTTTGTATAACTGAGACGGAGTGTGTTTACTGCGCGGTACGGACTGTATTTATGTGTTTTGTGTGGATCTCAGAACAAACAGCGATTATTTCACTGTACAACATTAACTGACTGGTTTGTATAACTGAGACGGAGTGTGTTTACTGCGCGGTACGAGCTGAGTCTTTATATAGGGTTAAGGTTCATTTTAGCCTGTAAAGTGTTAAAGGACAGAAGACACAATAATACATTTTAAGATTAAAGCAGTGTGAATAAACATGCATACTGTGCTGAGTGGTATATATTTAAATATCCAGCTCGTACCGCGCAGTAAACACACTTTACATAAACATACAGTCCGTACCGCGCAGTAAATACACTTTACATAAACATACAGTCCGTACCGCGCAGTAAACACACTCCGTCTCAGTTATACAAACCAGTCAGTTAATGCTGTACAGTGAAATAATCGCTGTTTGTTCTGAGATCCACACAAAACACATAAATACAGTCCGTACCGCGCAGTAAACACACTCCGTCTCAGTTATACAAACCAGTCAGTTAATGCTGTACAGTGAAATAATCGCTGTTTGTTCTGAGATCCACACAAAACACATAAATACAGTCCGTACCGCGCAGTAAACACACTCCGTCTCAGTTATACAAACCAGTCAGTTAGTGCTGTACAGTGAAATAATCGCTGTTTGTTCTGAGATCCACACAAAACACATAAATACAGTCCGTACCGCGCAGTAAACACACTCCGTCTCAGTTATACAAACCAGTCAGTTAATGCTGTACAGTGAAATAATCGCTGTTTGTTCTGAGATCCACACAAAACACATAAATACACTGTGTGGGCAGAACGTAGAGTTCTTTTGTTAAAGCAGTCTGTGATGTGTCAAGACAAATTCCTTCCATCTCTGCTTGTAAAAGGGAGGCTCGTTAAGGATGAACCGCGTGTCCTAAGCATTCTAATGTTTATGGAATGCTCAATGTAGGGCCGGCACACCTCTGTGTGTTCGAGAGGAGCGAGGAGAAGAGAGGGCAATGTAGGTTAGATGAGTTCTTTCGCCGAGGATGTAGGCCGGCTATATACACGGAGCACACCTCGAAGGCTCAGTTCAGTTGCTGGTCAGTAGCGGTACTTCAAGCAGCAAGCAGCAGGTAAGGCGTCTGAGTCTTTTGACAGTGCTCTGGGCCGAGACAAAGTGTGATATTTTATACAGGGTGTTCTTAATTACGTGTAACACATGTAGGACCGTGTTCTCACCTTAAACTGAAGCCACTCTGACAGACGAAAGTGTAATGCTTTATACAGGATCATTCCAAATTAATAAAATAAATGTGAAGTGCTCCACCCGTAAAGTAAAACCACTGTGACTAAACAAAATTATATTTTTATACAAGGTTTTTCTTAATTACTTAAAATAAATGTAAGGCTGTTATAACCTTAAAACGGAGCTACTTTGACCAGATAAGCGTCATATTTTATACAGGATCATTTCTAATTACACACAAGGAGTGTAAGACTTTGTTCTACCTTAAAATGGAGACATTCTGACCTGACAATTGTAATACTTTATACAGGGTCACTCCTTAATACATAAAATAAATGTAAGGCCATGTTCTAACCTTATAACAAAACACTATTACGAGACAAAAATGTGATATTTATGCTCAATGAGACTCGATGCACTGTGATGCTGCACGGCATAAAATAAAGGTAAGGTCACGTTTGTACTGCTAAAATGAATCAAAACAGTACCTATAAAGACGGCCACAGCTGCTTCATAAACGATATATGGCAAAGGAAGAATTACCTCATCTAGTGTCGCAAGGGTGGGCCGGGATAACTTAGTTGGTGTAGTGACTGTACTCTGGGCTGGACGATCAAGGAGCAATGGTTCGATTCCCGGTAGAGGCAAGAGATTTATCTCTTCTCCAAAGCCTTCAGCTCGTCCCTGGAGCCCACCCAGCATATGGGTACAGGGGACTATCTCCACGGGAGTAAAGCAGCCGAGACGCGAAGCTAACCACTTGTCTGCATCTAGTGCAGAGGTTAAGAATGAGTGGCTATATACATTCTTCATGGCATATTCATGGAGAACGTGTACAGTAGCAAGCACCATTGCAACAGAGACACACTGTGTGCTCTGTGTGTGCTGGAGTTCCCGCTGATCGTAATTGCGACGTGAAGCAGTTGCTGGATTGTCACTACACAGGTCGATGGTTCTGTAGCCTACATGATCACCTGATCTCACTTCAGCCGATTTCTACTTGTGAAGCCACGTGAAGGGCACAGTTTAATGGCAAAGGGTCAACAAGTGGAACTAGGTTTGGCCTTTGAGTGCAGCGAATACGACAACACTACGAGAACACTACGACAACACCACGACACTACAACACTACGACACTAAAACACTACGAGAACACTACGACAACACACTACGACACTACAACACTACAACACTACGAAAACACTACGACACTACAACACTACGACAACACTACGACACTACAACACTACAACACTACGAGAACACTACGACAAAACCACGGCATTACAACACTACGACACTAAAACGCTACGAGAACACTACGACACTACAACACTACGACAACACTACGAGAAACACTACGACCCACTACGACCACTACGACACTACAACACTACAACACTACGACACTATAACACAACGACGCATGACTGAAAATGTTAAGCTTTTAACGTCACAGGGCTCGGTTGTGCGTTACAAGTATTGGACAGCTTCTAGACCAGGGGTGACCAAACCGCGGCTCGCGAGACACATGCGGCTCTTTGACATATAATGTGCGGCTCGCGTAAATATGTTGGCTTAGCTCCTTTTTGCATTACAATTCATATAAAAGGTAAAT
This sequence comes from Reticulitermes speratus, assembly GCA_021186555.1. Classification (NCBI taxonomy): domain Eukaryota; kingdom Metazoa; phylum Arthropoda; class Insecta; order Blattodea; family Rhinotermitidae; genus Reticulitermes; species Reticulitermes speratus. The sequence continues at coordinate 2,229,671 of JAJKFL010000026.1, forward strand.
AAAAAGTTTTCAAGCTCTATAATTATTTACCGGTATAAACTGAGAGTCCGCTGGATTAAAACGTAAGTTTAATGTTCATGGTGAGTAAATATATTTAAGAATTTTTGTAACAAAATGTGCGTGTAACAATAAAAACGTGTGCGTAATATTTGTTCATGTCTTGCGGCTCTGAAACATCTAAAGTTTATCGTATATGGCTCTTGCGGTAATCGAGTTTGGCCACCCTTGATGTAGACAAACGTTGTAAAGATTCTGTGAACTTTTAAAATCTGCTGCATTAATACCGTAGAAATCGAATAAACAATTACGCTCCTGAAATACGTTGTCTCATTTGATTTTCTGCTGCTTCTAGTTCTCACTAACAACACGATTGGAACCATACGTCTATAGCATAAGAACTCCCCGGTTTCATTTTAGAAGCAGAATACGGCCCTCATACTAACTTCATGTAACTAAGAATCACCCTGTATATATATCGTACATAAATGGTAATTCCTTGATTTTCTATCATTAGGTAGCAGTCGTGTTATATAAACAGAAGACGGCATAAATTGGCAGCAGTAGGAAGTGTCTATGTTTGAGTGTCTATTGCGGTATCTGCCACTCACAAAGACAGTTCAAGCTGCACGCATTCGGTGAGAAAGTGATATCGAACTTTTCTTCAAGCGCTGTAACGTAGAACAGTGTAGCAATAGAATGACTAACTGTGCAAATAATTACAATGGACTTCATATTTTTTTTCAATGGCTCGACAGCCCCTTGGGGGCCTAGGCCGCCTCATTTTCGAGGCTTCACGATCACACTTTTTAGACACACCACACGCGGTAGGACTCCTCTGGACGAGTGATCAGCCCGTCGCAGAAACTTCTACCTGACAACACACAACACTCACAACAGACATACCTCAATGCCTCAGGCGGGATTCGAACCCACAATGCCAGTAAGCGAGCGGCCGCAGACCCACGCCTTAGACTGCGCGGCCACTGGGATCGGCTGGGCTTCATACGAGTCGGCTTACTATGTTAGCAGTTACCAATAACAGCAAAATACACCGTTAGTATGCAGCAGCGAAAGGTACGACCGAGATGGTATTTGTGTGCCCACAAGTGACAGACAAATTTGACAGCACACTTGGTATTTGTGTGACCACAAGTGACAGACAAATTTGACAGCACACTGGTATTTGTGTGCCCACAAGTGACAGACAAATTTGACAGCACACTTGGTATTTGTGTGCCCACAAGTGACTGACAAATTTGACAGCACACTTGGTATTTGTGTGCCCCAAAATTGACAGACAAATTTGACAGCACACCTGGTATTTGTGTGCCCACAAGTGACAGACAAATTTGACAGCACACCTGGTATTTGTGTGCCCACAAGTGACAGACAAATTTGACAGCACACTTGGTATTTGTGTGCCCACAAGTGACAGACAAATTTGACAGCACACTTGGTATTTGTGTGCCCACAAGTGACTGACAAATTTGACAGCACAATTGGTATTTGTGTGCCCACAAGTGACAGACAAATTTGACAGCACAATTGGTATTTGTGTGCCCACAAGTGACAGACAAATTTGACAGCACAATTGGTATTTGTGTGCCCACAAAGTGACAGACAAATTTGACAGCACAATTGGTATTTGTGTGCCCACAAGTGACAGACAAATTTGACAGCACACTTGGTATTTCTGTGCCACATGTGACAGACAAATTTGACAGCACACTTGGCACTTGTGTGCCCACAAGTGACAGACAAATTTGACAGCACACTTGGTATTTCTGTGCCCACATGTGACAGACAAATTTGACAGCACACTTGGTATTTCTGTGCCCACATGTGACAGACAAATTTGACAGCACACTTGGTAGTTCTGTGCCCACAAGTGACAGACAAATTTGACAGCACACTTGGTATTTGTGTGCCCACAATTGACAGAAAAATTTGACAGCACACTTTGTATTTGTGTGCCCACAAGTGACAGACAAATTTGACAGCACACTTGGTATTTGTGTGCCCACAAGTGACAGAAAAATTTGACAGCACACTTGGTATTTGTGTGCCCACAAGTGACAGACAAATTTGACAGCACACTTGGCATTTGTGTGCCCGCAAGTGACAGACAAATTTGACAGTACACTTTGTATTTCTGTGCCACATGTGACAGACAAATTTGACAGCACACTTGGCATTTGTGTGCCCACAAGTGACAGACAAATTTGACAGCACACTTGGTATTTCTGTGCCCACATGTGACAGACAAATTTGACAGCACACTTGGTATTTCTGTGCCCACATGTGACAGACAAATTTGACAGCACACTTGGCATTTGTGTGCCCACAAGTGACAGACAAATTTGACAGCACAATTGGTATTTCTGTGCCCACACGTGACAGACAAATTTGACAGCACACTTGGTATTTTTGTGCCCACAATTGACAGACAAATTTGACAGCACACTTGGTATTTGTGTGCCCACAAGTGACAGACAAATTTGACAGCACACTTGGTATTGGTGTGCCCACAAGTGACAGACAAATTTTACAGCACACTTGGTATTTGTGTGCCCACAATTGACAGACAAATTTGACAGCACACTTGGTATTTGTGTGCCCACAATTGAGACAAATTTGACAGCACACTTGGTATTTGTGTGCCCACAATTGACAGACAAATTTGACAGCACACTTGGTATTTGTGTGCCCACAATTGACAGAAAAATTTGACAGCACACTTGCAGTTAGCACCATTTAGTGCACATTAGTGTTCCAAACATGGTTGTAGCATGAATATTCAGCGAAATTGTGATTTAAAAGCGTCGCATATACGATAATTGTGTATAAGGGTAAGGTTACGTATGGCGTGATGCTGATGAATGTAACGGGCTGCAGAATTAAAGGTTAACTACTGTGTCCGTATTTTATCTGACAACTATCACTTGTCACTTCCCGCCTTTAATGCCCCACGAATGTGGACTAACGTCTGAGTGGGCTGCGTTAATATGATAGGCAAACCGACAGGAAGTGGAAAGCGACAGTTTTCAAATAAAATAATGATTCTATATAAGGACTCCTTTTTTCTGGGTTATGACGCTACGTAAGTGGGTGATCGGAACCCGACGTTTCGAGACGACCCTTTAAGCTTATGACAATAAGATGTATCGAAACGTCGGGGTTCGATTAGACAATGAAGCAGCGTCATACGCCAGAACAGAATCGTCAGCTTCACCGCTACGAAAACCTCCAAACCCGCATCACCCTATATTATCACATAGAAGTAAGCAGGCCTATAAGGCCGTGCCATGACTCAGTCGGTTAGTCGCCGGCCTCTCACCTCGAAGGTCCGGTTTCGATCCCGGGTCAGTCCGTGTGGAATTTGTGGTGGACAAAGTTGCACTAGGACAGGTTTTTCTCCCAGTACTTCGGTTTTCCCCTGTCAATTTCATTCCACCGGTGCTCCATTACACGAAAAAAACTAATCTTCATCACAGGGTTACACAATAAGCCTTAAGGCTGCGGTGCGTCCGTAGCATCTGCTGCGGGACCCTTCACTACCCCCCAAAAATAAGGCCTATGAAGAACTAGTTCAGGGGAAAAGATTAGAAAATATGGGCCCACAAATTAGGCTAGTCCTGACACGTAGCAATCCACCAAGGGTCGCATGTCGACAGAATAACAAGACAGAAACATCTACGTCCGGTTTCAACCACTGCGGTATTTGATGTGACGTCATGCGATCGTCGTGTATTTACCTGCACAAACGACTATTTCGTGCGAGATATTCACATATGCCGGAGGCAGGCTGCAACGGCATTTCAAACCAGTTTGCTTCCTTCAAGATTACGACTGTGGCTCTTCATGGCGATACCGTAATGACAGGCTGCAAAACTGTCTATTGGCTTATCCGGGTCTGTCTGTCTGCATGGCACAAGTACAGAATTGCCTAAAGAATTTATATGAAATGTAACACTGGGAAGTTAGCCGTGCCATGGCTCAGGCGGTTAGCCGTCGGCCTCTCACCGCGGAGCCACGGGTTCGATCCCGGATCAGTCCGTGTGGGATTTGTGGTGGACAAAGTGGCACTGGGACAGGTTTTTCCCCGATTACTTCGGTTTTCCCCTGTCAATTTCATTCCACCGGTGCTCCATTACACGAAAAAGCTAATCATCTTTCATCTTCGTCACAGGTTGCACAATAAGCCTCAAGGCTGCGGTGCGTCCGTATTATCTGCTGCGGGGCCCTGATGTTGAACTAAAACTTTTACGCCCACGACGCATTTAAGTTGTGCGTTACGTAAGATTCTGAGCATAAATACAGACTATTTCCTATACAACATGGAGTGATGTTTGTAATGCAGACGGACAGTGTTTTCTGTGAGGTACGGAATTAAGTTTTATATATACTTTGGATAGAAGTCAGTGTTAAGATAAAACATTTAAAGCGCTATACGGCAGTTACCTGCAGGCACTCAGCAACAACTTGCACACTTTCAGAATAAATCGCTTTTAGGCTGATATGGAACGAGGACAGAGCGTTACCATTGGGCTGTGTTGCTCGGTTGCTGTACATTCGTGCCTGTACCTGATGTGCCTGCACTGCAGCTCAGTCGGTCACATCGTACGGTACCGTGTGACGGTGACACAGACGACAGGTCAAGTCCACTGCAGGCGGTCTGTCCAACTTCGTGACCGGCTCTACAATCGACTGTGTTCACTAGCGCTGAACTGCTTCACAGCTAATCATATGTTGGTTTATTTCACGGCTTTGTCAGACTACGAAATGCTGTGGTAAGAGGATTGGAAACGGCGAAGACTACAGTCTTGTGGGATGTGACGTCGTGTTACTGACAAACGTAATATGACGTCGTGTTTATGATAAACGTAATAAGATGTCGTGTTTATGATAAACGTAATATGATGTCGTGTTTATGATAAACGTAATATGATGTCGTGTTTATGATAAACGTAATATGATGTCGTGTTTATGATAAACGTAATATGATGTCGTGTTACTGATAAACGTAATATGATGTCGTGTTACTGATAAACGTAATATGACGTCGTGTTTATGATAAACGTAATATGACGTCGTGTTACTGACAAACGTAATATAACGTCGTGTTTATAATAAACGTAATATGACGTGTTTATGATAAACGTAATATGATGTCGTGTTACTGATAAACGTAATATGACGTCGTGTTTATGATAAACGTAATATGACGTCGTGTTTATGATAAACGTAATATGATGTCGTGTTTATGATAAACGTAATATGACGTCGTGTTACTGACAAACGTAATATGACGTCGTGTTTATGATAAACGTAATATGATGTCGTGTTACTGATAAACGTAATATGACGTCGTGTTTATGATAAACGTAATATGACGTCGTGTTACTGATAAACGTAATATGACGCCGTGTTTATGATAAACGTAATATGACGTCGTGTTGCTGACAAACGTAATATGACGTCGTGTTTATGGTAAACGTAATATGACGTCGTGTTATGGTAAACGTAATATGACGTCGTGTTATGGTAAACGTAATATGACGTCGTGTTTATGATAAACGTAATATGACGGCGTGTTTATGATAAACGTAATATGACGTCGCGTTACTGATAAACGTAATATGACGCCGTGTTTATAATAAACGTAATATGATGTCGTGTTACTGATAAACGTAATATGACGCCGTGTTTATGGTAAACGTAATATAACGCCGTGTTTATGATAAACGTAATGTGACGCCGTGTTTATGCTAAGCGGAATATGGCGCCGTGCTTACGATAAACGTAATATGACGCCGTGTTTATGATAAACGTAACATGACGCCGTGTTTCTGATAAGCGGGATATGACGCCGTGTTTCTGATAAACGTAATATGACGTCGTGTTTATGATAAACGTAATATGACGCCGTGTTTATGATAAACGTAACATGACGCCGTGTTTCTGATAAGCGGGATATGACGCCGTGTTTATGATAAACGTAATATGATGTCGTGTTTATGATAAACGTAATATGACGTGTTTATGATAAACGTAATATGACGCAGTGTTTACGATAAACGTAATATGACGCCGTGTTTCTGATAAACGTAATATGACGCCGTGTTTACGATAAACGTAATATGACGCCGTATTTACGATAAACGTATCATGACACCGTGTTTATGATAAACGTAATATGATGTAGTGTTACTGATAAACGTAATATGACGCCGTGTTTATGGTAAACGTAATATGACGCCGTGTTTATGATAAACGTAATGAGACGCCGTGTTTATGCTAAGCGGAATATGGCGCCGTGCTTACGATAAACGTAATATGACGCCGTGTTTATGATAAACGTAACATGACGCCGTGTTTCTGATAAGCAGGATATGACGCCGTGTTTCTGATAAACGTAATATGACGCCGTTTTTATGATAAACGTAATATGACGCCGTGTTTATTATAAACGTAACATGACGCCGTGTTTCTGATAAGCGGGATATGACGCCGTGTTTATGATAAACGTAATATGACGTGTTTATGATAAACGTAATATGACGCCGTGTTTACGATAAACGTAATATGACGCCGTGTTTCTGATAAACGTAATATGACACCGTGTTTACGATAAACGTAATATGACGCCGTATTTACGATAAACGTATCATGACACCGTGTTTCTTATAAACGTAATATGACGCTGGGTGGGCCCCAGGGCCGGTCTGGATGGGTGCTGAAAATCTCGCCCCCACCGGGATTGGATCCCCTGACCGTCCAGCCCGTAGCGAGTCGCTATACCGACTGAGCTATCGCGGCCCACACACACTTGTTGTGCCTCTCTTAAACCTCTGCACCCTTCCTTAGCCTTCGACTAACACAGGTATATCCGTATTATTATCACATCATTCTGCCCTTCTCACCACCACAATTCTGATTACAGCACCTTGACTGTAAATACGTCACTGTGTGCAGGCCACCGGCACACACAGTGCAGAGGTTGCTTCGTGTTCACGTATTGTGGTGTGTGACGCCGTGTTTATGGGCGAGTGGTTACCGAGCTTGCGAAGGACTGTGTTGCTCTCATCTTCAGGGGCAAGCAGTGCAAGAACAACGCGTAACCCGGAAGTAGAAGGCAATACAACCCTTCAAAATCGCGGGGAACTGCTGGACCAGCAACAGAGCATCACATGCTGACGTCGTGGCGTGCTAGTGCTAGTGCTAGTGCTAGTGCTAGTGCTAGTGCTAGTGCTAGTGCTAGTGCTAGTGCTAGTGCCCTCGCTGTTTTATTTACTGCTGCATTCCTACTCAGCACATTGTTAGCCGATCAGTTCTGAAAATGTTAGAGTTTCTGCGATCAATCGTGGCACAATGTTACAGATACTGCGATCATTCGTGACAAAATGTTACAGATACTGCGATCATTCGTGACAATGTTACATATACTGCGATCATTCGTGACACAATGTTACAGATACTGCGATCATTCGTGACAATGTTACAGATTCTGCGATCATTCGTGACAATGTTACAGATAATGCGATCATTCGTGACAATGTTACAGATTCTGCGATCATTCGTGACAATGTTACAGACTCTGCTATCATTCGTGACACAATGTTACAGATAATGCGATAATTCGTGACAATGTTACATAATGGATCATTCGTGACAATGTTACAGATTCTGCGACAATTCGTGATAAAACGTTACAGATACTGCGAAAATTCGTGATAAAACGTTACAGATACTGCGATCATTCGTGACAATGTTACAGGTAATGCGATCATTCGTGACAATGTTACATATACTGCGATCATTCGTGACAATGTTACATATACTGCGATCATTCGTGACAATGTTACAGATACTGCGATCATTCGTGACAATGTTATAGATACTGCGATCAATCGTGACAATGTTACAGATACTGCGATCATTCGTGACAATGTTACAGATACTGCGATCAATCGTGACAATGTTCAAGATACTGCGATCATTCGTGGCACAATGTTACAAATACTGCGTCATTCGTGACAATGTTACAGATACTGCGATCATTCGTGACAATGTTACAGATACTGCGATCATTCGTGACAATGTTACAGATACTGCGATCATTCGTGACAATGTTACAGATACTGCGATCATTCGTGACAATGTTACAGATACTGCGATCATTCGTGACAATGTTACAGATACTGCGATCATTCGTGACAATGTTACAGATACTGCGATCATTCGTGACAATGTTACAGATACTGCGATCATTCGTGACAATGTTACAGATACTGCGATCATTCGTGACAATGTTACAGATACTGCGATCATTCGTGACAATGTTACAGATACTGCGATCATTCGTGACAATGTTACAGATACTGCGATAATTCGTGACAATGTTACAGATACTGCGATCATTCGTGACAATGTTACAGATACTGCGATCATTCGTGACAATGTTACAGATACTGCGATCATTCGTGACAATGTTACAGATACTGCGATCATTCGTGACAATGTTACAGATACTGCGATCATTCGCGACTACAATGCTACTTTTACAATCTCCCACGATTTGCCACACATGGGATGCTTTCCCAGACACAATCAATGTCATTATTTCTTACATTCAGTTTACCGGCTGTAACACTGAATCACGGTCGCACAAACATATAGCGCACACTTCTTAGGAGCCATCAGTGGAAGTGAATTCTGCACTAAGCTGAATAATTAGGTGGGCCCCCAATTACTTCACGGTCCATCTGAGCAATATTAAATCACCCTGAAGTTGGAGGAACACGTTCCTTCGAAACGTAGAAACAAACCTTTACGGCATTATGTAAACCCCCCCCCCCCAAAAAGGGCTGTCCTTTGCTTGTTCCCATGGCTCGCGCCTTGTGCAGTCCGCAACCGTGTGCGGCCTACATTGGCACTGACTGGACGACAAGTGGAATGAAAACGTTCTTAGCCAATGGCCCAGTTCCGTAGCGGAAGTGACCTGCCTTGGATTCGAACCTTCTTCGCGGCTTTTTTTGAGGGCAAATGCAAGCGGTGCTTATCCGAAAGCTTAGATTTGGAGTGACCCAGTGACAGGTCGTGTCACGCAGCACACACACGTCTCGCATTCCGACAGGTCTTACGCACAACCCGGACACGATAACGTTTGTGGCACGCGATACACAGGACGATCACGATACTTCGGCGACGCACACAGTTCTTGAGAAGCCGATGATCGCTCAGTTGGCCTAGAAATTCTCTGCCTTTAACCCGGCACCAGCAGGTACTTTCCACACCGATCAGACCGGGTATAAGGCCTACTCATCGGGTACAGCGAGGTATTCCATTGGGGAGAAAGTGACCGGGGCGTAAATTTGACCAATCACCTACATCTAGTGCCGGAGTTGAAACTACGTGGAACCGTACCTCCTTCTGTGAAGAGCAACGTGTAGATGTATGAATGAGTATTGAGCATTGGTGGAATGATACTGACAGGGGAAACTGAAGTACTGGGAGAGAAACATTATACAGCGTTGGTGGTAGATGTATGAATGTGTATGGAGCATTGGTGGAATGATACTGACAGGGGAAACTGAAGTACTGGGAGAGAAACATTATACAGCGTTGGTGGTAGATGTATGAATGTGTATGGAGCATTGGTGGAATTATACTGACAGGGGAAACTGAAGTACTGGGAGAGAAACATTATACAGCGTTGGTGGTAGATGTATGAATGAGTATTGAGCATTGGTGGAATGATACTGACAGGGGAAACTGAAGTACTGGGAGAGAAACATTATACAGCGTTGGTGGTAGATGTATGAATGAGTATGGAGCATTGGTGGAATGATACTGACAGGGGAAACTGAAGTACTGGGAGAGAAACATTATACAGCGTTGGTGGTAGATGTATGAATGAGTATGGAGCATTGGTGGAATTATACTGACAGGGGAAACTGAAGTACTGGGAGAGAAACATTATACAGCGTTGGTGGTAGATGTATGAATGAGTATTGAGCATTGGTGGAATGATACTGACAGGGGAAACTGAAGTACTGGGAGAGAAACATTATACAGCGTTGGTGGTAGATGTATGAATGAGTATGGAGCATTGGTGGAATGATACTGACAGGGGAAAACTGAAGTACTGGGAGAGTAACATTATACAGCGTTGGTGGTAGATGTATGAATGAGTATGGAGCATTGGTGGAATGATACTGACAGGGGAAACTGAAGTACTGGGAGAGAAACATTATACAGCGTTGGTGGTAGATGTATGAATGAGTATGGAGCATTGGTGGAATGATACTGACAGGGGGAAACTGAAGTACTGGGAGAGAAACATTATACAGCGTTGGTGGTAGATGTATGAATGAGTATGGAGCGTTGGTGGAATGATACTGACAGGGTAACTGAAGTACTGGGAGAAAAACATTATACAGCGTTGTGGTGTAGATGGATGAATGAGTATGGAGCGTTGGTGGAATGATACTGACAGGGGAAACTGAAGTACTGGGAGAGTAACATTATACAGCGTTGGTGGTAGATGTATGAATGAGTATGGAGCATTGGTGGAATGATACTGACAGGGGAAACTGAAGTACTGGGAGAGAAACATTATACAGCGTTGGTGGTAGATGTATGAATGAGTATGGAGCATTGGTGGAATGATACTGACAGGGGAAAACTGAAGTACTGGGAGAGAAACATTATACAGCGTTGGTGGTAGATGTATGAATGAGTATGGAGCATTGGTGGAATGATACTGACAGGGGAAACTGAAGTACTGGGAGAGAAACATTATACAGCGTTGGTGGTAGATGTATGAATGAGTATGGAGCATTGGTGGAATGATACTGACAGGGGAAACTGAAGTACTGGGAGAGAAACATTATACAGCGATGGTGGTAGATGTATGAATGAGTATGGAGCATTGGTGGAATGATACTGACAGGGGAAAACTGAAGTACTGGGAGAGAAACATTATACAGCGTTGGTGGTAGATGTATGAATGAGTATGGAGCATTGGTGGAATGATACTGACAGGGGAAACTGAAGTACTGGGAAACATTATACAGCGTTGGTGGTAGATGTATGAATGAGTATGGAGCATTGGTGGAATGATACTGACAGGGGAAACTGAAGTACTGGGAGAGAAACATTATACAGCGTTGGTGGTAGATGTATGAATGAGTATGGAGCATTGGTGGAATGATACTGACAGGGGAAACTGAAGTACTGGAGAGAAACATTATACAGCGTTGGTGGTAGATGTATGAATGAGTATGGAGCATTGGTGGAATGATACTGACAGGGGAAACTGAAGTACTGGGAGAGAAACATTATACAGCGTTGGTGGTAGATGTATGAATGAGTATGGAACATTGGTGGAATGATACTGACAGGGGAAACTGAAGTACTGGGAGAGAAACATTATACAGCGTTGGTGGTAGATGTATGAATGAGTATGGAGCATTGGTGGAATGATACTGACAGGGGAAAACTGAAGTACTGGGAGAGAAACATTATACAGCGTTGGTGGTAGATGTATGAATGAGTATGGAGCATTGGTGGAATGATACTGACAGGGGAAACTGAAGTACTGGGAGAGAAACATTATACAGCGTTGGTGGTAGATGTATGAATGAGTATGGAGCATTGGTGGAATGATACTGACAGGGAAACTGAAGTACTGGGAGAGAAACATTATACAGCGTTGGTGGTAGATGTATGAATGAGTATGGAGCATTGGTGGAATGATACTGACAGGGAAACTGAAGTACTGGGAGAGAAACATTATACAGCGTTGGTGGTAGATGTATGAATGAGTATGGAGCATTGGTGGAATTATACTGACAGGGGAAACTGAAGTACTGGGAGAGAAACATTATACAGCGTTGGTGGTAGATGTATGAATGAGTATTGAGCATTGGTGGAATGATACTGACAGGGGAAACTGAAGTACTGGGAGAGAAACATTATACAGCGTTGGTGGTAGATGTATGAATGAGTATGGAGCATTGGTGGAATGATACTGACAGGGGAAAACTGAAGTACTGGGAGAGTAACATTATACAGCGTTGGTGGTAGATGTATGAATGAGTATGGAGCATTGGTGGAATGATACTGACAGGGGAAACTGAAGTACTGGGAGAGAAACATTATACAGCGTTGGTGGTAGATGTATGAATGAGTATGGAGCATTGGTGGAATGATACTGACAGGGGGAAACTGAAGATACTGGGAGAGAAACATTATACAGCGTTGGTGGTAGATGTATGAATGAGTATGGAGCGTTGGTGGAATGATACTGACAGGGGTAACTGAAGTACTGGGAGAAAAACATTATACAGCGTTGGTGGTAGATGGATGAATGAGTATGGAGCGTTGGTGGAATGATACTGACAGGGAAACTGAAGTACTGGGAGAGTAACATTATACAGCGTTGGTGGTAGATGTATGAATGAGTATGGAGCATTGGTGGAATGATACTGACAGGGGAAACTGAAGTACTGGGAGAGAAACATTATACAGCGTTGGTGGTAGATGTATGAATGAGTATGGAGCATTGGTGGAATGATACTGACAGGGGAAAACTGAAGTACTGGGAGAGAAACATTATACAGCGTTGGTGGTAGATGTATGAATGAGTATGGAGCATTGGTGGAATGATACTGACAGGGGAAACTGAAGTACTGGGAGAGAAACATTATACAGCGTTGGTGGTAGATGTATGAATGAGTATGGAGCATTGGTGGAATGATACTGACAGGGGAAACTGAAGTACTGGGAGAGAAACATTATACAGCGTTGGTGGTAGATGTATGAATGAGTATGGAGCATTGGTGGAATGATACTGACAGGGGAAAACTGAAGTACTGGGAGAGAAACATTATACAGCGTTGGTGGTAGATGTATGAATGAGTATGGAGCATTGGTGGAATGATACTGACAGGGAAACTGAAGTACTGGGAGAGAAACATATACAGCGTTGGTGGTAGATGTATGAATGAGTATGGAGCATTGGTGGAATGATACTGACAGGGAAACTGAAGTACTGGGAGAGAAACATTATACAGCGTGGTGGTAGATGTATGAATGAGTATGGAGCATTGGTGGAATGATACTGACAGGGGAAAACTGAAGTACTGGAGAGAGAAACATTATACAGCGTTGGTGGTAATGTATGAATGAGTATGGAGCATTGGTGGAATGATACTGACAGGGGAAACGAAGTACTGGGAGAGAAACATTATACAGCGTTGGTGGTAGATGTATGAATGAGTATGGAGCTTGGTGGAATGATACTGACAGGGAAACTAAGTACTGGGAGAGAACATTATACAGCGATGGTGTAGATGTATGAATGAGTATGGAGCATTGTGGAATGATACTGACAGGGGAAACTGAAGTACTGGGAGAGAAACATTATACAGCGTTGGTGGTAGTATATGAATGAGTATGGAGCATATGGTGAATGATACTGACAGGGGAAACTGAAGTACTGGGAAAACATATACAGCGTTGGTGGTAGATGTATGAATGAGTATGGAGCATTGGTGGAATGATACTGACAGGGAAACTGAAGTACTGGGAGAGAAATATTATACAGCGTTGGTGGTAGATGATGAATGAGTATGGAGCATTGGTGGAATGATACTGAGCAGGGAAAACTGAAGTACTGGGAGAGAAACATTATACAGCGTTGGTGGTAGATGTATGAATGAGTATGGAGTATTGGTGAATGATACTGACAGGGAAAACTGAAGTACTGGGAGAAACATATTACAGCTTTGGTGTAAAATGATGAATGAGTATGGACATTGGTGGAATGATACTGACAGGGTAACTGAAGTACTGGAGAGAAACATATACAGCGTTAGTGGTCAGATGTATGTGAATGACATTGGTGAATGATCTGACCAGGAACTAAGTACTGGAAGAAACCCTAGCACTTGTGGTAACATGACGGTACGACATTGTGAAATACTGCAGTGGACTAATACTGACACGTCCATGAAATTAAGATACTGAGATGTAATATAAGACGGAACGAATCGTACTGGAGAAACACATTATAACAGTCGTTATGTTGTCATGAATATGAATGGTATGATCATGGTACCGACATAAACTACAGCCGTACCGAGTAACAACAGATACATTTCAACAGCGTTGTGTACATGTAGAAATAATGCTGTTTGTTCTGAGATAAAACCAATACGGACGAGAAACACACGTTGTTAAATTCATGAATGGTAGTGAGCTTTGTGAGTACATTATCCGTACCGCGCAGTAAACAACACTCCGTCTCAGTTTACAAACCAGTCAGTTAATGTTGTACAGTGAAATAATCGCTGTTTGTTCTGAGATCCACACAAAACACATGCATACAGTCCGTACCGCGCAGTAAACACACTCCGTCTCAGTTATAACAAACCAGTCAGTTAATGCTGTACAGTGAAATAATCGCTGTTTGTTCTGAGATCCACACAAAACACATGCATACAGTCCGTACCGCGCAGTAAACACACTCCGTCTCAGTTATACAAACCAGTCAGTTAATGCTGTACAGTGAAATAATCGCTGTTTGTTCTGAGATCCACACAAAACACATAAATACAGTCCGTACCGCGCAGTAAACACACTCCGTCTCAGTTATACAAACCAGTCAGTTAATGTTGTACAGTGAAATAATCGCTGTTTGTTCTGAGATCCACACAAAACACATAAATACAGTCCGTACCGCGCAGTAAACACACTCCGTCTCAGTTATACAAACCAGTCAGTTAATGTTGTACAGTGAAATAATCGCAGTTTGTTCTGAGATCCACACAAAACACATAAATACACTGTGTGGGCAGAACGTAGAATTGTTGAATGTTAAACATGATGGTACGTATAGTGACCATGGCTTCACGTTCCGTAATACTCACCTTCATGACAATTCGAAGCCCAGTACCTCTCCTCTCACTAGCAACTGGGTTACACAGACAACATCGCTTTCACTCACGACCCAACGTGCCGGCAGATGACCAAAGTTCACCTCGTTAATCATACTAAACACGGTCACGTCCAGACCGCAGCGCAGCGCAACGCCAAGCAACACGCACACATCACCGCAGTGGACAGCGGTTCTAATCGGGAGATCCCGCGTAAAATTCTGGACTGAATAACGGTTGTTTGTCCGAGAATACTGATGGTAATTACATCTTGCCGGGACAGTACGTGTAACTTATGTCATGACTGGTTTCCTACCCAGTCCCTTTTACTGCTTTATTACGCCAATCATTTTATGGTCTGAGCTATTGAAAGAGCCATAAAATAATTCATGTACAAATATATAATTACAAAAATAAATACGATTCCTTTAGGCATTTCATTACGTATTACACATAAAGTTTATTTGTCGGCTTTCCATGCCACCACTGGTAACATATGCCCTTTGAAATAAAATGATAATCACACGTGAAGGGCAAAGACATCTGCGTTTTGAACATAGTTTTCTGTGTTTTCGTACCATTAATACAGCAAACAGCGACTACTTCCCTACACAGCGTTAATTGGTCAGGCCTTATCAAGGTCACGCAGTGTTTGCTGAGAGGTGGAAAGAAGATTTTATATATTATATGCATTAACACTCTAAAGCCCAGTGGTCACTATATGTACCACCATGTTTAACATTCAACAATTCTACGTTCTGCCTACACAGTGTATTTATGTGTTTTGTGTGGATCTCAGAACAAACAGCGATTATTTCACTGTACAGCATTAACTGACTGGTTTGTATAACTGAGACGGAGTGTGTTTACTGCGCGGTACGGACTGTATTTATGTGTTTTGTGTGGATCTCAGAACAAACAGCGATTATTTCACTGTACAACATTAACTGACTGGTTTGTATAACTGAGACGGAGTGTGTTTACTGCGCGGTACGGACTGTATTTATGTGTTTTGTGTGGATCTCAGAACAAACAGCGATTATTTCACTGTACAACATTAACTGACTGGTTTGTATAACTGAGACGGAGTGTGTTTATTGCGCGGTATGGACTGTATTTATGTGTTTTGTGTGGATCTCAGAACAAACAGCGATTATTTCACTGTACAGCATTAACTGACTGGTTTGTATAACTGAGACGGAGTGTGTTTACTGCGCGGTACGGACTGTATTTATGTGTTTTGTGTGGATCTCAGAACAAACAGCGATTATTTCACTGTACAGCATTAACTGACTGGTTTGTATAACTGAGACGGAGTGTGTTTACTGCGCGGTACGGACTGTATTTATGTGTTTTGTGTGGATCTCAGAACAAACAGCGATTATTTCACTGTACAGCATTAACTGACTGGTTTGTATAACTGAGACGGAGTGTGTTTACTGCGCGGTACGGACTGTATTTATGTGTTTTGTGTGGATCTCAGAACAAACAGCGATTATTTCACTGTACAGCATTAACTGACTGGTTTGTATAACTGAGACGGAGTGTGTTTACTGCGCGGTACGGACTGTATTTATGTGTTTTGTGTGGATCTCAGTACAAACAGCGATTATTTCACTGTACAACATTAACCGACTGGTTTGTATGACTGAGACGGAGTGTGTTTACTGCGCGGTACGGACTGTATTTATGTGTTTTGTGTGGATCTCAGAACAAACAGCGATTATTTCACTGTACAACATTAACTGACTGGTTTGTATAACTGAGACGGAGTGTGTTTACTGCGCGGTACGGACTGTATTTATGTGTTTTGTGTGGATCTCAGAACAAACAGCGATTATTTCACTGTACAACATTAACTGACTGGTTTGTATAACTGAGACGGAGTGTGTTTACTGCGCGGTACGGACTGTATTTATGTGTTTTGTGTGGATCTCAGAACAAACAGCGATTATTTCACTGTACAACATTAACTGACTGGTTTGTATAACTGAGACGGAGTGTGTTTACTGCGCGGTACGGACTATTTATGTGTTTTGTGTGGATCTCAGAACAAACAGCGATTATTTCACTGTACAACATTAACTGACTGGTTTGTATAACTGAGACGGAGTGTGTTTACTGCGCGGTACGGACTTATTTATGTGTTTTGTGTGGATCTCAGAACAAACAGCGATTATTTCACTGTACACATTAACTGACTGGTTTGTATAACTGAGACGGAGTGTGTTTACTGCGCGGTACGGACTGTATTTATGTGTTTTGTGTGGATCTCAGAACAAACAGCGATTATTTCACTGTACAGCATTAACTGACTGGTTTGTATAACTGAGACGGAGTGTGTTTACTGCGCGGTACGGACTGTATTTATGTGTTTTGTGTGGATCTCAGAACAAACAGCGATTATTTCACTGTACAGCATTAACTGACTGGTTTGTATAACTGAGACGGAGTGTGTTTACTGCGCGGTACGGACTGTATTTATGTGTTTTGTGTGGATCTCAGTACAAACAGCGATTATTTCACTGTACAACATTAACCGACTGGTTTGTATGACTGAGACGGAGTGTGTTTACTGCGCGGTACGGACTGTATTTGTGTGTTTTGTGTGGATCTCAGAACAAACAGCGATTATTTCACTGTACAGCATTACTGACTGGTTTGTATAACTGAGACGGAGTGTGTTTACTGCGCGGTACGGACTGGGTGTTTATGTAAAGTGTGTTTACTGCGCGGTACGGACTGGGTCTTTATATATAATTCAGGGTTCAGGCGGTTAGTCATCGGCTTCTCACCGCGGAGGCCTGAGCTTTATCCCATGTCAATACATGTGGGATTTGTGGTGGACAGAGTGGCACTGGGAAAGATGTTTCTCCAGTACTTCAGTTTTCACCTGTCAGTATCATTCCACCAATGCTCCATACTCATTCACACATCTACCACCAACGCTGTATAATGTTTCTCTCCCAGTACTTCAGTTTCCCCTGTCAGTATCATTCCACCAATGCTCCATACTCATTCATACATCTACCACCAACGCTGTATAATGTTTCTCTCCCAGTACTTCAGTTTCCCCTGTCAGTATCATTCCACCAATGCTCCATACTCATTCATACATCTACCACCAATGCTTTATAATGTTTCTCTCTCAGTACTTCAGTTTCCCCTGTTAGTATCATTCCACCAATGCTCCATACTCATTCATACATCTACCACCAACGCTGTATAATGTTTCTCTCCCAGTACTTCAGTTTCCCCTGTCAGTATCATTCCACCAATGCTCCATACTCATTCATACATCTACCACCAACGCTGTATAATGTTTCTCTCCCAGTACTTCAGTTTCCCCTGTCAGTACCATTCCACCAATGCTCCATACTCATTCATATATCTACCACCAACGCTGTATAATGTTTCTCTCCCAGTACTTCAGTTTCCCCTGTCAGTATCATTCCACCAATGCTCCACACTCATTCATACATCTACCACCAACGCTGTATAATGTTTCTCTCCCAGTACTTCAGTTTCCCCTGTCAGTATCATTCCACCAATGCTCCATACTCATTCATTCATACATCTACCACCAACGCTTTATAATGTTTCTCTCTCAGTACTTCAGTTTCCCCTGTCAGTATCATTCCACCAATGCTCCATACTCATTCATACATCTACCACCAACGCTGTATAATGTTTCTCTCCCAGTACTTCAGTTTCCCCTGTCAGTATCATTCCACCAATGCTCCATACTCATTCATACATCTACCACCAACGCTGTATAATGTTTCTCTCCCAGTACTTCAGTTTCCCCTGTCAGTACCATTCCACCAATGCTCCATACTCATTCATACATCTACCACCAACGCTGTATAATGTTTCTCTCCCAGTACTTCAGTTTCCCCTGTCAGTATCATTCCACCAATGCTCCACACTCATTCATACATCTACCACCAACGCTGTATAATGTTTCTCTCCCAGTACTTCAGTTTCCCCTGTCAGTATCATTCCACCAATGCTCCATACTCATTCATACATCTACCACCAACGCTGTATAATGTTTCTCTCCCAGTACTTCAGTTTCCCCTGTCAGTAACATTCCACCAATGCTCCATACTCATTCATACATCTACCACCAACGCTGTATAATGTTTCTCTCCAGTACTTCAGTTTCCCTGTCAGTATCATTCCACCAATGCTCCATACTCATTCATACATCTACCACCAACGCTGTATAATGTTTCGCTCCTAGTACTTCAGTTTCCCCTGTCAGTATCATTCCACCAATGCTCCATACTCATTCATACATCTACCACCAACGCTGTATAATGTTTCGCTCCTAGTACTTCAGTTTCCCCTGTCAGTATCATTCCACCAATGCTCCATACTCATTCATTCGTCTACACGTTTATCTTAACAGAAGGACAAACGGGCTAGGCCTGGGAACCTTGCAAGAAGCAATGCTGTTTCGGGAATTGGGGCGCATTGGATACACAAGAACGTTCATTTAATCTGTAAAGCATTCAGTACAGTCCTTGAGCGGCAATTTAAATTGAGCGTCACACAGACAGCTACAGTCACACAGACAGCTACAGTCACACAGACAGCTACAGTCACACAGACAGCTACAGTCACACAGACAGCTACAGTCACACAGACAGCTATAATCACACAGACAGCTACAGTCACACAGACAGCTACAGTCACACAGACAGCTACAGTCACACAGACAGCTATAGTCACACAGACAGCTATAATCACACAGACAGCTACAGTCACACAGACAGCTACAGTCACACAGACAGTTACAGTCACACAGACAGCTACAGTCACACAGACAGCTACAGTCACACAGACAGCTACAGTCACACAGACAGCTACAGTCACACAGACAGCTATAGTCACACAGACAGCTACAGTCACACAGACAGCTACAG
This sequence comes from Reticulitermes speratus, assembly GCA_021186555.1. Taxonomy (NCBI): domain Eukaryota; kingdom Metazoa; phylum Arthropoda; class Insecta; order Blattodea; family Rhinotermitidae; genus Reticulitermes; species Reticulitermes speratus. The sequence goes on from JAJKFL010000026.1 coordinate 2,249,544, forward strand.
TCACACAGACAGCTACAGTCCACACAGTACAAGCTAGTCACACAGACAGCTACAGTCACACAGACAGCTACAGTCACACAGACAGCTACAGTCACACAGACAGCTACAGTCACACAGACAGCTACAGTCACACAGACAGCTACAGTCACACAGACAGCTACAGTCACACAGACAGCTACAGTCACACAGACAGCTACAGTCACACAGACAGCTACAGTCACACAGACAGCTACAGTCACACAGACAGCTACAAGTCACACAGACAGCTACAGTCACACAGACAGCTACAGTCACACAGACAGCTATACATCACACAGACAGCTATAATCACACAGACAGCTACAGTCACACAGACAGCTACAGTCACACAGACAGCTACAGTCACACAGACAGCTACAGTCACACAGACAGCTACAGTCACACAGACAGCTACAGTCACACAGACAGCTACAGTCACACAGACAGCTACAGTCACACAGACAGCTACAGTCACACAGACAGCTACAGTCACACAGACAGCTACAGTCACACAGACAGCTACAGTCACACAGACAGCTACAGTCACACAGACAGCTACAGTCACACAGACAGCTACAGTCACACAGACAGCTACAGTCACACAGACAGCTACGTCACACAGACAGCTACAGTCACACAGACAGCTACAGTCACACAGACAGCTACAGTCACACAGACAGCTACAGTCACACAGACAGCTACAGTCACACAGACAGCTACAGTCACACAGACAGCTACAGTCACACAGACAGCTACAGTCACACAGACAGCTACAGTCACACAGACAGCTACAGTCACACAGACAGCTACAGTCACACAGACAGCTACAGTCACACAGACAGCTACAGTCACACAGACAGCTACAGTCACACAGACAGCTACAGTCACACAGACAGCTACAGTCACACAGACAGCTACATCACACAGACAGCTACAGTCACACAGACAGCTACAGTCACACAGACAGCTACAGTCACACAGACAGCTACAGTCACACAGACAGCTCAGTCACACAGACAGCTACAGTCACACAGACAGCAAAGTCACACAGACATGCTAATCACACAGACAGCTACAGTCACACAGACAGCTAAGTCACACAGACAGCTACAGTCACACAGACAGCTACAGTCACACAGACAGCTACAGTCACACAGACAGCTATATCACACAGACAGCTACAGTCATAGGACATCTACAGTCACGCAGTCGTACTAAAATTGATATACAAAGCTGCCATCTAGAGGTACATCATGGAAGATCTTCGGCAAAGATACTCGTACATGCTGCAAATCAGGTTCTGCATACCTTGCACTGGCACTTATTGCAGGTGATCCTATCCGTAACTACTACAATGCCTTTCCGCTAACACATAATGGCAGAACAGCAAACGGTAGCCATTTTTATATACTGATGTTTATGTAATGACATCTTCAATACACAGAAAGACATTCCAGTAAGATGCTGGAACAGTACTTGTACTTTGAAATAGGTCATAGCCTCATCCTTCCAAATCCCTTCTAGTTTATTTTCGACAGTATCTTAGCCGGTTAACGTCATGTTGTGTATTCAGTATCGCTATATAACCAAACAACCAATAAACAGAGAACGTACATCGTCTGTTTTGATTCAGATTTTCGTGGATTTCCTCTGTGTTTCCAGGGCGACGCGGTAATTCGCCAGGTAAATGGTCTTCGTAATGTTATAATTTTGTGGCATGATGGAGGTGCCCACATAATTAGGTGTTATTACGGTGTCGAGTTTAGCATTGCCACATTTATGGAACTGAGAATAACAATCGTGAAGTGTGCGCTAACTTTTCTTTAACCCTCTAAAGCCCAGTGGTCACTGTACGTACCACCATGTTTAACATTCAACAATTCTACGTTTTGCCCACACAGTGTATTTATGTGTTTTGTGTGGATCTCAGAACAAAACAGCGATTATTTCACTGTACAGCATTAACTGACTGGTTTGTATAACTGAGACGGAGTGTGTTTACTGCGCGGTACGGACTGTATTTGTGTGTTTTGTGTGGATCTCAGAACAAACAGCGATTATTTCACTGTACAGCATTAACTGACTGGTTTGTATAACTGAGACGGAGTGTGTTTACTGCGCGGTACGGACTGTATTTATGTGTTTTGTGTGGATCTCAGAACAAACAGCGATTATTTCACTGTACAACATTAACTGACTGGTTTGTATAACAGACGGAGTGTGTTTACTGCGCGGTACGGACTGTATTTGTGTGTTTTGTGTGGATCTCAGAACAAACAGCGATTATTTCACTGTACAACATTAACTGACTGGTTTGTATAACAGACGGAGTGTGTTTACTGCGCGGTACGGACTGTATTTGTGTGTTTTGTGTGGATCTCAGAACAAACAGCGATTATTTCACTGTACAACATTAACTGACTGGTTTGTATAACTGAGACGGAGTGTGTTTACTGCGCGGTACGGACTGTATTTATGTGTTTTGTGTGGATCTCAGAACAAACAGCGATTATTTCACTGTACAGCATTAACTGACTGGTTTGTATAACTGAGACGGAGTGTGTTTACTGCGCGGTACGGACTGTATTTGTGTGTTTTGTGTGGATCTCAGAACAAACAGCGATTATTTCACTGTACAACATTAACTGACTGGTTTGTATAACTGAGACGGAGTGTGTTTACTGCGCGGTACGGACTGTATTTATGTGTTTTGTGTGGATCTCAGAACAAACAGCGATTATTTCACTGTACAGCATTAACTGACTGTTTGTGTAACTGAGACGGAGTGTGTTTTACTGAGCGGTACGGACTGTATTTATGTGTTTTGTGTGGATCTCAGAACAAACAGCGATTATTTCACTGTACAACATTAACTGACTGGTTTGTATAACTGAGACGGAGTGTGTTTACTGCGCGGTACGGACTGTATTTATGTGTTTTGTGTGGATCTCAGAACAAACAGCGATTATTTCACTGTACAACATTAACTGACTGGTTTGTATAAGCCGCAGAAATGCCCGTACCGGTTTCACAGCTGTTCGTGGCACCTCGGGCAGAGCTGAACGTGCAGGCTAACAGAAGCATCTACTGTCCGTTAGCAACACGCCAATTGGTGTGCTGACAGGCTACTAGCTGTCCAAGAAAGAACCTGCTAAGTGCCGTTGATATTTTCTTCCTTATGACTTAGTGTAATGTGATTTTAAGTAGCTTACATCGAGCAGACATTTTTAAGCTACTTTCCTTCTTTAGGCAGAAGAGCAGAGTTATGAGGTCGCCACGATAGGCGTGCGTCTGTGTGTCCTAATTTCAACTTTTGAACCCACTAAAAATGTTCACGAAGATTGCTAGAAGCGTTAGGCAATTGAAAGCCACCACAAGGCCGCACTTTCTAATTCAACAGTCGGCACGAAAAACACAGCAGAAGCGCGAAATTGTGAGACGAGAGCTATAGTAACGACACTTAATTATGAGACGAGAGCTATAGTAACGACACTTAATTATGAGACGAGAGCTATAGTAACGACACTTAATTATGAGACGAGAGCTATAGTAACGACACTTAATTATGAGACGAGAGCTGTAGTAACGACACTTAATTATGAGACGAGAGCTATAGTAACGACACTTAATTATGAGACGAGAGCTATAGTAACGACACTTAATTATGAGACGAGAGCTATAGTAACGACACTTAATTATGAGACGAGAGCTATAGTAACGACACTTAATTATGAGACGAGAGCTATAGTAACGACACTTAATTATGAGACGAGAGCTATACTAACGACACTTAATTATGAGACGAGAGCTTAGTAACGACACTTAATTATGAGACGAGAGCTATAGTAACGACACTTAATTATGAGACGAGAGCTATAGTAACGACACTTAATTATGAGACGAGAGCTATAGTAACGACACTTAATTATGAGACGAGAGCTATAGTAACGACACTTAATTATGAGACGAGAGCTATAGTAACGACACTTAATTGAGACGAGAGCTATAGTAACGACACTTAATTATGAGACGAGAGCTATAGTAACGACACTTAATTATGAGACGAGTAAGCTAAAGTAACGACACTTAATTATGAGACGAGAGCTATAGTAACGACACTTAATTATGAGACGAGAGCTATAGTAACGACACTTAATTATGAGACGAGAGCTATAGTAACGACACTTAATTATGAGACGAGAGCTATAGTAACGACACTTAATTATGAGACGAGAGCTTAGTAACGACACTTAATTGTGAGACGAGAGCTATAGTAACGACACTTAATTATGAGACGAGAGCTATAGTAACGACACTTAATTGTGAGACGAGAGCTATAGTAACGACACTTAATTATGAGACGAGAGCTATAGTAACGACACTTAATTGTGAGACGAGAGCTATAGTAACGACACTTAATTATGAGACGAGAGCTATAGTAACGACACTTAATTATGAGACGAGAGCTATAGTAACGACACTTAATTATGAGACGAGAGCTATAGTAACGACACTTAATTATGAGAGGAGAGCTATAGTAACGACACTTAATTATGAGACGAGAGCTATAGTAACGACACTTAATTATGAGACGAGAGCTATAGTAACGACACTTAATTATGAGACGAGAGCTATAGTAACGACACTTAATTATGAGACGAGAGCTTAGTAACGACACTTAATTATGAGACGAGAGCTATAGTAACGACACTTAATTATGAGACGAGAGCTATAGTAACGACACTTAATTTGAGACGAGAGCTATAGTAACGACACTTAATTATGAGACGAGAGCTATAGTAACGACACTTAATTATGAGACGAGAGCTATAGTAACGACACTTAATTATGAGACGAGAGCTGTAGTAACGACACTTAATTATGAGACGAGAGCTATAGTAACGACACTTAATTATGAGACGAGAGCTATAGTAACGACACTTAATTATGAGACGAGAGCTGATAGTATCGACACTTAATTATGAGACGAGAGCTATAGTAACGACACTTAATTATGAGACGAGAGCTATAGTAACGACACTTAATTATGAGACGAGAGTATAGTAACGACACTTAATTATGAGACGAGAGCTATAGTAACGACACTTAATTATGAGACGAGAGCTATAGTAACGACACTTAATTATGAGACGAGAGCTATAGTAACGACACTTAATTATGAGACGAGAGCTGTAGTAACGACACTTAATTGTGAGACGAGAGCTATAGTAACGACACTTAATTATGAGACGAGAGCTATAGTAACGACACTTAATTATGAGACGAGAGCTATAGTAACGACACTTAATTATGAGACGAGAGCTGTAGTAACGACACTTAATTATGAGACGAGAGCTATAGTAACGACACTTAATTATGAGACGAGAGCTATAGTAACGACACTTAATTGTGAGACGAGAGATATAGTAACGACACTTAATTATGAGACGAGAGCTATAGTAACGACACTTAATTATGAGACGAGAGCTATAGTAACGACACTTAATTATGAGACGAGAGCTATAGTAACGACACTTAATTATGAGACGAGAGCTGTAGTAACGACACTTAATTGTGAGACGAGAGCTATAGTAACGACACTTAATTATGAGACGAGAGCTATAGTAACGACACTTAATTGTGAGACGAGAGCTATAGTAACGACACTTAATTATGAGACGAGAGCTATAGTAACGACACTTAATTGTGAGACGAGAGCTATAGTAACGACACTTAATTGTGAGACGAGAGCTATAGTAACGACACTTAATTGTGAGACGAGAGCTATAGTAACGACACTTAATTATGAGACGAGAGCTATAGTAACGACACTTAATTGTGAGACGAGAGCTATAGTAACGACACTTAATTATGAGACGAGAGCTATAGTAACGACACTTAATTGTGAGACGAGAGCTATAGTAACGACACTTAATTGTGAGACGAGAGCTATAGTAACGACACTTAATTGTGAGACGAGAGCTATAGTAATGACACTTAATTATGAGACGAGAGCTATAGTAACGACACTTAATTATGAGACGAGAGCTATAGTAACGACACTTAATTGTGAGACGAGAGCTATAGTAACGACACTTAATTGTGAGACGAGAGCTATAGTAACGACACTTAATTATGAGACGAGAGCTATAGTAACGACACTTAATTATGAGACGAGAGCTATAGTAACGACACTTAATTATGAGACGAGAGCTATAGTAACGACACTTAATTGTGAGACGAGAGCTATAGTAACGACACTTAATTGTGAGACGAGAGCTATAGTAACGACACTTAATTATGAGACGAGAGCTATAGTAACGACACTTAATTATGAGACGAGAGCTATAGTAACGACACTTAATTGTGAGACGAGAGCTATAGTAACGACACTTAATTGTGAGACGAGAGCTATAGTAACGACACTTAATTATGAGACGAGAGCTATAGTAACGACACTTAATTATGAGACGAGAGCTATAGTAACGACACTTAATTATGAGACGAGAGCTATAGTAACGACATTTAATTGTGAGACGAGAGCTATAGTAACGACACTTAATTGTGAGACGAGAGCTATAGTAACAACACTTAATTGTAAGATGAGGTCTGTGACAATATAACACCTTTATATACGCGATTTTCCTTAAGGTAATTTATTATCAAATGGAACCTATCAATATGGCGACCACGCATAGAATATGCTTAGATTCCGGTTTGATGGCGATAGCTAATGAACCACTGTGGGTACGTGTGTGAAAAAATTCGTAAAAAATATTCCATTTCTTGAAGAAGTTCCTACTTACAGATCTTGCATACTTTTGCAAAGTATCCCCGATAGTCAGTACCGACCTTCATACATTTCACACACACACGCGGACGCAAGTCTATGAAGTACTTCCTTACTGATCCCTATCAAACCAATAGCTACAACACTTCCGCACGGCCGCCATCTTGTTATATTTACATTCTACACAGCACCACCTTCGTAAACCTTGCACCATTGTCTGCGATCTACTGTCACACACCATTTCAGACTCTTGAAGTGTGTGTCGCCGTCGCCTCAAAGTTTGCAAGTCGGCCATGTTGTTACTACAAACTGTACGGAATTTATAACGTTAAGGCTTTATGGCATGCTTCAATGGTCTAACGCAGGTGCCAAGTTTCGCATAAATCTGTCACCTGGTTCAAAAATTGAAATTGTGACAAAGACACATGGCGGTCTGTGAACCTAAGTTTTATTTTGATTTTATTTTTTATAGGAAGGAAATTACGCTAAGAATTTATTTTGGCAGGTAAGGACGAACGGGCAGTAGGCTTACACATGGCAAGAGCTGACAAATATTTAGACAACAAAACTGCAATTTAAGAATTCTGTCCAACAAGCCTCTTAAGATGGAAACAGTTTTAAAAGTCGATCGTGCCATCTACTGCTGGGTCTTTCCATGTCTTCTTCCCTTCAGAATCATAAGTAACTCCACGGAGCACAGCCCTTCTTAAGTGCCAACAGCCAGTCAAATTCCCCGCATTTTATGGAACCCCAAGTTTCAATTGCCGTGTTCACAACAGCCTGCCACTTTTCCCTATCCTAAGCCATATCAATCCACTCCAAGCCCCCCCATCCTATTTCTTTAAAATTCATTTTAATATTATCCTCCCATCTACATGTAGGTTTTCCAAGTGGTCTCCTTCCTTCAGGTTCCCCCACCAAATCCCTGTAGGCGCTCCCCACCTCTTCCATACGTACATGCTCCGTCCATCTTATCCCCACTGGTTTCACCACCAACATAATACCTCGTGAGCAATAAAAATCACGAAGTTCCTCGCCGTGCATTTTTTTTTCCAGTCCCTCGTAATTATGTAAGTAAAAAATTTGGCAGTCGACCGCCATCTTTAACTCAGTTTCAAATATTTCTTCGCTATGCTATCACATTTTCAGTTCCACGTGGTATCCCACATTTTCAGTTCCACGTGGTATCCCATATTTTCAGTTCCACGTGGTATCCCATATTTTCAGTTCCACGTGGTATCCCATATTTCAGTTCCACGTGGTATCCCATATTTTCAGTTCCACGTGGTATCCCATATTTTCAGTTCCACGTGGTATCCCATATTTTCAGTTCCACGTGGTATCCCATATTTTCAGTTCCACGTGGTATCCCATATTTTCAGTTCCACGTGGTATCCCATATTTTCAGTTCCACGTGGTATCCCATATTTTCAGTTCCACGTGGTATCCCATATTTTCAGTTCCACGTGGTATCCCATATTTTCAGTTCCACGTGGTATCCCATATTTTCAGTTCCACGTGGTATCCCATATTTTCAGTTCCACGTGGTATCCCATATTTTCAGTTCCACGTGGTATCCCATATTTTCAGTTCCACGTGGTATCCCACATTTTCAGTTCCACGTGGTATCCCACATTTTCAGTTCCACGTGGTATCCCATATTTTCAGTTCCACGTGGTATCCCATATTTTCAGTTCCACGTGGTATCCCATATTTTCAGTTCCACGTGGTATCCCATATTTTCAGTTCCACGTGGTATCCCATATTTTCAGTTCCACGTGGTATCCCACATTTTCAGTTCCACGTGGTATCCCACATTTTCAGTTCCACGCGGTATGCCACATTTTCAGTTCCACGCGGTATGCCACATTTTCATTTCCACGTGGTATCCCATATTTTCAGTTCCACGCGGTATCCCACATTTTCAGTTCCACGTGGTATCCCACATTTTCAGTTCCACGTGGTATCCCACATTTTCAGTTCCACGTGGTATCCCACATTTTCAGTTCCACGTGGTATCCCACATTTTCAGTTCCACGTGGTATCCCACATTTTCAGTTCCACGTGGTATCCCATATTTTCAGTTCCACGTGGTATCCCATATTTTCAGTTCCACGCGGTATCCCATATTTTCAGTTCCACGTGGTATCCCACCTCGTAACATTTACTACTCGCAATATCGACAGAACTCGCACAAAGGCAGTTTCTTCCGCTTACAGTCCACAAACTAAAGTGCTCTGTACAACAGACAGTAGGCGTGCTTGTGGGTGCCTTAGGCACAACAGTTGTGTTTAATGACTTAACTACTTTATGTGACGTAGCCGGAGGGCAGAGCGACGTAAATGTGGAACTGTTAATAATTACGTCACGACAAGACGTCAATACAACTGATTTCCGTGTTTTCGAATGACTTCTAAGGACTGACAGTGCATTAAAGAGGACAAGAAGATGATCGTAGTAGTAGTATTAGCAGCAGTAATAGTAGTAGCATTAGCAGCAGTAGTGGTAGTAGTGGTGGTAGTAGTAGCAGTAGTAGTAGTATAAGTAGAAGTAGTAGTAGCAGGGGCATAAGGACACTACTTTCGTAGACAGAAATGGCTAACATGGACCTTACTTAGTCTTTTGATTGGTTTATGACATAAATTCTACTAATCTGAAAGTTCCCGGGCAGTGCCCGCTCGTCCTTCTGCTAAGGGTATGCTGAAGGTAAGGTAACGTTGGGAAATGAAGAAGGTAATGTCATGGGAAGTCGAATGTTGGGATTATGGAGCAAAGGAGAGAAGTTGAGCATTTGGGTTAAATTTTGGGTTTTGTAATACTCAAAAGGCTGGCCTTCATTTAAATTATACACAAAACTTCAGTTCGTACCTCACAGAGAACACAGTCCATCTCAATTATTGACACCAGTCAGTTAATACTGCACAGCAGCGCTTCGCAACCTGTGGTTAGCGGAAAAATATTAGCAATGGAATACATTAAAAAAAAACATTTGTTAATATTATACATATCGTACATTTTTGATAATTAATTAATTTTATTTAAATCCAACAAACGCACTACACTTTCTTCTATTGATTATCTTGCCCCTACATATGTTTCGGCACACCTTGTGCCATCTTCAGGGGGTTCGTCGAGAGTTCACAATCTTCAATAAATCCAATTTTGATGCATTGAAGTTTGTGTAGTGAATTTGTTGGATTGAAATAAAATTAATTAATTATATTTCTTTTATTTGATATAAGAAAACGATAAGCAATTTGGTTTCATTTGTCACAGCACGTTCCAGAATAATTTGTTCGTTGTTCCGTGAGATTGCAATGTTTAATTGTCCACATTTACGTTGTGTTTTCTAAGAGTACGTTGGAACACCGAGTTACGGACAAGCACCGTGACAGTTGGCAGACAAACTGCCGGCTGTTGCAAGTGTTATCGCGAGTCACGTGACGTCACTAGGACACAGGCTGCATTCCAAGGAAGGACTGCACGGATTTCCGTGAAATGTGATATCGGGGAAATTTCACGAAAATCCGTCGAGAAAATCCAAAATTTGGTTAAAATCTAAAATATCGGGCACCTCATACGAAGACCTAATTACGCTTCGCTGTTTCCGGCGACAAATTCGCCATAAATACATTGTTGTGTTAAACTCAACATTTCTGTAACGTTGACGACATGAAGCTTAACAATACACAGAACACGCATTGTTGCCTTTCCACGATAACAATGGTTACGCGAGAGCGTCACAATGTTACGTTGCACGTTGCAACGTGCTTTCATGTTTGTTTTCTCATCTGCTACCATCTGCAACCCCCCTTTTGGGCTCCAATATAATACTGCTACCTTCTGGAGCACTCTACAGGGTGCTATTTGCTCTATCTGCTTTCACTAATGCTGGGCCCCGCAGATAAGCCGGTTTGGTGCACACAACAAAGATACAATACACTAAATAAACAATATATTGTAACACACAGAATAAATAAAATACAATAAAGCCAATCAAATACAAAATTACAAAATACACACGACGAGAGACTTACCAAGCAACTGCTTGTCTCATACATACCAAAATAAAATTACCTTGGCGTCGCCGTGGGGCTAAACCCGACTAAAGCCAAAGACTTGGGACCACGACGACCACCAAGGGACTCCAACCCCACCAGCTCACCGCCAGACGGAATTTAGCCCCCATGGCCGAGACGAAAATTTGGAAGTAACTTGAAGATGGCTACGACCATTGTCAGAGTGCTTACATCAAGCATAAGCAGGCAGGAAGCAAATTCGGGACAGGAGGGGAAATGGAGCGGAACCAAGTAGGAGGGAGTGATGCGCGAGTCGAAAGTCCAAGGTTCGATTCTCGTAGATGGTGCTGGGACCAAATCCCGGCACAACGTGCACAGCTTCACGTTCTGACCATCTACCCTCTTCCCAAAGCAAGCTGCTCGCTTCGTATTAAACGGTTCCAGCATCTGGCTTATGTCGCAGGCATATTGAGATGAATAATTTGTGTACATTTAAGTCTTCGGGGCTCGAACGGAACTCAGCAACACGCAGAACCGAGTTGAATCATTCAGAAACAAGTATGTGGCCAGTATAGGTCGTTCACAGCATCGTGAAAGATGGGCGGGCGCGGCTAACGGAGTGCCTTCATCACACACGAGTCAACACCGTACAGTACGATATAGAACAGGGGTGGCCAAACTCGCTTAACGTAAGAGCCACATACGATAAACTTCAGATGTTTCAGAGCCGCAAGACAAGAACAAATATTACACACACGTTTTTATTGTTACACGCACATTTTGTTACAAACATCACGAACATTAAACTTACGTTTTAATCCAGCGGACTCTCTCTCATAATTATAAAATTTAAAAATTCTATATTTACCATTTATATGACTTGTAATGCAAAAAGGAGCTCAGCCAACATATTTCCGCGAGCCGCACATTATATGTCAAAGAGCAGCATGTGGCTCGCGAGCCGCGGTTTGGTCACCCCTGATATAGACTAACGGGTCAGGAGGGCACGCTGTTAACCACGCCCACCCACAGTCTACAAATTGATGAAGGACCTCTAACCAAACTGAATGTTTCAACACTTTCGCGACTTCACGCTGACAGCAAAGTAATGCTGCGATGACAGTGACACGTGGTCATATGACACGTGGCATACTGACTCGGCTGTGCATGTGAAGTCAGCGTGTTTCAAATGCTGCTGTTTGTTTCTTGCAGGTAAAGACTTCGCACAGTCGCCATCATGCTCCGACAGCTGACGCTCCTCCTGTTAGGGGCCGCGATGGTTGTGGCCCAACGTCGCCTTGCCCTGCCCGATCCCCGCAGTTGTGCCAACAGTAAGTAACTGCAACACAACGACGAGTTGCAAACACAATTCACAAAGCCTACTTTAATGTCTCACAGACATCACTTTATACCATCACCATCACCATCACCATCGGTTTTAATAAACAGGAGATGGTTTGAAGCATCTTTACTGGTGTCTGTGTTCATGTGCTGAAGTTAGTATTGTGCTAAAATTCTCTTTTCCGATTACATAATTAGCTGACTGTTTGCTCATCACTAACCAGACGGGTTAAGCTGTAACAGTCTGACGTCTCAGCAAGCAGGATGCACAAGCAAAACTTAATAATGTATTTAACAGAAAATGTAGAACTGTACAAACAGGATTATTAACTATCAGCGGTTACATGTCAACAGCAGCCGGACGAACCCTTCAAGGACGAAACGTAGTTTTATATAAAGGCCCAGCTCGTACCGCGCAGTAAGCACACTTTATATAAATATGCGGTTCGTACCGCGCAGTAAGCACACTTTAAATAAATATTCGGTTCGTACCGCGCAGTAAACACACTTTACATAAATATGCGGTTCGTACCGCGCAGTAAGCACACTTTACATAAATATTCGGTTCGTACCGCGCAGTAAACACACTTTACATAAATATTCAGTTCGTACCGCGCAGTAAGCACACTTTACATAAATATTCGGTTCGTACCGCGCAGTAAACACACTTTACATAAAGATTCAGTTCGTACCGCGCAGTAAACACTCCGTCTCAGTTATACAACCAATCAGTTAATGTTGTACAGTGAAATAATCGCTGTTTGTTCTGAGATCCACACAAAACACATAAATACAGTTCGTACCGCGAGTAAACACACTCCGTCTCAGTTATACAAACCAGTCAGTTAATGTTGTACAGTGAAATAATCGCTGTTTGTTCTGAGATCCACACAAAACACATAAATACAGTTCGTACCGCGAGTAAACACACTCCGTCTCAGTTATACAAACCAGTCAGTTAATGTTGTACAGTGAAATAATCGCTGTTTGTTCTGAGATCCACACAAAACACATAAATACAGTTCGTACCGCGAGTAAACACACTCCGTCTCAGTTATACAAACCAGTCAGTTAATGTTGTACAGTGAAATAATCGCTGTTTGTTCTGAGATCCACACAAAACACATAAATACAGTCCGTACCGCGCAGTAAACACACTCCGTCTCAGTTACACAAACCAGTCAGTTAATGTTGTACAGTGAAATAATCGCTGTTTGTTCTGAGATCCACACAAAACACATAAATACAGTCCGTACCGCGCAGTAAACACACTCCGTCTCAGTTATACAAACCAGTCAGTTAATGTTGTACAGTGAAATAATCGCTGTTTGTTCTGAGATCCACACAAAACACATAAATACAGTCGTACCGCGCAGTAAACACACTCCGTCTCAGTTATACAAACCAGTCAGTTAATGTTGTACAGTGAAATAATCGCTGTTTGTTCTGAGATCCACACAAAACACATAAATACAGTCCGTACCGCGCAGTAAACACACTCCGTCTCAGTTATACAAACCAGTCAGTTAATGTTGTACAGTGAAATAATCGCTGTTTGTTCTGAGATCCACACAAAACACATAAATACAGTCCGTACCGCGCAGTAAACACACTCCGTCTCAGTTATACAAACCAGTCAGTTAATGTTGTACAGTGAAATAATCGCTGTTTGTTCTGAGATCCACACAAAACACATAAATACAGTCCGTACCGCGCAGTAAACAACACTCCGTCTCAGTTATACAAACCAGTCAGTTAATGCTGTACAGTGAAATAATTGCTGTTTGTTCTGAGATCCACACAAAACACATAAATACAGTCCGTACCGCGCAGTAAACACACTCCGTCTCAGTTATACAAACCAGTCAGTTAATGCTGTACAGTGAAATAATCGCTGTTTGTTCTGAGATCCACACAAAACACATAAATACAGTCCGTACCGCGCAGTAAACACACTCCGTCTCAGTTATACAAACCAGTCAGTTAATGCTGTACAGTGAAATAATTGCTGTTTGTTCTGAGATCCACACAAAACACATAAATACAGTCCGTACCGCGCAGTAAACACACTCCGTCTCAGTTATACAAACCAGTCAGTTAATGTTGTACAGTGAAATAATCGCTGTTTGTTCTGAGATCCACACAAAACACATAAATACAGTCCGTACCGCGCAGTAAACACACTCCGTCTCAGTTATACAAACCAGTCAGTTAATGCTGTACAGTGAAATAATTGCTGTTTGTTCTGAGATCCACACAAAACACATAAATACAGTCCGTACCGCGCAGTAAACACACTCCGTCTCAGTTATACAAACCAGTCAGTTAATGCTGTACAGTGAAATAATCGCTGTTTGTTCTGAGATCCACACAAATCACATAAATACAGTTCGTACCGCGCAGTAAACACACTCCGTCTCAGTTATACAAACCAGTCAGTTAATGCTGTACAGTGAAATAATCGCTGTTTGTTCTGAGATCCACACAAATCACATAAATACAGTTCGTACCGCGCAGTAAACACACTCCGTCTCAGTTATACAAACCAGTCAGTTAATGCTGTACAGTGAAATAATCGCTGTTTGTTCTGAGATCCACACAAATCACATAAATACAGTTCGTACCGCGCAGTAAACACACTCCGTCTCAGTTATACAAACCAGTCAGTTAATGCTGTACAGTGAAATAATCGCTGTTTGTTCTGAGATCCACACAAAACACATAAATACACTGTGTGGGCAGAACGTAGAATTTGTGAATGTTAAACATGACGGTACACATAGTGACCACTGGGCTTTAGAGGGTTAACGAACGTCTGCTGTGTAGCCGTGAGCAGTGCCTGACACAGATACCGCTCTACCCAACCTCATATCCTCTGCCACTGTGGAGGATTCGAATTTTACTCTAGACCACAGTCCGTTATGTGTTTTTACTGCACTGAAACGTGGCCATATAACTCGGTACCGCTTGTGACAGTGTGTGCCGATGTAGTAACTGTTGTGTGAAATAATTTACGTGGAAGTTTTAACAGCTCCTTAGCAAGGACAGAACGTCAGAGCGTTCCTTATCAACAACATACAAATTCAATTTCTTTTGTGCGAGGTGCGTCCATCTTGCGCACGATATACCTCGAAATGCACACATAACATTACACGTGTTTACTTTAAACAAATGACTGCAAAACAGTCAGTCCCCTTCCACTACACGCAAGTAGTCAAACTCAGTGACTGAAATACGGAGCCTGATTGAGCTGAAACTGACCTGCGCAATAGCAGGATGAATTCGCCACTCATGTGGCCTCATCCCGATTCGTTGAAACGAGTCATGAAACGTCGAAACAACGATGTTGAAACGTGTCATGACGAAAGGTCGAAATCCCGAATATAGATACTAGTGTATCTCTATCCAGTATTTTTATGATCGGCTTGGCAACAAAGAAACGGGACTGTCATAGCTGCTTATGTTTACAGGAGTTCGACACTCGACATACAGAGACGCGAGGGGTGTCGCGCATGCGTACTTCTTCAGTTGGGAACACGGTCCAACGCGCAGTTTGGAAGTGGACTGGCTAGACGCCAGGAACATCTGCAGACGTCACTGCATGGACGCCGTGTCTCTGGAAACGCCGCAGGAGAATGAGTTCATCAAACAAAGGATTGCCAGAGGTAAATATCGTCAGGAGCATGTAAAACTGGCGGTCCGCGGGTCACGTGTGGCCCTACTAAGTTCTGTGGGCAGCGCGCCTGAATTTTCCAAAACAAACGATCAATACGGCCCAAAGATTAATTTGTAAACAGAAACGTCTGACTGTACAAGATCGTAACCTCGGTCATCAAATTCTTCAGCACAACTCGGTCATCAAATTCTTCAGCGCAACTCGGTCATCAAATTCTTCAGCACAACTCGGTCATCAAATTCTTCAGCACAACTCCCTTTGCCACTTCACACTTCATGTCGCTAGCATCTTGCTGTTTGATTTACAAAGCTTTTCAAATTTGTCCGCAGACATGTGCGATGTATGTGTGTGCTGTGAGACTGAAGAAGACCACGGCAGTATCGCACTCAACAGACACACTTTGTAATTACTAATGACAGTGGCGTCAACAGAAGTTTTAAACTTGACATTAATACGCTAACTAACTAACTCCATGTAGCACAGTCCTTGTTGAGAAGCTAACAGTTCCTCAGCTAGTCAAGAAATTCCCTGCGTTTTATGGAACCCGAAGGTTCATTACCGTATTCACAACAGCCCGCCACCTGTCCCTATCCTGAGCCATATCAATCCAGTCCATGCCCCCCCACCCCACTTATTAAAGATTCATTTTAATATTATTCTCCCATCTACGTCTAGGTCTTACAAGTGGTCTCTTTCCATCAGACTGACAGCTAAGCACAAATGAAATGTGTTGCGTGTCTGGAAAGTATTCTGTTTATAGGTGAAACACTGGGATAGAACGAGAATAAAAGGTAAAGGTCACCCTAGAACAGGCCACGAAGGCCCAGAGGGGGAGTAGAGGTATAGCTATACTCTTTCTTTAACCTCGGCGCTAGATGGGGGTGGGTGGTCAATGCCACGCCCCGGCCGCTTTACCTCCGGGTAAGAGACCCGGTACCCATTGTACAGGAGGCTGGGTAGGCCCCAGGGCCGGTCTGGACGTGTGCTGAAAATCTCGCCCCCACCGGGATTCGATCCCCGGACCGTCCAGCTCGTAGCGAGTCGCTATACCGACTGAGCTATCGCGGCGGCCAATATAACAAGAATGGCTAACCTAATTTAGATTTTAATTTAGATTTGGCTTCGATTCCAAAAAACTGTTACTTTCAGAGTATTGCAGTTTATGTGTTAATATTAATCCCGTCTCTTTATTTCTAAAAAGTTGCGGCCTGCACGCTCCAGCCAGCTTGACACCAGCTCACTTAACGCGGGCTACTTAACATAACCAGGCGGTGCGTGTCTTTTGATACACATTAACCACATTCAAGATACAGCGCGGTCTGAATTAGTTAGGCGCAAGATTAAAAAACGCCTCCCATCAGGCCGGCCCACAAAGAATGAGCAAAGCTGCCTGCAGAACTGACAAAAGGTCCACGTATCGTGGGACCATTATTTTATCTGACAACTGTCAGTTGCCACTTCCTGTCCGCTCGTCTAACGTAGCCCACTATAGCCTCACCATTATTTTATCTGACAACTGTCAGTTGCCACTTCCTGTCCGCTCGTCTAACGTAGCCCACTATAGCCTCACCATTATTTTATCTGACAACTGTCAGTTGCCACTTCCTGTCCGCTCGTCTAACGTAGCCCACTATAGCCTCACCATTATTTTATCTGACAACTGTCAGTTGCCAGTTCCTGTCCGCTCGTCTAACGTAGCCCACTATAGCCTCACCATTATTTTATCTGACAACTATCAGTTGCCACTTCCTGTCCGCTCGTCTAACGTAGCCCACTATAGCCTCACCATTATTTTATCTGACAACTGTCAGTTGCCACTTCCTGTCCGCTCGTCTAACGTAGCCCACTATAGCCTCACCATTATTTTATCTGACAACTGTCAGTTGCCACTTCCTGTCCGCTCGTCTAACGTAGCCCACTATAGCCTCACCATTATTTTATCTGACAACTATCAGTTGCCACTTCCTGTCCGCTCGTCTAACGTAGCCCACTATAGCCTCACCATTATTTTATCTGACAACTGTCAGTTGCCACTTCCTGTCCGCTCGTCTAACGTAGCCCACTATAGCCTCACCATTATTTTATCTGACAACTGTCAGTTGCCAGTTCCTGTCCGCTCGTCTAACGTAGCCCACTATAGCCTCACCATTATTTTATCTGACAACTATCAGTTGCCACTTCCTGTCCGCTCGTCTAACGTAGCCCACTATAGCCTCACCATTATTTTATCTGACAACTATCAGTTGCCACTTCCTGTCCGCTCGTCTAACGTAGCCCACTATAGCTCACCATTATTTTATCTGACAACTGTCAGTTGCCACTTCCTGTCCGCTCGTCTAACGTAGCCCACTATAGCCTCACCATTATTTTATCTGACAACTATCAGCTGCCACTTCCTGTCCGCTCGTCTAACGTAGCCCACTATAGCCTCACCATTATTTTATCTGACAACTGTCAGTTGCCACTTCCTGTCCGCTCGTCTAACGTAGCCCACTATAGCCTCACCATTATTTTATCTGACAATTATCAGCTGCCACTTCCTGTCCGCTCGTCTATCGTATTAACGTAGCCCACTATAGCCTCACCATTATTTTATCTGACAACTATCAGCTGCTACTTCCTGTCCGCTCGTCTAACGTAGCCCACTATAGCCTCACCATTATTTTATCTGACAACTATCAGCTGCCACTTCCTGTCCGCTCGTCTAACGTAGCCCACTATAGCCTCACCATTATTTTATCTGACAACTATCAGCTGCCACTTCCTGTCCGCTCGTCTATCGTATTAACGTAGCCCACTATAGCCTCACCATTATTTTATCTGACAACTATCAGCTGCTACTTCCTGTCCGCTCGTCTAACGTAACCCACTATAGCCTCACCATTATTTTATCTGACAACTATCAGTTGCCACTTCCTGTCCGCTCGTCTAACGTAGCCCACTATAGCCTCACCATTATTTTATCTGACAACTATCAGTTGCCACTTCCTGTCCGCTCGTCTAACGTAGCCCACTATAGCCTCACCATTATTTTATCTGACAACTATCAGCTGCTACTTCCTGTCCGCTCGTCTAACGTAGCCCACTATAGCCTCACCATTATTTTATCTGACAACTATCAGTTGCCACTTCCTGTCCGCTCGTCTAACGTAGCCCACTATAGCCTCACCATTATTTTATCTGACAACTATCAGCTGCTGCTTCCTGTCCGCTCGTCTAACGTAGCCCACTATAGCCTCACCATTATTTTATCTCACAACTATCAGTTGCCACTTCCTGTCCGCTCGTCTAACGTAGCCCACTATAGCCTCACCATTATTTTATCTCACAACTATCAGTTGCCACTTCCTGTCCGCTCGTCTAACGTAGCCCACTATACCCTCACCATTATTTTATCTGACAACTATCAGTTGCCACTTCCTGTCCGCTCGTCTAACGTAGCCCACTGCAGCCTCACCATTATTTTATCTGACAACTATCAGTTGCCACTTCCTGTCCGCTCGTCTAACGTAGCCCACTATAGCCTCACCATTATTTTATCTGACAACTATCAGTTGCCACTTTCTGTCCGCTCGTCTAACGTAGCCCACTGCAGCCTCACCATTATTTTATCTGACAACTATCAGTTGCCACTTCCTGTCCGCTCGTCTAACGTAGCCCACTATAGCCTCACCATTATTTTATCTGACATCTATCAGTTGCCACTTCCTGTCCGCTCGTCTAACGTAGCCCACTATAGCCTCACCATTATTTTATCTGACAACTATCAGTTGCCACTTCCTGTCCGCTCGTCTAACGTAGCCCACTATAGCCTCACCATTATTTTATCTGACAACTATCAGTTGCCACTTCCTGTCCGCTCGTCTAACGTAGCCCACTGCAGCCTCACCATTATTTTATCTGACAACTATCAGTTGCCACTTCCTGTCCGATCGTCTAACGTAGCCCACTATAGCCTCACCATTATTTTATCTGACAACTGTCAGTTGCCACTTCCTGTCCGCTCGTCTAACGTCACTATAGCCTCACCATTATTTTATCTGACAACTATCAGCTGCCACTTCCTGTCCGCTCTTCTATCGTATTAACGTAGCCCAATCATCCGACCGCCCACGCGGGCGGTGGGAAGTGAAAAAACATTTGCCAGATAAAATAATGACACAGTAATGTATACACCGCCAACCCCAGTGGCCGCTGGCTTACTATCCCAGTAAGCCAGCGGCCACAGACCCACGCCTTAGGTGGGTTCGAATCCCGCCGGGGGTATGGATGTCTGTCTGTTGTGAGTTAGGTAGAGGTCTCTGCGACGGGCTGATCACTCGTCCAGAGGAGTCCTACCGAGTGTAGTGTGTCTGTGATCGTGAATCCTCGATAATGAGGCCGTGGCCCACTAGGGGCTGTCGAGCTATTGGGGGAAGAAATGTATACACTACATGAACGTAATACTTTTCGCTTACAATTAATAGCCACGGTGTCTGGTTCATCATTGTTCTGCTGATACACTAAGTCATCTAATAGTCGTCATTGTTCTGCTAATACACTAAGTCATCTAACAGTCATCATTGTTCTGCTGATACACTAAGTCATCTAAGTCATCATTGTTCTGCTGATACACTAAGTCATCTAACAGTCATCATTGTTCTGCTGATACACTAAGTCATCTAATAGTCATCATTGTTCTGCTGATACACTAAGTCATCTACCAGTCATCATTGTTCTGCTGATACCCTAAGTCATCTAACAGTCATCATTGTTCTGCTGATACACTAAGTCATCTAACAGTCATCATTCTTCTGCTGATACACTAAGTCATCTAACAGTCATCATTGTTCTGCTGATACACTAAGTCATCTAATAGTCATCATTGTTCTGCTGATACACTAAGTCATCTAATAGTCATCATTGTTCTGCTGATACACTAAGTCATCTAACAGTCATCATTGTTCTGCTGATACACTAAGTCATCTAACAGTCATCATTGTTCTGCTGATACACTAAGTCATCTAAAAGTCATCATTGTTCTGCTGATACACTAAGTCATCTAACAGTCATCATTGTTCTGCTGATACACTAAGTCATCTAAAAGTCATCAGACGAGAGTCTTCGGATGGTTCTGTAAAGTCAACGTAGTTGTGTCAGCACCTCAAGTGACTGGTGTAACGACACGCAAAGCTTACTGAGGAATAGACAAATGGGGAGAGCTTATGGTACAACTTAAGTATTTTCCTAATTTTCATCATCATCCCCTCATTTTCCTCCTTATTCCATGGCGTTTCCACTTACGAGGACTGTCTATCATCCACGCCTTACCATGTATCTGTCTTTCCCAAGCTCCTCCTCCTCAATTTCCCCCCCTACTCCTCTCCATAAATTCCTCACTCATCCGTTATTCCCATCTTCCTTTCTGTGTTCGCCTTCCTTCTTGCACGTAAAACTTATTGCCTATCCTCTGGGGAGGGAAGTCGGAATAGTGACCAGGCTAGGGGCTGGGCGGTCCGGGGTTCGATTCCCGGAAGATGCAAGAGACTCTGCTCTCTCCGAAACGTCCAAACTGTCTCTGGTGCTCACCCAGGACCCTGGGCCACTGCTGTTGAATCGGACGATGCGTGATGTTGCGGTTGAGAATGAGTGGAGTTATACCCCACGCATTCCTGCACGGCATGGACACCTTTACCTTTACCTTTATATGTTGCAAGGCAGCCGGTACTTATGTCTCTGCTAGCTGTAACGGTAACGACAATTGCAGGCAATGTGCGCTACATCTGGACTTCCGGCCGCAAGTGCAACTTCAACGGCTGCAACCGGCCGGACCTGCAGCCTCCGAACGTGAACGGTTGGTTCTGGTCAGGTTCAGGCGCCAAGATTGGGCCCACAACGCAGCGCAACTCTGGTGACTGGAGTCACACTGGCGGTTTTGGACAGCCTCAGCCCGACAATCGTGAGGCGCCACAGGTAAGGCGAGGCTAACAGTGTGCCTCCCTCGCCTGCCAGGACACATTGTACTATACCTAAATTACACTAGCTGTAAAGCAATCCTATTACAGCCCTGGACAGGCCCTTAGGGTTCCAGGAGCTTGAGGCTCACAGATTTATAGACAATCGGCAAATGAAGGTGGTAAGGTTGTCAGCCCTACGCACCGGCCGCCTTTACCCCCCAGGAAATATTCCTGGTACTCATTTCTGTTAGAGGCTGAGTCGACCCCAGGACCATAGTGCGACCGGAACGATTATGTCAATGAAAAATTCCAATGACAACATCGGGAATCGAACCCGCGACCTTCCGGCTTGTAGCGCAGTGCCACAACCAACTGCACCACCGCGTGCTTACACAAGCTGTAGCTTTCAAAAAGCAATAATCCTAGCACTCAGCACATACAGCGTCGTTTTAACGTTCATGATTATCTGACACCGATAAATCGATCACGAATATCACAATCCACTTTCAAATACAACACATATCTGGTTCCAAGCAAATATCAGTAATGAAAATACACAGCTACCTCAAAAAGCATGAAAAATCATTCTAATACGATGCAAATACGTTTTAGAATCATTAAATACGTATATTAATATTTAAGGCGAGTCGCATTGCACATAGCACACAAGCAATCAACCCTGCTTAACTAAAAACATGGCTGGACTGAGCTGAGAGTGAACTGCATAATGGAAAGACAGTTTTGGGGGGGGGGGGGGGGGGCAACTCACCAGCAATGTGTTTCCATCCAAACGATACTAAAATGGGTGATAACGAAAGGCACAAATCTCAAATATCGATATTCACACTGTGAACAGTTTGTTTGTTGGACTTTGTGCATCGTCTTTAATGTGAATAAAATATAGAATGTAAATATATAAAATCTAAAATTCACTACGTTTCGGAAGATGGCTCTTCTTCCGTCTTCAGGCCTACTCAGGTGGGTCCTGTTGATTAAGCTAATCTCAACCACCCAAAATCGACATTCACATACTTCGAGACTCAATTTTACTTGTATAATTAGCTTTCTTGTGACAAGGCTGAACTTGAATCAAGAAATTTAAAATTAAATATTGCAGATAATATTGCAGGTTGACAGCTGACGCTGCCTCCATTGGCAGTACACACTACAGCGCAGTGTCATAGCGCACGTGACGCTGTCATTGGGCAAGTAGTTCTTGACATTTCGAAAGATCTCGGTGCGTTCATCTTCATGGCGAAGCAGTCATGACACTGAGACCGCCTGACCTTGAAGATGGACTACAATCCTTCCAAACATGGGGAACTACCGACCCACTGACGCACCGCAGAATAACTAATTCTTCAGCAACACTGCTGTGCGAAACTCAAAATCTGCCCAAAAATGAATCTCACGACTGCCACTGAAACCTCACATCTTACATTGCACAGCGTCACTCCAATGTACGTCTGTTTTACAGGGTAATGACGAATCTTGTCTGTCGATTCTGAACAACTTCTACAGCGATGGAATCAAGTGGCACGATGTCGCCTGTCACCACCTGAAACCCTTCGTCTGTGAGGACAGCGACGAACTGCTGAACTTTGTGCGCTCCCGCAACCCAGGCGTCCGTCTGTAATCTCGGACTTCTAGCAGTAAGATCCCAACAACCTCAGCAGACTTGGAAACCTCGTCTGTCGCTCCTCTTTCCTCCTGTCCTCATGTGAATACTCCTACAAATACACTAAATTTTTGTACTTTATAATTTAATTACTAAATAAACATTTAAACCTGAAACACGTTTCATTGCCCTCTTATGCTGTTCTATCGTCGTAATTATGTACAAAATGCTAATACTTGCTGCTCTGCTATGTATACTGGCAGCAGAGTTTAAAATTTTTATAAATACAGTTGGCCCTCGATTTAACGGACAAAATGTTTTTCGTTTTTGACGTGTCTAATTAAAATAAAGTTTGGTTCCTGTCGTAAATTTATTTTTATATTCTTAATATATGTTTTAGTGACGTGTATAAATTACTCAATGTACATTATAATAATATTTTGTTCATACTTATACATTATAATAACATTTTGATACACCCTGTACATTGTAAGTT
This sequence comes from Reticulitermes speratus, assembly GCA_021186555.1. NCBI lineage: Eukaryota > Metazoa > Arthropoda > Insecta > Blattodea > Rhinotermitidae > Reticulitermes > Reticulitermes speratus. Next base: position 2,273,438 of record JAJKFL010000026.1, read on the forward strand.
GGTTATTAATATATGTTTTTAAAATACATTCGATTTAACGGACTTCCGGCAATACTGGACACCCCTTCCCCCCAATTAGTCCATTAAATCGAGGGCCTACTGTAGGACTAAAACGTGGCAGCAGTAAATGTCACTTTTTGTTACGTTTCAGTCAGTACTGCAGTATCAACTGTCCTTGACCAACATTTATATTGTGCCTGTAGATAGCAGCACTGCTCAGGTGCATTCTGTTGGTCTGTCAACTCCAGTGCCTTAACTTAACAGATCGCACTGCAGCTGTTGGCACACGGAGAGCTGGCAAGCTGGTCAACGGGATACGCCGTACATGCACCGCCGGGCATCTTCTGTGTCTTCCGTCTGCTGTCACTCAAGCTAAGAATGAACTCACAACAGATTAAATGTTTTTCAGAGTGGTATAACAGTTTTAATATAGACTTCTCGGACCATCAGCTGCGTCAAATGGTTTACCATTTGACGCAGCTGATGGTCCGAGAAGACTATATTAAATCATGTTGCCGTGAAAGTTTTAAAACTTATACATAGACATACATACATACATACATACTCATACATACATACATACACACATACATACATACATACATACATTCCATGGATCCATAAGTCTGTCCAAGTCACAACTCGATGTGCAATAAGTCACAATATACAAATATACAGCTATACAGACTACACAATTTTACATTTGAACACTATACACTAAAACACTATAAACGTGTTACATAACTCACTATAAACCGTCTTTATACACAAGAAATCATCCACTCAGTAAAAGTCGTGTGTATTTAAGTATTTTCTTAATGCCACTTTAAATTTTGTCTTTTCATTCTTAAGACTTACGAGACTCAGTGGGAGTCTGTTGAAAATTGTGATAGCGGCATAGACTGTACTTTTTTGAAAACAAGATAGGTTGGCATTTGGTCTATGCAGGTGGTGCTTATTGCTGTGTCTGTACTGTGTACAGATGGATTGTTTGAAAATGTTCTTTATTGTTTAAAATAAAGTTCATTAATGAAAATATATTGATATGAAATAGGTAAAAATCTGTAATTTTTTATACAGACTTCTGCATAGAGTTCTTGGTTGTGGTATAAGAGTGCTTGGCCCCTGCAAGGTGAGCACAGCAGCGACCACGCCGTGCTGCATACACACACCCAGTGTTCGGATGCTCAGCCAGCAAATAATCTGGTCACTGCTATATAAATGTCACAACTTTTCCATAACTATGCAAGTTACTGAAAGGTCCAAAGTTTGTTTTAATAAGGAAAATTGCTGCGTGTGAACTGGTATTGTTTTTGTTGACAGACGGTACAGTTCTATAGTGACGCTGATAACTACAGTTTGCACTGAAATATCAGCTGACTTCACGCTAGCCACGAATAACTGCTACGAGTGGGGGACTTGTGACATGAAGGCCGTTATGACAGGCCACGTCACTCACGCAACATTACACATAAAACAACACTGTGCGATGCAGGTCACAACATAGATACACTTTCAACATATTTAAAAAATTCAATAAAATCTTCTCGGGCTGACTACTGTGTCAGACGGTGTGTCTGTACCATATGACATGGCTGTCAGCTCGAGAAGATTTTACTGAATTCTATCGCAATGACAACTTAACAAGACATACATATCTGACAAATTTCTAGGACTGAAAACATACTTGCTATCAAATTAAGTAAGGTAAAGTTGAACATAAAGACGTTCCTTTGCTTATTCAAGCACTAAGCTGTGAAAGGCGGGGAAGTTGAGCTACATACGTTCTTAATTTTGGCGCTAGATACAGGCAGTGGTCAGACGGACAGCCCAGACGCTATATGCCTCGGTAAGACTCCTCAGTACACGCTGGGTATGAGGGTGGGTCTTCACACTGTGACGACAACAAAGACCACTTACGCTGCACGGTACATGCACCTGGTAGCCTGATCATTACAATGATTCTGCTACCTCACAAGTAAATGAACTCATCATCAGGAATGTCTATACCTTGCACCTTCGCGTTCAGTCAGTATGTCAGTCCCACTGTACTTTCAGATTTCCCATCAGTCTCCTTAACTTTGGTACGTTGTTCATTATGTGAGTTGGAATAAAATGGGGTTCCATTCTTACCACATGGAACATCCAGTTATTTGCATTAGCCGTAATTTTACTACTTAAGATTAAATATAATGAATTCCTTTCTAATCCCTGCATTCCTAATTTGATCCTTTAATGTTATATCCAAACAAATCAGTGAGAAATGTCATCTCTGTTGTTTCAAATCTCTACTGTTAAATACAAAACATGTTCATTAAATTCTTGCTACATTTTTTTTTGTCTGACTTGGCAAAACCTCATCAAAAATAACCTTAACGTAGAGTATAAAGATCATATGGTCACATACATAAAACATTGCTATGCATCGCGAAACAGCCACCAAAAAATACGATTATGTGGCCCTGAGGGCCACTTCCATAACTTAAAATATCCGGAAGGCTTAAAATCCTCCAGACACTACCTCATACGAGATTTATCCACGAAAAGGACAACAAAGGACTGCTGCATTTTAAATTACGGCACAAACACAACAATTATTTCGCCCCAGTGCTGCATGATACGCAAAACTGTAGACTGACACAAGCCCAACGCAATTTGCATTTGTGCACTGTCATATTACCGCGCACGGTCTAATTGCAATAAAATCAACCAACAGGTAAAGTCAAACATATCCACGCACCTCACAATCTAAACAAACATTTACAAGATATCACTCGCTACTTACAAAACAGAATATAAACAAGACACATCTTCTGTCATTTGCCGCCTAACTGCAAAATAATGGCGCCGTCAGAAGTTCCAAATTCGAATCGCGCCAAATGCATCTAATGTCACCATGACGTAATATCCGGTTCGGCCGCAGTTGCGCTCATATCCGACGCGACGTCACGGCTATGAAAACCCCTCCCTATAAACGTCACAGTTGCTCATACCTTCAACTCTACGTGCGACACGGTTACATCGAGTATCTGTAGCTGAACGAACGACGCAAAATCTCTCACTCGATTTTCTCTGCAATTTCTGAAACGTGATCATACTGCTTGGTCATTTTCCTATATGCCAGGAATTCTTTGAAAGTAATCAGAGAGGACCCTGTGAAATAAAACATTAAGAAATATAAAACTGAAAAATAGAAGGAAAATGTGAAAAACAGAAGTAAAAATCCTTTGCAGTTTAGTCCGAAACCAGCTACCTCTCACACAGCAAGTCGACACCTTAACTCCTAACCCACCGGATATTACGGATGTATCAGTAGCCACACAAATGACACAAAATCTCTCGTGCCATTTTCTCTGCAATTTCCAAATTTGGGGTCATACTGCTTCAGAAGCATAGCCACCATATTGCAAGAGAATGCACTATGATATGTGCCCTTAAGTACTGGGGAGCAGGGGAAGGGGGGTACAAAAAATTGCTTTTACACTAATTGAACTGCACCCACTATCTGGACAAATTCTCAGGTATTTGCAAGAACTCAAAACAAGAACAAAATTTAAACAAACAGCTTTATTTGAAAACCAAGTCTATTTATGACAATTGTATTACAAATGGCTATGTACCTCACGGGTGTGATGGGGCTTATTTTGCACAGGGGCACAAAAATTCTGCCACTCACTGTGGTGCCTTCATCAGCATCACATCCCACAAGACTTGAGTCCCAGTCTTACATGTGCACTGTCATCTAATCAGTTTGTAACTTCTGGTTTTGAACTGCAACTCCTGCTTAACAAAAAAAGCAGTCTGCAAAAATTACACAGTACTGAATTTCTTGGAAAAGCACAGTTACATCCACAATATGTTTCTACATTGATAAATAAAAAATAGGAGCAAATTATTTTTTGAACATATATAATTTTCATATCACTAAATGTGTACATTCTATTAAACACACACTGCTGTGCCAAACACTAAATATAATGAAAGAAAAGGCTATGTGACTGTACTTGGCACTTTTAGTAGACAAAAACACAACTGCGAATGTGCTGTAATTCCAACAGAAGTTATACTTAACCAAACGAAGATTATCTGCTGATACAAATACACAAAATTCATACATTTACGTAATATTACAAGATGTAATTTGTGATAACTGTCTCATCTTGTCACACACTTCATCTGTAATCCTTTGCTACGCTACTTACTTTCACACAATTTTGTATTTCTAAACCCAGTCCTGCGTTACAAATATTTAAACATCATGCAAGTTCTGAATGAAAAAAATGTACAGTATGGACATAATCTTAACTCTACAAATTAAACATCTATGCTACCTACATTCAACATCTTCACCTCAATACTGGTACTAACTAAATAAAATTATGTAAGGCCCATTTAAATGCGACTTTTTCTGCACAAAGCACATAAACGTAGCCTGCCAGCCATTCAAAATTGGTGTCGAATTCAGTATCTGAATTTACACACACTGCAAATATAACAAACAATTTCTACCAACAGTCAAAGATGTTCTTACTGCAAGAATACCAAACACGGTTTAAGCAAGGTACTTCTTTTACAAACTCATTTTGTATAATTTATCACCAGTGAAATGGAAGGGCTAATGGAAGACTAATAGTGTCAATAAAGAAAAAAGGTTATAAACGCGATAACCGTGTACCATGTGCAGACAACCAGCAATATTAAAACCAAACACCAACTGTACACATACAAGCGTTCAGACATTTGTATTCGTTCACATTCCTTAGTACACGTTTTGGTCAACCTTAGCCATCACGTTACGTAGTTAACCAACAGCAATAACATTTCCCTGAAGATGGTCAAGGTCGACTACAACATGTCAGAAGAACAATGTGAATAAGTACAAACTTGTCAAGGTTTACACGTGTACAACTGATGATGTTCGTTTTTGATATTGTTAGTACAGAAAGTGTCAGTTTGTGCAGTGGTAAATGCTTGTACCTCTTGTACTACTGACATGCATAAAAGTAAATGCTTGTACCTCTTGTACTACTGACATGCATAAAAGTAAATGCTTGTATTTCTTGTATTACTGACATCATAAAAGTAAATGCTTGTATTCTTGTATTACTGACATGCATAAAAGTAAATGCTTGTATCTTGTATACTGACATCATAAAAGTAAATGCTTGTACTGTATATGACATGCATAAAAGTAAATGCTTGTATTTCTTGTATTACTGACATGCATAAAAGTAAATGTTGTACCTCTTGTACTACTGACATGCATAAAGTAAATGTTGTACTTGTATACTGACATGCATAAAAGTAAATGCTTGTATTTCTTGTATTACTGACATGCATAAAAGTAAATGCTTGTACCTCTTGTACTACTGACATGCATAAAAGTAAATGCTTGTACCTCTTGTACTACTGACATGCATAAAAGTAAATGCTTGTATTTCTTGTATTACTGACATGCATAAAAGTAAATGCTTGTACCTCTTGTACTACTGACATGCAAAATAAACACATATGACTTAGTAAATTCTTGTATGTACTGACATGCATAAAAGTAAAACGCTTGTATTACTGACATGCAAAAAGTAAATGCTTGTACCTCTTTACTACTGACATGCATAAAAGTAAATTTATGACTTGAAACATTCATGTGTTTTCATCTTCTTAAATCACATCCAGATGGCACAATTAGCACAAAATTCGTAGCTACTTTATTTTGTGGAACAAAATAACAAATTTTCAAACATACAATGGGCCAGTATTTTATTCAAAAAAGCACATTCAATTACAATCAAACAATGGCAAGTGAGGCAGATTTTGTGGATTTAAAGAACTGTCAATGTGAGATTTTACAAAGAACTTGAGAACAGTGCATATTATATGCACAACGAACATAAACATGCCACTTCTGGTTAGCAAACAAACGAAAAGAAATCGGCGCATAACCTACAGGGGCACCACGCAGGCATGAACATGTAAATGCACCAAGGTCGGCAGGTAGAACCACAATAAAGTGTCTTTTTTAATTGTTCGCACGACTCCCTCAGAAAACCCTTTGCAAATTAAATTAAATATAACAACTGCAACTGAAACTTCAAAATGAACTGTAATTGCTACCACCCATCTGGCTACTGAACCCCATTCCACTCCCCAAGTTGCTTGAAAATCCTCGCTGGAAACTGTTCCCCAAACCTGAAATGCAAACACCATGACATATCAGAACACACACAAACAGGACGTTACTTTATTATGACTATGAGCATAAACACATGAAATTAGATCACACAATTATTGCAGTTATAATGTAAATAAATACTGACTGTGAAAGATAACACCTACCGTGAAAACAAGTTGCATGTGGAACACATTTCCTCTATAAAAGAAAATTTGTCAGAAACTCCTAACAGCAAGAACATACAAAAGATATGGAAATACAGCCACATTTACACTTATGGCACCCTGTGTGTGCAGGCAGCTTACTTACAGGGGTGGAGGTCACAGCGTGGGAGGATGGGGGAATCAAATATGCCCATGGCAGTGCCGTCTCTCCAAATACATGGGTCTGTGTTCCTATCTCAGCACTTAATTTTTATTCCATTTAATGCTTCTTCTGACATGCACTTCCATACACTGTATAATATTTCACATCACTTAATATCGATAACTGTATGGTTTGCCATCTTAGACAGTGCCATAGTACAGCATGAGTATTCTGTTCACTTAGTAGTGGGCAGCACAGCAGAGTCTGAGCGCTACAGCTGCTCATCATCAGCTGTAGCACGCATCCCTCTAGTACCTCCTGCTAACAGGTACAAACAGTGACTCAAACCACTTCTCTGCGCAGTGCCATAAGACTGCAAGTGGACTTTACCAACTTACTGCTAACATACAAAAAGACAGAATGGCAAACAGGGTACTTCACGACACGGTACGACTGGAGCAAACAGGGTACTTCACGACACGGTACGACTGGAGCAAACAGGGTACTTCACGACACGGTACGACTGGAGCAAACAGGGTACTTCACGACACGGTACGACTGGAGCAAACAACCAACATTACATGGAAATTAAAACACTGCTTCCTTACCACCTCCAAAGCCTCCACCTCCAGAACCGCCCCCAAATCCACCACCACCACCACCACCACCCATACTTCCAAAGTTGCCACCGCCCAGACCACCACCTCCTCCAGGGTTGCCAGGTGTGGAATTCAAGAACAGCTCGATGTAACGATGTTGCATGTCTTCCTTATCCTGAAACAAGGCAAATTTCTACTGTGAATTCAAGCTTCAGCTGCAGTTACTGACAGAAACAAAGTGGAACTCAAGGAACAGCAAATTTTCCACTGTGTCCAAGCCCACAATGCTCTACATTTTGTCACTAAATGGGGCTAAGCAGTAAACTACAAGCTGTGACTAAATGGGTCCCTGTCACCTTGGCATGGCATGCTCTCAGGTTGCAGATGAAGACGACAGACAGCAGATATGGAAGGTAGCTCTGAAGGGACTGAACAAGCAATTACAGACAGCTGATACAATGTGACCCCAAGCTTGGGGGTTGGGCGAGGGGCTAACTCCTCATGGTAAAAAATAAAATGTTGCGGAATGTAGCATAGCGCCATGAACTTAGATCCTTTGGAATGAGCCCAGCAATGGAAAATGGGCATGAATGTGGAATGTGAGAGGAGCCTGCATATGTCAGGGTCACCTAAGTACAGCCACAAGAGAATATGTGGAGCAGAGGACAGAATTAGTGGCCTTACAGCAGGTCGCATGGGACAGGTGTGGCGGTGAACCAGTACGGACACTTCCTGACTTACGCAACAGTTACATTCTGGAAGGTCAAGCGCAAGTCCGATTTTGTGCAAGTTGGAAATGTGCATACACATGATCGACTATATACAATAAAACCCCAATTTAATGTTCCCGCATTTAGTGAAATCCCGGATTTAGTGATGATTTTCTTCATGTCCCGACAATAGATCCATATAAACAATGTACCTCCATTTAACAAAAACCTCCATTTAGTGAAATATATTCTAATCCCCCAGCAATTCATTAAATAGGGGGTTTACTCTATGTATGTATATACAAGGCACTCAGCAATCAGGACTGTGTAATGTGCCTCAACTTATCCTGCCTTACTTACTGCCACTTCAACCCATACATCACACTCGCTGAACATAACGAGCTCCTAAAGTGTTACCCCGTGTTACAGAAGCAGTCCGAGACACAGCCGACTCACACTGACATTCTGATGCTTTCCTAACATTATTTACAGCACACAATTTAGACACAATCTGTATACAAGATTGCAAATGGTGCAATAGCGGTTCCCTTTTTTGGCAGGGGCACGAGTACCCTGACTGGTGTTGTGAGAAACCTTGTTAGGTAGCTATGGCTCCATCTTAGGCTGATTCGACTCTAAATGTTTTCTGCTGCCACCAGATCAGCTTACAGTGCTGATCAGACTGTGTATTATGCAATATGAAAATAGAGATTCTGAGTTAGGGATACGGCATTCCTAAGAAGGCTGCTGCTATAAATAACTCTGGTATTTGTATAGTCTAATTTACTGATGCAGGTCTGAGCTATACACAAATACACAAAGAGGTAAATTTACAACAAAATAAAATTTGGAGGTGAACGCAGTTCACTACTCTCGTTTACACATACTAACACAGTCTGGCAAGCGAAAATAATGGAGATCATTTTCTTCTTCTTGGCAATGGTTACAGAAACTTGAAAGCAACACTGTCACTGTAACTCTATATAGACCGAAATAATGGAACCCAACGACAGCGTGGCATATGCTACACAGGGCTTATATAACTTCTAAACAGTGTCATTACCCTCAGATTCTGACATAAAGATCACGTTACCATCAGATCATGCTGATAAAACCAATCTCAGAGCCACACACTGTTCAATAACCCATAAGAAATGTCGCCTGTCAGCGGGATTCGCTGACCACATCCGGCTGTGTAATTACCTGTATAATGTACTGCACCAATGCAAAAATAAAACTGCTACTAAATATCACCCAAAATCAGTTTTATCAATAATTCATTACAATGGTATACGCTTTCACTCAGTACAGACTCTACCAAAAGTGTGCTTTACTTTCAAAAATGTCATACAGTTTCACAACACACATTTTCATGAAACTTGGAACAGCAGCATTATGTGCAGAATTCTTATACTGAATGTTACCCAAACTCGACAATTAATGTGGAAGGCGTGGTTAGAGATTTATTTACACCCCAAGTAAAGTATGGCTTTCATTGCGCTGGTTGTCATGAAACTCACGATCATTCCGTATTTATATATAACTTGCATCCAAACTAAAAGAAAGAAAGAAAGAAAAAAAAAAGAAGAAGCAGAATAAATCAAATATTACATAATCACATAAAACATTATACGATATATAATGAAATGTACTTCATATATATATTACAACGGCTTAATACAGGGGTACACAGATTTTCTCAAAATCTAGAAGTCACGTCAGAATTGTAGGTGCCAGAAGGGTGGCATGAAGCAAGCTCCATACTCTCGATGCACAAATATTACGCACCACTGTAGAAAATGTAGTCGGCACTGCGACCTGGAGCTTGGGATTTGTGCACCCCAGGCTTAATATTACACATCAGAAAGAATTTTAAGGCTAAAATTTTCCCTTGAAAGGGAAAACTAAACATAAAAGGACTGACAACTCACTACTTTATTACAAGAATAACAACAACAGATTTTTTACATTTCAGCCTCGCACTTTCTTACAATGGCTTAATCTTAAAGTTAAACATGTAGGTACACTGTACAACAAATATTACTAAACTCGCGTTGGACTGATGTGCCATTGCATCTGATCCTTGTTTGTATACACAACTAGACGTCTCATACCAACGTCATACATGCTTAGCCTCAACACAGAGCACGGCCCCTACAAGCTCCAGAATACTGGAACATAAATATAATGTGCCACTTGACACAAAGCAGTCACTCCATCTGAGGATGGCAGCCTAGCAGTATCCTGAGGTCAAATGTATGCTCCAGCTTCCAGCATCAGGAACTGGACGAAAATAAATTCTCTTGAAATGGCAAATACATTTTTAAGGTAGTTTACTCACTTTGGACATGGCTTTTACTGCCTCTTCGTGAGTTGCAAACTCAACATCTGCTTCCCCAGACGCACGACCACTGTTATCGTACAGGAGACGTATGTTTATTGGAACCACCGGCCGGAAGAACTGCAAACGGAAAATTGAAGACGTTGTTATACGACACACACATGCTACACATTGAAAAGCATCTGCGGTAACTCCGAATGTGCAAGATGTGAGGACCCTACAAGATGTGAGGACCCTACAAGATGTGAGAACCCTACAAGATGTGAGGGCCCTACAAGATGTGAGGGCCCTACAAGATGTGAGAACCCTACAAGATGTGAGGGCCCTACAAGATGTGAGGACCCTATACTGTCATTTCTGAGGATGCAGAGCTTGGGGGATTTGACACTGTGTTATTAGGTGAGTAGTTTCTAAGGTTTCAAACAAATACAGTGCGTTCATTTCAAAGGGTCAAGCAGTCCAAGAAGACTGCATTCTTCTGGCGCCTCTTGATCCTTGATGATGAAGGTACTACATCCCTTAGGAACATCAGCAACCACCCATCCAAAAACAAAGCATCATACCCCAGAAAACACGAATCCTCAGCTCCCCTCTGAGTCAGTCCTTCACTGTCAGAATCAGTTATCCGATTCCCATCCTACTAGGTGCGCCCAGAAAGTAATGCAACACATTTTTTTTCTCGGCCCAATTTTGTTGGATAAAAATGATATTTTGCGTGCTGTATCTTTAAAATATCCCGCGTTTATGCACATAGGTGCAATGTTTCCCGCTGGATAGCAGCGCAGTAGTGAGCTTTCAAAATGGAGTCTGCAAGTGACGTGCGTTCTAAACAGAGAGCAGTAATTGAGTTTCTTTTGGCAGAAAACGAAACGAGTGAATCAATTCACAGGCGCTTAAGAAAGGTCTATGGAGACATGGCAGTGGATAAAAGCACCGTCAGCCGTTGGGCGAAGCGATTGGCGTTATCAGAACAAGGACGGGGCACTCTGTCTGATCTCCCGCGCTCGGGCCGCCCATCAACAGCTGTGACGCCTGCAACAGTGCAACGAGCCGACAGTCTTATTCGAGACGATCGGAGAATCACAACCAGGGAACTCGCCGCTGTACTCGGTATTGGTAAGGGAAGCGTCGACAAAATCATTCACCAGTTAGGATATTCAAAGGTCTGTGCCCGATGGGTCCCTCAAAACCTAACCGAAGAGCACAAGCAACGTTACGAGGTTGAGGGTGACGATTTCTTGTCCACCATTGTCACGGGTGATGAGACATGGATTCATCACTTCGAGCCCGAGACGAAAAGGCAATCCATGGAGTGGCATCACACGACCTCTCCTCGGAAGAAAAAGTTTAAAGCAGTTCCCTCAGCCGGCAAGATCATGGCGACAGACTTTTGGTACCGCGAAGGCATACATGCTCTCGCATCTCGGTGGCGTAAGGCCAAAGATTTAGAAGGAGACTATGTCGAAAAATAGGGTCAGGTAGCCAAAGATTCATGTAATGATGTGACATATTTGAAGTTTTGATAAAATCAATTGTGAATGAGAAAAAAAATGTGTTGCATTACTTTCTGGGCGTACCTAGTATGTCTCACAATACTTAATGTTATAGGTGAACTGGTAGCTCTCTGGCTTTATATGGAGGAGGTCACAGTTTTGTAAATGAGCTAACCTGACAAGCCTTTTGTGGTTTTCTTCAGTCCCTCCAGGAAAAGGCTGAGCCATTACATTATGTTAGTGTACAGAACATTTCCTTCCATGTCCTTTGCAATTTGCTATTCATTATCATAATCCTCATTCCACTCTAGCAGCTGATAAAGTTGTTACACAAACCACGAACAAAAGCCTCTGGCTATAAGTGATATTTCAAGAACATTTCACATAGCTATCATTCCTAAACTAATCAAATCCTCCTCTGGACTTCCGCGTAGCTCAACCACAGACCCACTCCACCCATTACACCAAGACCCCGCCCAGTGCATAGCTCTACAAACCCGACTCACTTGCCACGCACTGTGTGGCACATGTTTAACATGGCTACCATTCTTGGGCCACTGCACTCACGAGATGAAGACACCAGTGGCCCAATGACACAGCATCACACCCCAGACAACTTGAATGTACAGCAACACAGCTGTCAGAACCTCAAATACTGCATCTTCAATTCTGTTAAATATGAAACTTAAAAGTACATGAAAAATAGAAACCTCACAGATAATTGGCCTTACATCAGCAATATCTGCCTGTGTTGCTCTGAATGGCAATCCCCTCATGTGGATGCAATGGCCACCACCGCCACTACCACCACCACCACCTCCGCCCAATCCGCCCCTGTTGCTACTCCAGTTTCCGCCACCTGCGCCTCCACCAGCACGACCACCACGACCCATTCCCAGCCCACCAAATCCACCAGAGTTCATATTCATATTCATGTTCACACCGCCTCCACGGCCACCCAAGTTGCCCCGCATGCCAGGGCCACCTCCACCACCCCACGATGAGTTGAATCCCCAAGAACCTGGTCCATCATCAAAATCACCAAAACCTGAAATGCCACAAAACATTGTTATGCCTCATTATATCTACTGTGACTGTGGAATTATAACTCAGTACAGTACAGTACAGTATAGTCCTCCTGTCTGTGATTAAATGAGATCAATCAAACTGTCACAAACATCAAAATCCATTTTCAATATAAAACGCTTATTTGGTTCCAAGTACTTATGAAATACCAGTAATAAAATTACAAAATAACCTAAACAGCATAAAAAGTGTGCAACTTTATTTTAATAACAATACAAAACAGTATGTGTACAAGAGAATTATACAAACAACCTCACTTGATGAAAGACAGAGCATGACTCAGCTGAGAGTGACCTGCCCAGCACCACGACACCACAAAGCTGACTCACCAGTCATGTGGTCTCACCACAGCTCTCCAGAACCAGTGACAAAGGTCAAAACAGTGGCATTAAAATGAGTGACCACGAAAGGCCACAACCTCAAACACCCAGGTCCATAAACTTTCATGCCCCACAGTACACTGACACTTTTCGCTCAGAAAGCAAATTATTCATAGTAAAAAGACCGAAAACTTGTCTCGCCCAGACAGTAAGTTTCATCCAGATCACTCACAGCCACTCAGACGTGCTTGCAACAGACAGACGACACAACTTACTCCATCTTTGGTGCCACAGTCTGATTCACACCTCAACACCCTCAAATATGCTTTTCAACTGGTTTCAATCTTAAACTTAAAAGATACAGAACCATAAATTTGCCTGTTGTTTTGTATGGGTGTGAGACTTGGTCTCTCACACTAAGGGAGGAACATACGCTGAGGGTGTTCGAGAATAGGGTGCTGAAGGGGATATTTGGGCCTAAGAGGGACGAGATAACAGGGGAGTGGAGAAGACTACATAACAAGGAACTTAATGATCTGTAATCATCACCATCTATTATTCAGGTGATCAAATCAAGAAGAATGAGGTGGGCGGGGCATGTAGCACGTATGGGTGAGGGGAGAGTTGAATACACGATTTCGGTGGGGAGACCTGAGGAAAGGAGACCACATGGAAGACCCAGGCATAGATGGGAGGATAATATTAAAATGGATCTTCAAGAATTGGGATGGGGGGCATGGACTGGATTGATATGGCTCAGGATAGGAACAAGTGGCAGGTTCTTGTGAGTGTGGTAATGGAACTTCGGGTTCCATAAAATGTGGGGAATTTCTTGACTAGCTGACAACCTGTTAGCTTCTCAAGAAGGACTCTGCTCCATGGAGTTAGTTAGTTAGTTAGTTCAATCTTAAACTAGTTCCATCCAGCTAACAAAGTTTAGGGATTCTCAGCACCAGTTTGTGGGGTAGTGTTTTGAGCCCCAACTCCCAACCTGGATGACCACGGTAACTGTCTGGCAACTTGTCTGAAAGCTGTCTGGCACGGGTGGTCCTACCAGCAGCTAGGCTGCAACTGGCAAGCCCCTTCACACAGCAAAAAACATGTCTTCAAAACGGTGGAGGTACCATTGAGGGGGTTATCATCTTACACCGTATTAAAACCAAGGTTAATAAAACTGGTCACTTTGTTCACAACCTCACATTCACAAGCACAAACTTACCTTTAAAGCTCCGAGACCCTCTGCCTATACTGTTGTAACGGTTCATTCCGCCAAAACGGTCACCTCGGTCATATGGGGCTGGTCTTTGATTGAAACCTCCCGGACCCATCGGACGCATCTTGGGCCCAACAGCAGCTCGAACTTCCGACAGACTGCTACGGAATATTTCGATGTACCTGAATGAGGTATAAAGTAATGTAGTTAGGGCACATTAATTCTGAAATCGTATAAAAATAATGTGAGTATTGTTTAACATCTACTTCTCAGTGTTGTCCAACTCACTTCCATTCAACAAGACCGCAAATGATGTATTCCATGACACAGTACACCGACTTTATCAAGGGTTTTGTTTTACTTTCAAAACGTCATATAGTTTCACAGGACACGTAAATGTTGTTTTATTTGTGCCCTTTCTGTGCTGATTTTCACAAAACATACAAGAGCTTAACATCATTATGTGCCAATCTCACATACCAAATTTCACGTAAATCGGACAATAAATGCTGACAGAATGGACAGACATTCATTTATACACCAAAGTGTGGCTTTCACTGTGCAAATTTTCATGAAATGTACAACTACTCAACACATTCTTGAAGACATCTCCTGTACAGAACCTTATACAAATCAGATTATAAATGCAGAAAGAGTGGGCAAAATTTAATAAGTGCCACTATGTAAAGTACGGCCTCCACTACACCAATTTTCAAAAAAATTCATAATTTACCAACATTATTATGTACAGATATTCTGTATCGAATTTTACTCAAACATATAAAAAAATATGGAAAAGTATGTGTAGAAATTTTGATTAGTGTCCTTAAATAAAGCATGACTGCCACACAATTTGCATGGAACTCACACTTGCTCAACAAGTTTTTGTAAAGAACTGCTATACCATATTCAATAACAATCCAGTGAACTGTATGGTCGACCATATTAGGTCAAGATGACGGATGGATGTTGCCTCCACATAAAACATTCGTTTTTTCACTTCATACAGAATGCATAATAACACAGCTCAGGCAAAGCCAAGCTACCAGTGACATACTTATTACAGTAATAACACCATTAACCCGTTTGAACATGACCCTTAGGCCTACAGAATAGCAGGCTCTGAAATACCGTCTTCCCAGATAACAACTAATCAAAATATGGCCAAAAACACTATAGTACTGGGCAACTTAAAATCTCTTATTTTATACCAAATGTAGAAGAATATGCCATGATAGCACGGGGGAGTGAAGTTAAACCTCCATGCATTCATAGTTTTACTACTGCAAAGTTTCACACACTCATTACTTTACCTCCAGAACGAGGGCACCTGGTAACAAGAGAAGAGCAGGCAGGGTATCTACCAGAATCAGTGTGGCAAGTTCATGCCACAAACTAATATTTGGCCCACAGCCAGAAATTTTAAGCATTTTGGGAAAATCATTGCAAAAAGAAAATTCACGATTTGTATAAACATCACATGCTTCTTTACAACTTGAACAACACTGATCTGGATTATAAATACTATTACAGTAAAACCCCTATTTACTGAATTGCTGGGGGATTAGAATATATTTCACTAAATCAAGGTTTTCGTTAAAGGGAGGTTTATTGTTTATATGGAGCTACTGTCGGGACATGAAAAAATCATCACTAAATCCGGGATTTCACCAAATGTGGGAACATTAAATTGGGGTTTTACTGTATATATTGTAATTACACTGAAGCCACAGGAATAAAGATCAACATCTCCACATTTCCACTGAGCTGTTATGCTTTTACATCCTTCCAGTCATCTATGCACTCTGAATGTTCAGACCTTCTGGTTGATGACGCTGTGCTGTTGGGTGGCTAGCTCCCCGTATTTCAAAGGATCGCAGTGTCTTCATCTTCAGCGTCAAGCAGTCTGTTCTTCAGTCAATCTTGGACTGCTTCACCCTCAAGATAAAGGCACTGTGATCCTTTGAAACGCCAGCACCTACCTGCCCAACGGCGTCACAACCAACACGACACAAATCTGCAGCAACACTGCTGTGAGGATCTTAAATCTCGCTCCTACCCACTGCGTTTGCATGAATTCTGATAACAAATCACACAACACCTTCAAAAGCAACAAGTGCTGCCATCTCAACCACACATGAGACATCTTCCTTTCAATGGCCTCAGCATAAAACAAGACATAACTTTAACGAACTGATATTCTGTATCACAGAATATTTACAATTCAGAGATGTAGCAATACACCTTACACTGCACTGTTTGCATTCTATTACCTCAAAAAATATCTGTTACCATTTGAATAATGCATATGACCCCAACAAATGTCAGGTTTCTCACCTCATTAATCTCTGCTGTGGAATACCTCCAATTCATGCCGTACACTGCTGAAATGCTTCGAGTCTAGTCTACAACTAATTACGCTACAGAGTGTAAACAACAAGCAACTCGATCTACACAACAATTCTATTCATTTACTTATTTCTATCTACGACGTTTGGCCGTTGCGTTCAGCCATCCTCGGGCAGTTCATTTAGGATTACGGACGTAGAATAAAAATGTACAGTGCACATATTTTAATGGAGTTACTTATTGTGTTTAC
Source organism: Reticulitermes speratus (assembly GCA_021186555.1). Lineage (NCBI taxonomy): Eukaryota > Metazoa > Arthropoda > Insecta > Blattodea > Rhinotermitidae > Reticulitermes > Reticulitermes speratus. The sequence continues at coordinate 2,290,277 of JAJKFL010000026.1, forward strand.
TCTATTTCCAAAGCACAACACGGATGTCATCAATTACAATTTGTATACGCTATACATTCTTGTAAAAAAAAAAAATACTGCATTCACTTAATTGTTAATTCAGTACTGGACTCCCTCCCAAATAGGATGAAATGTTTTGATATCTTACTGTGCCTGTGAAATATCATTTGTTTCTAGGCTGCAAACATTTCATAATCAATTACTAAATCAGACCGATAAACATAGCTTACATTTACTTCACTGGATCTAACCAGTAAAGACTTCATTAACAGTCTAAAGTACAGGTAATACATGTTGCAAGACACACAACATAGGAATCAAACAAGATGGCAAATGGCTCATTTACTTAAAAGTATCAGCACAGCCAAACTAAAGCAGGACTGTGTATGGAGTTCCTAAGCCACATGTGCACACAAACACACACACACACACACATTCTGCTTGAAGTATTAGCACAGCCAAACAGCTACTCCTAATATTACAAGAAATGCAGCAAATGCCCATCAAACATGGCAGTTAAGGTGTTTCTAAGGCCGATGTATTTAGTGTATCTTCATACCTCATGGGACAAATGGGGCATGTGAATACAAACAGCCAGTCTCACATCGGACATTTATTGCTACCTCTATTACGAGATTCACGTACAATAAATAAGTACAACACATTGAACAGTAAAACCAAACGCAACACACTAAACAACAGAACAACCAAACACAACACGTTAAACAGCAAAACAACCAAATGTAACACATTAAACAGCCACACAACCAAACACAACATATTAAACAGCCACACAAACACAACACATTAAACAGCCACACAACCAAATGAACACATTAAACAGCCACAACCAAACACAACACATTAAACAGCCACACAACCAAACACAACACATTAAATAGCCACACAACCAAATGAACACATTAAACAGCCACACAACCAAACACAACACATGAAACAGCCACACAACCAAATGAACATATGAAACAGCCACACAACCAAACACAACACATTAAACAGCCACACAACCAAATGAACACATGAAACAGCCACACAACCAAACACAACACATTGAACAGCCACACAACCAAACACAACACATTAAATAGCCACACAACCAAACACAACACATTAAACAGCCACACAACCAAACACAACACATTAAACAGCCACACAACCAAACACAACCCATTAAACAGCCACACAATCAAACACAACCATTAAACAGCCACACAATCAAACGCAACCCACTAAACAGCAAAACAATCCAATGCAACTTCACTCAATTAACATGGTAACACTGTAAACTGTGAGATGCAGTACTAGAACTGTAGAGGGCATGTATGCAGTACTAGAGCTGTAGAGGGCGTGTATGCAGTACTACAGCTGTAGAGGGCGTGTATGCAGTACTACAGCTGTAGAGGGCGTGTATGCAGTACTAGAGCTGTAGAGGGCGTGTATGCAGTACTAGAGCTGTAGAGGGCGTGTATGCAGTACTACAGCTGTAGAGGGCGTGTATGCAGTACTAGAGCTGTAGAGGGCGTGTATGCAGTACTAGAGCTGTAGAGGGCGTGTATGCAGCACTACAGCTGTAGAGGGCGTGTATGCAGTACTACAGCTGTAGAGGGCGTGTATGCAGTACTAGAGCTGTAGAGGGCGTGTATGCAGTACTAGAGCTGTAGAGGGCGTGTATGCAGTACTACAGCTGTAGAGGGCGTGTATGCAGTACTAGAGCTGTAGAGGGCGTGTATGCAGTACTAGAGCTGTAGAGGGCGTGTATGCAGCACTACAGCTGTAGAGGGCGTGTATGCAGTACTACAGCTGTAGAGGGCGTGTATGCAGTACTACAGCTGTAGAGGGCGTGTATGCAGTACTAGAGCTGTAGAGGGCGTGTATGCAGTACTAGAGCTGTAGAGGGCGTGTATGCAGTACTAGAGCTGTAGAGGGCGTGTATGCAGTACTAGAGCTGTAGAGGGCGTATATGCAGTACTAGAGCTGTAGAGGGCGTGTATGCAGTACTACAGCTGTAGAGGGCGTGTATGCAGTACTAGAGCTGTAGAGGGCGTGTATGCAGTACTAGAGCTGTAGAGGGCGTGTATGCAGTACTAGAGCTGTAGAGGGCGTGTATGCAGTACTAGAGCTGTAGAGGGCGTGTATGCAGTACTAAAGCAATTCTGGCTTCTTGCATATACTGAAATCCTTCCCATCTGGCAAATACTTTATTACTGCTGAGTTCTGCCATTCAGTCCTAGGCACAGGTGGGAGGATAATATTAAACTTAATCTTAAAGAAACAGCATGGGAGTGCATGGACTGGATTAAGCTGGCTCAGGACTGTGACAAGTGGCAGACTGTTGTCAACACAATAATGAACATTTGGGTTCCATAAAATGAGGAAATTTCTCAACTAGCTGAGAAACTATCAGCTTCTCAAGCACTCCACTCCATGGAGTGACTGAATTAGGGTTCTACCAGTGGCACACTGCATAAGTCTACTTAGCTTTTGGACTGTCCCTCACCCAGTGTCCCAAAAGCACACAATATAAAATGTCTCAAACATTGGTCATAAAACAAATGTGTCCATCCTTCAGTAAAGAAGTGGGAAGGTACCTAGCAGGCCCAATGACACACTGGTCCAATCTAACAGGCCCCACCTTGTTACACGCGACTGGAAACAAATCCAATTTCCAGTTTTTTAAAATGTATTTTTGTATTTCTTTTGCATTTTTTATTTTTGGCACAGCAGTCAATGGCAAAAGTCCAAATACTACCCAGTCCTAAATCAGCAAACAACATTTTGGAATATTTGAAGCTTTGGACCTTGTCCATCATCCATTTTAATGTCCATTTGAAACACAGAATGATGGAAGTCTAAACAGTATATGATTCCAAATGTGATGGCTTTGCCAGAATCCCACAGCACTGTACTAGCCAATAAATGTGTGTAAATTTTTGGATAAGAAGCAAATGTGCAGTGGAGAAGGGACTATTGTACTGAACCACTTGATAGGGCAGTTTTCATCAACTTCAAGATAAAAGCCATGCCAAACATACAGTTCCTCTTACTTGTAATAAATAAAATCGCTAGCATATAACCACTCTAGTCAATGTCCCATGCTCAGTCTGCTTCCAATATTCCAGTTACCACAGCGTCATTTCTCAAGACTTCGTACATGTTATCATGCTTCCAACCACAAACACCAATCTTTTCAAGCCAAATCCATCTTCAACCTGAACCAAACAGTGACATATTCTAACCAAAGGATCCTTAGTTTATCTGGCTCACATCACTTGTCACTTCACTGGCTGTTTTGCATGATGGCTGGCAGCATAGCAGCTGACACTATTCCAATTTGCTGAGAGTCAGTGCCCACAAATTTTAGTTCAATGTATTGCAGCTAATATCATGTTCCTACCACATCTAAACAAGAGAGGCAATGTACGTATAACATAACACTGGGGTCCTTTCATGTAACTGTTGTTGTGGAGAAGCAGTACGTATTACATATTCTGAGTGTGTGTCTGTAGCCTTAGTTATCCAGCACGCAGAGCATGTGCCGTATTACGCCGTCATCTGAGGCCTGTCCGATTCTACCGTATTTTTCTAAATTATCCCATCAATGGAACGATTTTCAGAAAAAGTTACTGAACATAAAATGTGTGTTTTTTTCTCTACAACTTTTGTCTAGAAAATTTCTCATTCTAAGAACTCAGCAAGACATCATACATGTACAAGTCTTCACGCAAAATGCCCGTTATTCTTGTCATATTTTAATGAAACTTGAACTTTCTCAAAATTTTAAAAAAATAGTCAACTATCAAATTTCACTACAGTCCATCCACTGGGAGTTCAATTGTTCCATGCAGAGGGACAGCCAGACATGAAGCTAACAGTTGCTTTCTGCCATTTCGCAAACGCACCTAAAAAAGGTGTTGGAAACGTTTTGCTTCGGCTCACAGACTTGTGTCACGCCTGACGAACACAATGTTCAATCCACACTGAGGTTCTGCTTGTGAAACTGAAGCCACTACATACTGCAGGTGCTATTTCAGATAGCCTTCAGTGCAAGAATTATTACTGTACACACTTTATCCTTTAACACGCCACACAAGTAGAAATGACAAGGGTTCAAATCTGGAAAACAGGGATGCCACAATCTCCTGCTGCTTATGACACTGTTGCCAAAAACAGTTTCTAAATAACACACAGCTGCTGGCAGTGTGAACTGCCATAGTCTTGCTGAAAAAAGACATAGGGTCTCCCATAATTTGACAGGTGATCAAAGAATGGTGTCAGAATGTGTGTAAAATGCTGGTGTGAATTTATGGTCCCATGAAAAATTGGCTTAATAATCCTAGCAGCACTCACAGCATACCACACACAAGTGACATCATCATGTAATGACACTCTGTGTATTAACATGGCTTTTTCTGCTGACAAATATTATTCTGGGAGTTTGCATAGTCATCGAGATAAAAGAAAACTCTGTCCCTTAACAGAACAAGTGTGGGGGTCTATTTCGTTCATTGGAATATCTGACAACACTTCTTGTAGGACTGGTGTTTTGCATAAACATCATACAGACACGTACGTTGCAGTGGTATTGCAACTGTGACTGACTAACTTCGCAAATACAGACACGTAACACCTAACTGCGAGACACTGGGTGCAGGACGATCAGTGAGTCAGCTAAGTTCCATATGACCAGAAGCCAACAGGAAGTGAATAATGATGGGGGCCAGATAAACTAAGAACCCTGTATAACACCTTCTGCCATCTTGTGGGGTCATATTTAACCCTTTCCCATCTTCTCATGCCTACCAGCTATATACAACATAAAAATTAATAAAAAATTAGACACGTGTTTCAGTAGGAGAAAATATAAAACTCCTGCCGTATGTTGTGTCTAATAAAAACCGTAACATGAATTATGTCAAAGACATAACAACGTGCAATCATGACATGGCAATAATGTTGTCTGCGAAAGACGCCTGACAGCAAACCTGGATGGGAAAATTAAAATGTGAGAAGCCATCTCACAAGAGGATAGGAAAGGGTTACCACTTTGCTGCTGCATCTGCAGAAAATCATCGCACCAATAAGACCAATCAACACAAATGTTCAATATAAAGGGTACAAAGAATAGGTGCAGTTAACAAACTAACAAACAGAACTGATAGCAGGTGGAAGATTCACATCTTCTAGGATGCAACACTGTGTCAATGGACAAGCCATCCTTGGCAGTCTGCAGGACTGTAGTGCTTTCTTCATATCAGAACTGCTGCCCCAAGAACACAGTGACACATCCCAGGAGACTTCAGCAACACAAGCATGTGAACCTCAAACCTCACAAAACTAATACCACATTGCAGGTTAATGGTAACTGCACGTCTAGTTTATGCTTTAAATAACCCACATTCACAAATTCCAACATGCATAAAAAAACACCCTACAAATTAATTTCATATATTTAGGCAACTCCCGGTGGGGGCGAGATTTTCAGCATCCGTCCAGACTGGCCCTGGGGCCCATCCAGCCTCCTATACAATGGGTACCGGGGTGTTGACCACCCACCCCCATCTAGCGCTGAGGTTAAAGAAAGAGTACAGCTATAATACCTCTACTCCCCCTCTGGGCCTTCATGGCCCGTTCTAGGGAGAACTTTATCTTTTATATTTAGGCAACAGGAAGATTTTCTGCATCTTTAAGACAAGCTGCATAATCTGTGTTTTATTTTCTACAAGATGCGATTCATTTCATAATTTTATCTCTTTCTGTTCAAATATAACTCGTGCTTTTCATAAACCATGCGCTAAAATTTCGTACCAACACCATCATTTAAGGTTAATGCCACTCAGTTCTTAAAGGAAAGCAGAACTTCCTTTTTACGGGTTGCAATTTTATAATTATATACAAAGAACTGTTAACACATAAAAATTCACTGTTCATGACACAGTTCAGTACACAGGAATCTCACATTAAATTACAAATAATAAAGTCTCAGAGAAAATAAACTTCACAGACAGCACTCACTGTTTGTCAGAAATTCCTGTTCTGAAACTGCTCAATGACATTTTAAGTATGCAAGATTTGAGGTTCCCACGGCCGTTTTGTTGAGGATTCACGTCTTTTGGAATGTGACACTGTGTCACTTAGCTGGATAGTCGTGGTCCCTGAACCACTGAAGACGAAGGCAGTATGTTACTTTCAAACGCCAGAAACACTAACCCAGCTACTCACTGTCACCTCCCAGAAGACCTGAATTCTCACACTTTTAATAACGTGTTTAGGTTTTCGGTGGGTGCGACAAACTTCATTTTACTCACATTAAAAAAGCTTCAATGACAGAGTCTGGGAACCACTGACTTCATAATCAAGGACATAACAAAAATTCAAAATTATTCACAACCAACACATTAAGTGTAAAACTAGTACACCATAACACTTGAATATTAATTTTATTAAAATTCCCTTCTTACCTCATGATGACATCAGTGAAAATAATACAGTATTATGAAGAACAAGCACCTACCTTGTGAGTACCCCACTTGCCCTTTGCAGAATATCAATTTTACAAAGTACACCCAGAGACAGAGCAAGGTATACCTTAGTAGAACAGGAGGTTTGGGTTCTCTGCCCACCCTGTCCCTCCCTTTGATTATCAGCCTTCCCCACCTGTGTCCTATTTTATCCTTGTGTTTCTGCAGAGCTTTCTCTGCCACTTCTTTGTTTACAAACTGAACGTAAGCTTCCCCCGTACTCCTTCCCGTGTAGTCAGTCAGTAGGGAAATCCCGTTGGGTACTATCTCCAACCCTACCCAACCAATAAACATATGCTCACAATCAACACACAAGTACTTCAGTGGCAATGAGCAGATTAAGTGCTCAGTGTGTATTGCAAAGTTCTGTTAGCATATCATGTTTCACACTTACAGGATCACAATCTTTAAAATCCAAGCAAACAGAATTTATAATTTAAATGACAAAGCATTGTAACATGTGCACAGCCAAACCCAATGTTTCTTTAATTTCTTCGGTACAAAGTTCACGACATGTCTGGGATACAAAATCATGACCGTCGCATTACAGTCCCGTATCTTAATTTTAACCCTTTTGGTGCAGTAACGGGATATACACGCCGGACCTTTTAATACTGCGCCAGGGTGGCAAGTGCGTTTAACTGACAGTTTCAGAGAAACATCCTTTTAGTGTGACAGAAACATCCCCACAACTCTCAAAAGGTTGCAGGTGCTACTATCTGTGGGCATCACCAAAAGTACTGACACAAGAGATAAAAGACAGACAGAAGTTATAATAAGCAGTTCATAAAGTAACTAACACTCTTTTCGAAATATCAGATTCAGTTTTTGCAAAACATAACTACAGCAGTCCTTTGTAGACTTAGTTGGAAGCTATTATGCACCACTAACAATATGCTTGTTTTTCCACTTTACATTTTTTAAATATAACTCATCATAGTTTTTCTTCCATGCAACAAATGCCTGGAAATATTTCCATCAGAGATGGAAAATGCAGATACTGAAAGTACTGGAAGATGAAAAAAATTAATTTTAAATTTTTGGTGGAGAACTGACAATGATTTGGGAATCAGTGTGAAACTTTAACTACAAAGCAGGGTGGCACATAAAATAATACAGAATGCATTCTGGGTGCAGTCCCAACCAAAGAATTGAAGTAATATAAATGATTACACACATTTATTGACATAAAATTTTACAATGTAACTTCAAATGAAAGATGTTTCCTTTACACATTCTTTCAACTTTGGTCTTGTTTAAAGGCTTCACACCATACCTCATCTTATTGTTATGATCTATCATGTACAAACACTTGGATGGTGGCATCCTAGCACATTTAACCTTTATCCTATGTGCGTACTGCTAGCCCCAGTTGCGTTCCCGAGAAAGTGGATATAAATCAAAAATGATTTTCCCTTATGAAATAATGGAATAAGTGGGGGTTAGGAGCAATCATACAAACGACAGCCTCTTCAAATATGTTATACATCCATTTTTTTTCCTGTGGCGCAACAGCCCTACTTGGGCACAGGCCGCACTTTCAAAAACATCATTAGCAAGGACCCAGAATTCCTACAATTGCTACTCTGAAATGTAAATGATCAACTGCTGACCAGTCACAATTGCCTGCCATCTGTTAGCAGTCAGCAGTGACGTCTCTGCAATACACACTCAGCATCAGCAAAATCAAAAGTATTACACAAGAGTCAAGAAAACATAATAAGCAAACAAGTTGATGGTGATAATTCATAGGAAACAACACTGCTGAAGACATGAATGTCTTCTGTTGCAATTATTGTACATGCGCAGATGTTAGAACAGAAAAAAAAAGTTTAGCATAATAAATATGCCACCAAAACGCAGTGGCATAAAATTCCACATACTCAGATACTAAAACAATACGGTAACTTGTCCACTAAATAAATTGCAAATAAATTAAACCAGCAATGCATCATCTGTTCTGTAAAACAGTCAATTTCAACAGCCCCAATTCCTTGGCAGAGAGCACATACACAACAAAGATTATATTTCACAGAATTAAATTTTATGTCTTGTTTTCAATGAAAACAATGTATTAATATAAGAGAACAATATACCAATAAATACTGAAGAGCGTTACACCTTTTATAATCGTGGAGACGCCTAACAGTGCCACAGGTATGCCCCAGATTACATGACAGTTCGGAATGGCCATGTGCAACTCAAAATTTTCATTCAGAAAACACACTTCACCGAACTTTAATACCGATCACTTTAAGCATCTACCACATTTTTTTGTTTCCTCAAGGACAAAGTGGCCATCTAGAGCTGGGGTTAAGAATGAGTGGTGCTACACCTCCATTTCCCCCTGTATGCCTTCATGCCATGCACATGGACAACTTTATTATTACCATATTTTTGTTGCAGATAAATATTAATGTTCAGTCTCCACTAAAATGGTTAAACTAAAAACTCACAAATTACGTAAAACGCAAAATTCACATGACTGTTCAAAGCCTTGGAATCTCATTTAACTGACAAAAAGTGTAAATACCCAAAATAGGCCGGGACAAAATTCTGACATGTTCAGTGCACCCAGCAGTCGGGCTCACTTACAGGCCAAGGAACATCTAACCATTTATACATATTATTCCTTTTAGCTTTCAGTCCAGGCAGCGAGATTTTCCTCACCCACCCAGAACAGCCCTGGGGCCCACCCAGCCTCCTACACAATGGGGTAAAGCAACAGGGGCATGGTGTTAACCACCCACCCATATATCGCCAAGGTTAAAAGAAACAGTAGAGCTATACCTCTACTCCCCCTCTGTGCCTCAATGACATGTTATAGAGTGAACATTACCTTTGCATATGTGACATGCACAAACTGTCACCAAGACAAATTTCACACACGCTCAGTCCTCTGCTCACAAACAACACACATTGCAAACATCTGTTCAGCAATTGATCAACTCACACCAACAAATGCACCAAAACAAGTTTGTCACTGATTTCTCTATTAAAAGATTACCCCAATACCACAAGCCACGCAGACACGAAAGAAGGAGGTTCTACCATACAGCACAAAACCGGCACAAAACAGCACACCGGACCACGCTGCCAATAATTTATGAATTATATCACAGCATGTAGTTTAATATAATATACCACACTGTTTTACCATTAATTTTAGCAATTTAACAACGCTACTATTTACAATTTTATACAAAGTGGTAATAACGAATATTGACTCAACTGTTCTGATGTAACAAAGAACATTGGTCTATGTACAAACTTCAACGATCCCCCTGATGATGGCAATACAGAAGTGCCGAAATGCGTAATGGGGTAATCTTTTAATAAAGGAATCAGTGACAAACTTTTTTGGTGCATTTGTTGGTGTGAGTTGATCAATTGTACAAAAATGCACGGTAAATATAACGTGAAGATCTGTTCAGCAGTCAGATGTTTGCAACTGCAACTAATTTTCCCCCATTACAATAAAATGTACAGTTTGGCACTCACATTACAACAAGCTGCTGCCTCTTTATACTCTGCAAGTCTGCAAAGCAGCACACAATACATATCCTAAACAAATAATATAAAATTAACATATACTTCTCATTTCAAACACAAGTGTAATCAAACAAACAGCAGCACAAGCTGTCCCTGTACACACCATGAAGGCATATAGGAGAAATGGAAGTATAGCTCCACTCATTCTTAACCTTGGCACTAGACAAAGGTGAGTTCTCAGCCTCATGCACCGGCCACCTTACTCCCATGCCCAGTGAACATGAAGCTAGGTGGGCCTCCAGAGCTGGTCTGGTCATTTTGGTGAAGAGAAACGTGTCCAGCCCAAAGCCTACTTGCTACAGACACTGCACTATCCAGCAAGTTTTAAAAGAACAACAATATACAGCCAGAGGAAATTTCTGTTTAACTGATTTTATTTACATGAGCTACATTCACATGTATAAAGAAATCTGTAAGGGCAAGTTTTGTTTAGTTCTCAGGCTGAAAAAAAATATATATACAACTTTTTTTAAAGACTTCTGTTCATACATGTGTGTTGTTTTGTAACTGAGATGTTCATAAGAGAAGAATACATACTCACTGTGAAGTGACAATTTTCATTCATAAATACATATCACATTCCTACATCAGAATAATCACCATCAAACAGCTTCTTAATCACGGTCATTATCACATTATTACTATAATCCCAAACAGATACTAGATGAAGTATTTGCATTTCTTTTAAAATCAAGTCTGCTCACTATCCAGAAAAAAATTAGCACTGCTCTAGCAATTTAACAATTCTTCATCACTTGCCGTATTATCATTAATAACTGACTTTTCAGAAAGCTCTAAAACTTCAACTAAAACACTTAGTACAAAGTCTGTCTACTTGTTGGTAGCAAGTGAAGAATAATGTGTCAACAAAAAAGAGATAGAAGAAGGACAAAACTAACATACCTGAAAAGAACTGTGCTATTTCTTCCTTTGAGCAACCAAATGGCAGTCCTCTGAGTCTCACACAACCATCGTCCATCGCATTCTCAAAGTTCAGGCCACTACGTTTCACTACCCATTCCATTTCTGACCTCTTGGCCTTGAACACTGAAACAGACATTACCTTGCTGCATTTGGGGCTTGGTTATTATTGCAATCTGGGGCCGCGATAGCTCAGTCGGTATAGCGACTCGCTACGGGCTGGACGGTCCGGGGATCGAATCCCGGTGGGGTGAGATTTTTCGCATACGTCCAGACCGGCCCTGGGGCCCACCCAGCCTCCTATACAATGGGTATCGGGTATTTCCCGGGGGTAAAGCGGCCGGGGCGTGGTGCTGACCACCCACCCCCAACTAGCGCCGGAGTCAAGAATGAGTAGAGCTATACCTCTACTCCCCCTTTGGGCCTTCGTGGCCTGTTCTAGGGAAAAACTTTACTTTACTTTTATTATTGCAATCTGTCATCTGTGAGTGCTCGGTGGGGCAAGGAAACTTCTGCATTCATTACACCCAACATTCTCGACGCAATGTGAGATTTGGGGCTCTCACAGCACTGTTCCTGACAACTCACGCCTCCTGCGATGTGATGCTGTGTTTTAGGGGGAGTGGTACCAAAAGTTCTGAACGATCATGATGCCTTAATCTTCGGGGATTAAGCAATCTAAAAAGTATTCTTGACCCTGAGCATGAAGTAACCTTGATCTTTCCAAACATTCGGCACCACTCATCCGACACAGTGTCACAACCCTGAAGATCTGAACACCCATTTCCATTCTGCTACATGGACAGAAAGACAAACTGCCTCAGACTAGCAACGAAACTTCACCTGACAAACAGTGAACACCCTGAGCGAGTTTCATATACACACAGTCCACCACCACTAACTAACTAACTCCATGGAGCAGAGTCCTTCTTGAGAAGCTAAGAGGTCGTCAGCTAGTCAAGAAATTCCCCGCGTTTTATGGAACCCGAAGGTTCATTACCACACTCACAAGAGCCCGAAGCTTCTAGGTGTTTGATTTCAATTTCCTGTTTCATATACACACAGTCCACCACCACTATAAAAACTAACCAGTTAACACTAGATGGGTGAATAGCAACTTCATGCCTCAGCCACTTTACACCAGGCAAAATAACCCCCATTAGCCACTAAATAGGAGGCTGGATGGGCCTAAGAGCCAGTCTCAATGTTCTGGAGAGAAGAAACATGTTTTGGCCCTGCCAGGAATCAAGCCCTGGATCATCTAGCCCACGGCCTAGTCACTATACTGACTGAGCTACTCTAACCCCAACAAGGGCTACCCATTTTCCACTGGCCAGCAAAAACTGTGAAATCAAATGCAAGGACAAAACTAAATGCATGTTCTTGCCCAAGTGATAAAAACGAATATGAACAATACATTTAATGTTAACAACAGACATGGACCTTTAACCCTTCCAAGATGAAAATGTAATCTGTTGTACACGAGAACTCAGCTCATACCGCGCAGTAAACACACTCCATCTCAGTTATACAAACCAGTCAGTTAATGTTGTACAGTGAAATAATCGCTGTTTGTTCTGAGATCCACACAAAACACATAAATACAGTCCGTACCGCGCAGTAAACACACTCCGTCTCAGTTATACAAACCAGTCAGTTAATGTTGTACAGTGAAATAATCGCTGTTTGTTCTGAGATCCACACAAAACACATAAATACAGTCCGTACCGCGCAGTAAACACACTCCGTCTCAGTTATACAAACCAGTCAGTTAATGTTGTACAGTGAAATAATCGCTGTTTGTTCTGAGATCCACACAAAACACATAAATACAGTCCGTACCGCGCAGTAAACACACTCCGTCTCAGTTATACAAACCAGTCAGTTAATGCTGTACAGTAAAATAATCGCTGTTTGTTCTGAGATCCACACAAAACACATAAATACAGTCCGTACCGCGCAGTAAACACACTCCATCTCGGTTATACAAACCAGTCAGTTAATGCTGTACAGTGAAATAATCACGGTTTGTTCTGAGATCCACATAAAACACATAAATACACTGTGTGGGCAGAACGTAGAATTGTTGAATGTTAAACCTGGCGGTACATATAGTAACCACTGGGCTTTAAAACGTTAATAGCCTTAATGTTAACACAAACACGTACCTTCAATATACCTCCGCCCCATGTGATCTCTATCTTTCTTGCAAGCTTTCTCAATATCTTCATCAGTCTCCATTTCCACGTACGCCTCACCACTCGGCCGTCCTTCTCTAGACATCGTCATATGAATGCCGAGCTTCCCATCCTTTATGCTACAGTCACCTGTTTGTATCAAACATGTTTGTCACGCTGTCCTCAAGAAAAATGTTTCACAAGAACATTTTAAGTACAAGAAAATCAGGGAACATGAAATTAATTCAGAAGGGAAAGTCAACAGAGATAGCAATATAAGAATACAAAACATTTCTAAATTGTATGACTAAGAGAAATATTACGGAACACAGATAACGAAACAATGCAGACTAATAAACTGTAATGTATACCTGAAACAAACAGTAACATACAACAATGAAACAGGCCCTTACAAAGAGAAACAGAAGAAAAATACAAGCAAATGATACAAATATTCTGAAAAATATGGACCAGAGAACAAGCAGTGGAATTAGAAAGGAAACTTTTTGTAGAGTTCATAGAATGGGCATATGAAATGACACAGAACATGGACATTCAATTGCATAATAAACATCAAGAAGAAATGAAACAGCCACAAAGAAAAAAAAAAGATTGTGTGAAGACAGCGGAGACTGGAGATTTCTCATCCATCAGCACATAGAAAACGCAATAGTCACAAAAAAAAAAAAACCTGGTGGTCACCACCCAAACAACATATTTAGTTATCACTTACGAGGTGCTACCCAAAAGTTCGGGGAATTTGCCCATAAAAAAAATTGCTTATCATAACTCCTAGTTTCCACCGTCTCCTTCGAAGTAGCCCCCTTGGGCATGGATACAGCGATCCCAGCGTTTTTTCCATGATTCCATGCATCCCTGGAAGTCTTCAAGTGTGAGTGTTTTAAGCACCTCCTGCGATTCTGCCTGGATCTCCTCAATTGTGTCAAAATGACGGCCTTTCAATCGAAATTTCATTTTGGGGAACAGGAAAAAGTCACAGGGGGCGAGGTCAGGTGAATAGGGTGGGTGGGAAATCACTGTCGTGTTTTTGGAAGCCAAAAACTGCCGAACAACAAGCAATGTGTGGGCGGGCACGTTGTCGTGGTGGAGAACCCAGCTGTTGTTCTCCCACTTTTCCGGACGTTTGCGCCTAATGTTCTCACGTAGCCGCTTCAAAACTTCACAATAAAACTTCCCGTTGACAGTTTGACCAGGGGGGACAAATTTCTTGTGGAAAATGCCTTGGATGTCAAAAAAAAACGATCAACATGGTCGTCCTGAACGCTCATCGTCGTCAACAGACGTTCGTCCATCCTAAAAGCGTTTGTACCACAAAAAAGTTTTACTTTGACTCATAGCATTGTCTCCAAATGCTTCCACAAGCATGCCGTGGGTTTCTACAGCAGTTTTTTTAAGCTTAAAGCAAAATTTGATGTAGATTCTTTGCTCCTTAAAATCTGCCATTTATGCAGGTTTAAAAAAATCGCCGAACCACTACAACACAACGTTACAAAAACGCACGAAACTCAAGAACGCGGCCTCTCGCCTTCACAGCTGTTGGCACACTAACTCACAAAGGGTACTGCTCACCCCATCTAGAGGCAGAAGGCCATACCACAACCGGTTCGCGCGTGGAATTCAAATTCCCCGAACTTTTGGGTAGCAGTAGTACTTGCATTTTCTAGCACTGTTTGACTCAGAACACATTAATAAGGGCCAAAAAAACATGTCTTCAATAAAACTGGATTATTTCCACAAAAAAAAAAGGCCACTCACTACATCACCACTAACTAACTAACTAACTAACTAACTACATGGAGCAAAGTCCTTGATCAGCTAACAGTTCCTCCACTTGTCAACTGACTGGATTTTACGGCACTCAAAGGTTCATTACTGTGTTCACAACAGCCCACCACTTGCTCCTATCCTAAGCCTGATAAATCCAGCCTGCACCCACTCATCATACTCCTTTAAAATTCATTATAGTATTATTCTCCCATCTCTACGTAGTTTTCCAAGTGGTCTATTTCCTTTGGGTTTCCCCACCAAAAGCCTGCACAGCATTTCCGTCCTCCCCCGTACATGCCGCATGCCCCACCCATCTCATCCTCTTTAATTTGATAACCCAAATAACATTTGAAAGGAAGTACAAACCAAGAGGCACCTCATTATAGAATTTTCTCAAGTCTCCTGTAACTTCCTCCTCCTTAGGTCCAAACATCTTCTTCCTCAGGGCCCTATTGTCAAACACCCTCAGCCTACCCTTTTACCTTGATATTAAAGACCAAGTATCACACCCATACAAAACAACAGGCAATAGCTTCACCAATTGAATATAGTCTTCTCGGGCGCACAGCCGCGTCAACTCGTTTGAATACAACGTTTCGGGACTAGCTCCGTCCCCATCCTCAGGCAAATCAGTTTTGCCTGAGGATGGGGACGGAGCTAGTCCCCGAAACGTTGTATTCAAACGAGTTGACGCGGCTGTGCGCCCGAGAAGACTATATTGAATCATGTCGCCGCGAAAGTTTTAAAACTTATAGCTTCACCAATGTTACAAATTTGTACTTACTGAAGAATTTAAGGATCTCGTCCACCGTGGTAGACCATGGCAAACCCCGAAGCTTCACGACGTAGCTCTCCTCCTCATGATCTCCAGACCCTGACATTGTTTCTTCACTATGTGCTATACAAAATGCAGCAAATGAACACAGTGTTTCTAAACCACACTTAATCACTAACAGTGGCTAGTCACATTAGCAAGAACCATATCACTATCCACACAGTGTCCAGATTTACCACAGCCACTTGTTCCTCACAACTGACACCTCAAGCAATATTTGCATTTGTATCAGAACCAGCATTTCTGTCCAAACATGCTAACATGATCATGACATGAGGCACATTCAATAAGTGAAGTTCCCTACCCTGTAACTTTCACGTTAATCAAGCATCATATTTTTCAGTTGGCGACAGCACTAACAGAAGGGCTAACTACTAACTAACTCCATGTAGCACAGTCCTTCTTGAGGAGCTAGCAGGTCGTCAGCTAGTCAAGAAATTCCTCAAGTTTTATGGAACACGAAGGTTCATTACCGCATTCACAAGAGCCCGCCACCTGTCCCTATCCTGAGCCATATCAATCCAGTCCATACCCCCCATCCCACTTCTTTAAGATCCATCTTAATATTATCCTCCCATCTACACCTGGGTCTTCCAAGTGGTCTCCTTCCCTCAGGTCTCCCCACCAAAATCCTGTATGCACCTCTCCTCTCCCCCATATGTGCTACATGCCCCACTCACCTCATTCTTCTTTATTTGATCACCTGAATAATATTTGGTGATGAGTACAGATCATTAAGTTCCTCGTTATGTAGTTTTCTCCACTCCCCTGTAACCTCGTCCCTCTTCGGCCCAAATATCCTCCTCAGCACCCTATTCTCGAACACCCTCAGCCTATGTTCCTCCCTCAGCGTAAGAGACCAAGTTTCAAACCCATACAAAACTCACAGAAGGGCCAACACGCAAAAGACTGTGCAAGAGCCGGTCGGTCCGATGGTGTTCAGGGGATAAGTTGATGTGCAAAGGCAACAACAATGGAAACTTGGCCTCAAAAGAAGTCTGCAGTGTGACTTGGTTCTTAATAGTAAAAAGTTTCCCCTATCAAACTTTACAACTGACAGAGGTATACTGTGATTGTACAACGAGAGCGCATTTTAGAAAGTGGTGCCAAGAGCTGGAAAATAGTCAAGCTGACATACATGATAATCGCTGCATCAGGCAGTCCAGCAAATCAAGAATGGATGTAAATGTACCACAAGAGGAGCAACTGATCTTGGCTCACTGACAAAGAATTTGGGAGGTTGCCACATCCACGATAATGAGGCAGTAGAAATGACTGTTTGCAAATGGTTGCAAATGCAACAGCCCAGTTTCTAGGATGACACGATTTCTAAATTCCTGCCAAAACAGGACAAAAGCATCAGTGGAATATATTAGTTACATTTAACATTGTAATGGCTTGTCATTTAACTCTTATGACATAAGGAACCTCACTTATTGAACATCCTTCATACATATTTTATATAATTGAAGTCAAGTGTCACGGATGCCAGTCGTTTGAACTTAAGACAGCAACTGTAAAGCATAAGACAGTTGTAAAAGTTACCAAAGTGCCCCTAGATTTTCTGACACTAGCATGAAACTCTTAAACCTAAAACTGCATGTCAATACAATGACACCTCAGAGCCTAACGTGGCAATTATATCAACTGCAGTTCAGTTTGTCAATGACATGAATACCAAAATGTTTCTGAAATGGAAACAAACCCTAACCACCAGTAGCAACGTTTTCCCATCAACATTAAAACCGCAACCACTAACCTAAGTAGAACACACTGCTGTTCCTTTTGCAGTTGTAATTATGTGATAACATACAGTTGCTGTGCTCTTACTTTTTTTCATATATTGGGTGCTGTCACTAAACTCTGAGCGACCGACAGTCCTGTGCTGGCTTGAATTACATATAGTGCAAGATACCAATCATGAGAATTATTTCAGGAAGGTCTGCATATATTACATTTAAATTATCAGTGTAATAACACGATGTTATGGATAAGACAGGGCACTGTTACGAGATGTTAGTGAATAAAGCCAAGCCACATGACAAAATAACTGGTTTCCGTACTGAGCGACTAATATGCAAACACAAATTTACAAAGAAAAGAAACTTCTTACCTGACGAAAATACTACCCACATTTGGAAGTCACTGTTAACTCAACAAGTCCTCCATTAAAGACTAAATACATACAATTTAAGCCGACTCCTAGCAAAATTAAACGGAATTAATCTCGCCTTGCTGTAACATTGCGACTCTATACTACCCGACCCACGAATGCCTCTTTGTGCACACACGCTTCGCCCGGCAAACAGTCAAAATAACCCACACATACAACGGAAAACTAGGCTTCCACGCTTCACATTCAGAACGCCCAAGAGACAACGACGTATGACTAAAAGAACTTATTACCTGAAGTACTCAGACCAACACAAATGCAGGCCACTTCTCACGCCAACCCGACCACCTCACAACGCTTCCTCTCACACCGATCGTTGATTATACAATTCATCTATCGTTCACACTTGCGCACGTTTTCAAAAAATGGAGAACAGCCGTCAATCGAACATCTATGCCACAGATTATCTATGCCGCCATAGAGTCATGGATCATATATTTTAATGTGTGTGTGGGTGGAGGGGGGGGGGCTGACATGAAAACCTCAGATCTCACATGCCTCAGAACAGCTTTGTGATTATAAAGTGTAAGCTGGTACAAATGTTGGATTAACAAGTAGACTGTGGTGTTCTGGATTGTGACACTGTTTTGTCTGGTAGGAGGATACAGAACATTTTAGAGAAACACATTACCTTACTCTTCATTGAAGAAGAAGATTAAGGAAATGAAGATGCTGCCTCCATTTTTGGGTGCAAGACGAAGGCACCATACAGTAGAACCCGGATAAGAAGTCCCTGCATAAGAAGTTTTCCCCTGTAAGAAGTCTGATTTTTGAAGTCCTGAAATCCTATTGCTTTTAATAAGCTTCCCTCTTAATAAGTCTTCCCGCTTAAGAAGTCCCTAATCCTGTGGTCCCTTGAAAGACTTCTTAACAGGGTTCTACTGTATGTTGGTAACCACATACCATATCAGACCACGCAGCATCATAACCCAGAAGATTACATCATCAAGTCAGAAATTATTTTGAGCTATTATGCTGCCCTTGACTGACTTACCTGGTTGATACAGTCTGATGTGGCAAAGATACCCACTGATCCTTGTCTCAATGCAGTGGCCAGTCTGTCCATGGTCAAACTGGTCACGTTCAGTGTTCGGTGACCCTGGGCAAACTGGTCACTGCATCAAGACCAGGTCAATGAACACAATCTCACTACATCCAATTGTACCAACCAAATAAGGCAGCTGTGGCAAAAACAAATAAATACAACCACACAAAAACTTACAAAATTCCTTCTCAAAAACGGTGTAACTTCTATATAAGCTCCCCTTGTAATATCAATAAATGAAAATTAAAAATTTTCCATTAGGTCAGCGGAAAATAATGTTATACTATTACCATCATTACATAGTTTTTATTATGAAAACTATGTATAACAAGTCAGAAACACATAAATACTACAGATCACTTTTACAAACAGAGCAGTACTTTGAAATGAAAACATTTATTCAAACACTGTAGTCAAAATTTCAGTATTTGACTCTTAACAGTTTCTGTCCATCTGTTTGGTTTTCAATGATAAAATTTTGCAGACACACTTTGCTCTTTTTTAATCACTGAATCACATTCCTCTGTTGTTCTAACAGCAGTCTGTGATATTCAATATCTGCACTGCATTCACAACCTCCAGTGGTAGATAATGACTGTCTGATGGAGATTACTTCTGGTTTTACCTGTGTCAGAGATAAGGTAAGGGAAAGGTATGTTGAAAAGTCAGCACTGGAACAGTCTTGAACCCCAAGACCTTAGGCACAAAAGTCCAGCACCTTATCCCTAGGCCTCTTAGACATCAATTTACTCACAGCCTATTCACAGATGGGGCTGAATATATAACAATTACACTACCTACAGCACATGAAGTTTCTAATTGTTCACAGTTTAATATTTACACTACTTTAATTGGCAGTTACACCATTAAGAGCAAATTGAATAGCGAAGGATTCTTCAGACACCACCTTAACCTTTACACATCTGTAAATGAAATTACTTTTTGTGGCAGTGTAAATTAAAACCACAATCCTCTCTAGAGGTAATCAAATGAAAATTCAACGAATTTTTAATCAAAGAAGAAAAGGGGGCAAGAGGAAATTCATTCCCAGCACAAGTCCATGCTTCATAGGATATCCATGCATATACATGCTGCCAGATGTATCTGTAACAGTGGTGTTCCCTGTGACAAAATCATTTCAGCATTAGGAGTCAGGCCTTCTGGGATATGACATAATTGGGTCAGTGGTTCCTGATGTTTCAAGGAATGTAATGCCTTCATCTCCAGGGGTCTAGAGCAGCGCAGACTAACCTTTTATTGCATACAGACCATTTGGAAATCTCCAAACCCTAAAAAGGCCACAAACCAACTGTTAACAGTAAGTCTTACATTTTCAACGACAAATTATTTTACAATGACTAACCGTTTGATGCCTAATGACAAGCATACCCATCACGCAGTGTGATGCTCAAAATGCCCAACATCAATTAAGGCGATGGCATTTAATGGCCTTCCTTACGCACCTCTCGTTTTAATTCATGTCTTCTGCACTTCCAACTAGGCACTTAATTCCAGCGCCAAAATATTAAGGGACTCAATTTACTGTTAACTAATTATTAGCATTACTGTAATAAAAATTAGTACAATAATTAATTTCAATTTAATTTTTATTTGTGAAATATGGAAGAATGTCAATGAGAAGCTTGACACTGTCTCTGTGTCACCAAGTAACTGATATCTGGGTGTACGTGAGAAGTAGCGACTTAGTGGCAGCTTGCCGATCTTTCATCAACAACTCAATTTATAGATTTACTCTTAACCATCCTCATTTTAGAAAAGAGCTGTTCAGTAACATACAAATTTCCAAATCAGACTTTTCACTTGTTACCCAGGACTGCTAAGCACACGTAACCTACGAGCAGGTAAACACAGTGTGGTGCAGCTAAACCATTACTTGGCCCAGAGCCGGCTCTTGGAATACCAAAGTGTTCAGCATGAGAAGCAATCAAGAACTGGACTGAGTGTCAACATTTAACTACCTGGAAAAGTATACCAGGTCACAAACATGGTAAACTCTTTATCAATGGACCATGCAAGAAGAAAGCTGATGGCCTGATTAAATTGAGCAGGAATCAACTTAGATCAGTAGTAGCATTCCTCACAGGACATGCACCTGTGAGGAAGCACTTGAACATTATGGGCCTTTTCGAAGGAGATCCGACCTGCAGATTTTGTGGGTCGGAGACTGAAACTGTGCACCATATTGTTTGTGGTTGCGAGGCACTGGCTCGACAACATTATAAGCTGTTTGGGAAGATGTTCGCTGAACCAAGAGATATAAGCTTGGCTCCACTAAAAGACCTGTGTCTCTTTATTAGTAGCACAGGGCTAATGAACCAATGCTGAAAGAAAGACTAAGGGTGAGCACAATAAGCCTAAGGATGCGGTGCATCCGGAGCGAATGCCGACGGGCCCATAGAAAGAAGAAGGAGAAGAACACAGTGTGTGTGGATGTCGGGTAGTCCAACATGTGACAGCATATTTCTAAGATGTGTATCAAACTGCAAAGTTTCCAACCCAGGATGTTCCTATGCAGCATGCAACAATCGTTTACAGAACTATGCACGCAAAGTTCACCATGTCACTCAAGAAAGTGCTTCTTTCTCATGTGGAAGTTGAGTTTGAGAAACCCCACACAATGCTGACATAACTGTTGGGCCATGGGTTGCCCTTGCTGGTCTATAGGTGTAAGAGACATGTGCATTCTTCAGGACCTTCTGACCCTTGAAAAC
Organism: Reticulitermes speratus; assembly: GCA_021186555.1. Classification (NCBI taxonomy): domain Eukaryota; kingdom Metazoa; phylum Arthropoda; class Insecta; order Blattodea; family Rhinotermitidae; genus Reticulitermes; species Reticulitermes speratus. The sequence continues at coordinate 2,312,039 of JAJKFL010000026.1, forward strand.
AGGGCCACTATGTTTCTTTGTGACACTGGGACACAGCATCACACACAGAAGACCTGAAGCCTCAAACACAAAGCTGTCAGAACCTCAAGCCTCATACTTCAGCTTGTTAGCATTATGTAATGTCATCCTGGATATTTAATACAGTACCACAAACCCACAGAGGTTTTCTAGCAAACCTGTTTGAATAAAACTGAAACTTCTAGATTACACCAATGTAAGATATTAACACAGCTAAATACAAATAACTGGAACATACACCTATCCCAATTAATAAATAATTTTCATCTCTCTTTCATATTTGAGCTTGGAGACGGATTTACGTAGTACTACTCCCATCTTAAACAGATTTATGAACACTGTATGAGACCTGTCATAGCAATGACTCAATTATGTAAGATTGCCTTATAAGCAACACATTCCTTGAATAACCCAAAAATGTCAGATATTGTAAAATTCATATTTTGGAAAAATAATGGATTGTTCCACACCTATAGAGATCCTGGTAAAAAAATTGTAACACAAAAATAATACTAACAAAAAAAATCAAGTTTTCATACATATCTAATTTAAACACACTTCACCTTGAGGATTTATAGTACAAGTAGTTAACTGCTACATTACTGTATGATTATTTTCAAGAAGGTTAAAATCCAGCTTTCCTTATGCACCGATCTCGTAAATCTGTTACTTATGAGGACTCGCATCTTCTGAGATGTGATGTCTTGGTTTACTTGACCCTTGCAATTGAAGGCAGTATGTTCCTTTAAAATGTAGGGCAACATTAGCCCAGCATCACTTCCCACAAGATTTTAATCCTCCAATACACCGGTGAAAATTCCAAAACTTGCATCTACTACTTCTGTTTCGCAGTTCAAATCTACCTTCACAATTTAACCCGTAACTATTCCAAATCATAAGGTAAGGTGTAGTACTTAACACTATTAATCAGCATACCATACCATGGATGTTTTTGTAATGTGTGTACTTGTATTTACTGTATGTATTGTTTTGTAATTGTGTATAGTTTGTATTGTATTGTTACTTTTATGTATATTTATATGTCTATTTGTATTGTGTGTACTAGTGTAAGGACTACTGCCACCGGGTGAAAACATTTGTATTGTGTGTACTAGTGTAAGGACTACTGCCATCGGGTGAAAACATTTGTATTGTGTGTACTAGTGTAAGGACTACTGCCACCGGGTGAAAACATTTGTATTGTGTGTACTAGTGTAAGGACTACTGCCACCGGGTGAAAACATTTGTATTGTGTGTACTAGTGTAAGGACTACTGCCACCGGGTGAAAACATTTGTATTGTGTGTACTAGTGTAAGGACTACTGCCATCGGGTGAAAACATTTGTATTGTGTGTACTGTGTAAGGACTACTGCCACCGGGTGAAAACATTTGTATTGTGTGTACTAGTGTAAGGACTACTGCCACCGGGTGAAAACATTTGTATTGTGTGTACTAGTGTAAGGACTACTGCCACCGGGTGAAAACATTTGTATTGTGTGTACTAGTGTAAGGACTACTGCCATCGGGTGAAAACATTTGTATTGTGTGTACTGTGTAAGGACTACTGCCACCGGGTGAAAACATTTGTATTGTGTGTACTAGTGTAAGGACTACTGCCACCGGGTGAAAACATTTGTATTGTGTGTACTAGTGTAAGGACTACTGCCACCGGGTGAAAACATTTGTATTGTGTGTACTAGTGTAAGGACTACTGCCACCGGGTGAAAACATTTGTATTGTGTGTACTAGTGTAAGGACTACTGCCACCGGGTGAAAACATTTGTATTGTGTGTACTAGTGTAAGGACTACTGCCACCGGGTGAAAACATTTGTATTGTGTGTACTAGTGTAAGGACTACTGCCACCGGGTGAAAACCCAATTGCAGTAAGTAATAATAATAATAATAATAATAATACCATACTCAACTGCACTCTAACAAACTGCCAAATGAAGAATGCACAGTCTGAGACAATTGCTGTACTCTTTATAAACCACCACCAGCACCAACCCTACATATAGCTAATAACCATATACAAAGGCTCGCATGTAGTACTAGGTATATTTACCTGAATGGCAACTGTTTTGTCCCTTATTTCTAGAGCTAAGAAATGAAAAGTCATCTTGAATTCAGTGGTGTGAAGTACAGATCGATAGTTTGAAACGTTTTAAACACTTTCTGTCGGTGGATGTTAAGAACTGGTATGTGCTAACATTCGTGTCATACACTGCTGTCATTGTGGCATGACAGAAAGAGACAAATATTAATGTCAGACTCCACTAGCTACCACATGGAAACTGCAAAGACACTGATGCAGAGACAAAGACGGGAAGTGATGGTGTCACGACTACTGACACAAGTGGATAAAGAATACCGACTTCAAACACATGAAGACAGCGACTGATTTAATAAGTGTAATAAATTTCAATGGAGAATTTTTTTTTTTGGTTTAAAGAATTAAAAACGTATTTTGTCAAGAGCCATAACGGTGCAGAGAGGTCTGCCGTCCCTGCCTACAAAACATGTAACATTTGTCAGCAAAGTTATAACAATGAAATAAAGAATAAAATTCAGTGATTATAATGTATTGCTATTAAAAACATGATAAATTCTTAATTGTGTTTAACTTTAAACAAAATATTTAACCTATTTATTGATTAAAATCATGTGCGGCCCTCCTTAATTTTCAAAATTATTTGACCCACATATGATTTCAGTTTTAGATCCCTTATCTAGGTTATACAGCATCAGTGATGTGTAAGTGAATATGAATATGCAGCAGTGGTAGGATGACAAAGGGCAGGTGACAACCAAACTGCTCAAACAAAAACCTGTCACAGTGTCAGATTATGTTTCACATTTGCTTGCAGTGACTGTACAGAAGTAATACACAAAGTCACTTTTTATGAGCGGACACGTTTCTCAATGCCAGTCCGTGCTGTGCAGTCGTCTTCCATTCAGGTAAATACGGTCATAAGCAGTAATGACTGTAACAGATCCAGCACTGATCGTATGTTTCAGTCCTTGTAAACAGGCATTACATCGCATACACGGCCAATAAGGGACTAAGCAGAGCTCTGGTCAGAATAACATGTGCTCAAATTTATGCTCCCACAGTCATGAAATTCATTACGCCAGGGGTCTCAAATATGTGGTCTGTGGGCAGCATAAGGCCCAGCAGTTCATTTTACGTGGCCCTCATAATGCTACTGTTGGCCTGGCACAGCAACACAGTTCCTTTGTTCAAACTGAAAAAATTAAAAATGCTTTTTTTTCTGCGTGGTAGCATACAGCATTCATCAACAAAAAGATAGCCCACGAAGCAAAATTCAGAATTAAAAAATTACGTTTCATTTTTGTTACAAATGCAAGAGATGTTCTTAATGGTGTATTGGTTGGTTTAATTCTAAACAAAATATGCCACTTGTTTATTGCTTAAAATGACAGGTAGACTGCTTTAATTTTGAAAATCATTCTTTGGACCACAAATGATTCAAGTTTGGGACCCCTGCTCTACACTGGTGACACATTTTTACAAAATTTTTACATCACTTATTTATTTATAGAAAACCCATCAAAGTCACTACATAAACACTTTCATTGTTCACAAATACTGTAATAAAATGCCCCCTACAGCTAAATACAGTTCAACAAGGAGCCGGAGCCGAGGTTTGTGTATGGAAGATGTAGAGATAATCTCCTCTTCTGCATCACACTTTGGGGCACATATTTATAGCAAGAGATGCTGGAAACTGTAGTGTCTTAAAATACTAAGAGGTCCCGTACACAATCACTCTACTCCATATGTATTTGGATATCATAAAATTATAACTACAATACATCATACCCAGTCTCTAATGTATGTATCATATGATTCCAAAAATAGATACACTGTTATATTACATAGCCAGGTCACCAAACACCACAACAAAATATTGAACATAGAGGTTTTCAATGCTGTCTAGTTTCATGGCAGTTAGCATTTGTTACGAAACGTACAAGAAACAAGTACATCAATTCAATAAAACAAGATTACGTTGTTTCACCCTCTTAAAGCTGCGGTTGACTAATTTAAAATATTGGACTCCCAAGCTTCAAGTTTTACAGTATTCATTTTCACAATATTTTCCAGAACACTAGATGCACTGCACTATAAAAAGCATGAAGACTCTGGGCAGTATTTTCCAGGAAGAAAAGTGTCTTGTCCACTAGCAAGTATGGTAACTTTTAAAGAAGTGAAGACAATGTTTCCACTTATTAATAACAGATGCATGTTTTTTGGTGCAGATCTGAGGACTTTGCTAAGCATGTCACGATCAGTCTTTTCATTCAAGGAAGAACATCCATAATGCTGGTCACAGGTGATGTCTTATGGTGTGGTAAGGACTTCTAAACCAATTTCTCCTGTTTATTCACAGAAGTGACTTCACCAGATCAAAATCAAATTTGAGAAGTAACAGTTAACAGCAAAAACCATGTGAATTCAATGCATATAACAACCTTAATGTTACAAACACATATACGTATAAATATACAAATTCTTGTTAGCCAGCTAAAGAGTTCCGTTCTTACATGACCTCCTTCTTGCATTTCTGTTTTGATATTGTAACACTATGAACCTGAACATGTGTTGAGAAGAATCTTTTTAACCATCGGACTTACACAGCTTTTTGAGACAAGCAGAACAATGCAAGCAACAGGTATCACAAGCAATTGCCACTGGCATATACAGAGAGATTCTTTTAACACGGAGATGGAAATCACTCTGTCCGAGATCAGGGATATAGGGAGGATCATCCACAACCTCCAAGCCATAGCAACATAAACAGTCACAAGTGCGTTCGCAGTATGGGGCCCAGTGGTGATTTCCATCTCTTCAAAACCCATAAGAAGAACCTGGCTGGCAAGCAATTTGCGACAGATGCCAATGCAAAGCAAGCTATCACCTTTTGGCTACAGACACATCAGTTTCTCCTATGATGGCATACAAGCCTTGTTGCCATGATGCGACAAATGCTTAAATGTCAATGGTAACTACGCAGAGGTCTGATGTGTATGACCTTCTAAGAACATGCCACGAATGCAACACCACCAGAATAAAGTTCTCACCTCGACATTGTACGTTATGTTACATTTAAAACTTACCTGCATATTTTAGGCTTCCTAAAGGTTCTGACATTGTAGGATTTTATATTTTCTTTGCATGATATGCCTAACATGAATGTATATGAGGATGGTCAAGTCTGTCTGTCTGTCTGTCTGTCTGTCTGTTGAGGTTTCAACTGTAAAAAACTGAATATTATTCTCACCGTGCACGTTTACTATTACTATTAAAATTACCAACACATGCACTGTTTAAACAGTGCATGTGTTGGTAATTTTAATAGTAAGTGTAAAAAACTGCTTCACAAATTTTGATGAAGTATGTATGAATGCTACACTACTTGAGATACTTTTCCTTTGTAATTTCCTACGAAGCACTCCTAACAATAAGACCGTCAAACTACTGAGGTGGTAGCAACACCAGGGCCACTTAATGTAGGATCCTGACATGACGTGCAGTAACACATCTTGAAACACTATGTAACTCTTCTTGAGTAATATCATGCACAAAGTAACACAATAAAATTGAAGGCCGTGCCATGGCTCAGGCATTTAGTCACCAGCCTCACTGCAGAGGCCCAGGTTTTAATCCTGTAACAATCCATGTGGGATTTGTAGTGGACAAAGTCACACAAAGACAGTTTTCTCTACAAGTATTTTGGTTTTTCCCTGTCAGTATTGTTCCACCAGTGCTCCATACTCCATTCAGACACTACATAATCTGAGCAACTGATACAGCATTGTTAAATAACACATTTAAAATAAAAAATAAAGGTAATATAACTATATATACTTCTTGGTATGATGGCAATAACTAAAGAGCAACTGGAGTTGGAAATCTGATACCTGATTTGAAGACAGATCACACACACAGATCCAAATTCTATATCAAGAATTATTCATATGGTACCAATTTAAAAAAATCATTATACTACAAATCCTTCAGTTTATGTGCAAAAAAAAAATTCAAATAAATTTCTTCCCAGGAATGAAATAAATAATCCTAATCGTAACAGTATGACTAGAATTTGAACTTACAGCCATGTGTATAGGAGTTCCACATGCTGCTGTATGCAAAACTACATCTCACCACTGCGTTATAAATCCACATAACCTTAAGTGTATGTTATCAACTTATGGTTCACTACTTAAGGTAACAAACATAAGTAATCATCGAATGGGAAGCTGGATGAGCCCTAGGGCTGGTCAGGAAGGTTTAAAGAAGAGACATGTCACACAGTAAACTACACTTATAAAATATATTGGCTTGGGCACTTCTTGTTTATAAACACCTTTGATTTATGTCCTTCCCTCAAAGATAATGTGAACAGAACCAGACCACAATCAATAAGACAATGTAACATGATCACCAGACAGTATAAACATATCAGAAGATGCAAGTAAGAGGTGCCGTTACGAAACACGACCAGACACGTGCTACAACGCATTAACAATCATTCTTCAGTTCAACACAAGTCCAAACAAAGCAGTCAAATGCCAAAGCACAATTTCTCACATCTAGAAGCTGATTGTGTAGGAACATTGGTTAATAATTAGTACAGTCATAGTGTTTTCAATACCAAAACACATTAATTCTCATCCTTACAAAATGTATTCCTTCAAGAAGAATTATTCTGTAGGCCAGATGTCCTTTTGCTGCAGCAAATGTCTGGCAAGACATGTATGAACCTGTAGCAAATAAAATCAAATACACATTTATAAAGGCTTTATGTTATCTGCACCGTACTTTATATATAAAGGCTCTCTTAGAATTAAATGAGATACTGTGAAAGATCACTACAGCACAAGTTCCCAACTGCCTAGGCTTTTTGGGAGCCCAAAATTTATGGAAAGAGGTATATTCATTAAACACCAACTAATGCACATAAACTTTATTCACAATAGTTTATTCTTAAAATTCCCCTATACGTATTTCGGTGGTTTAAACCACCATCTTCAGGGGGTCGTAGAGATTATTTAGCATAGACCATACAGTTATTACGTGTCGACCTCGGTGGACTAGTGGTTAGCGTGCTCGCCACTGGACCCAAGGTTCGCGGGTTCGATCCCGACCGAGGTCGATGGATTTTTAAGGATGATAAAAATCCGGAGCACCACTTCCTTCGGAGGGGAAGTAAAGCCGTCGGTCCCATGTCGTAGATTTACGGCATGTAAAAGAACCTTACGGGCATGAATAAAAATGTTGCGTAAGCCAAATTGCCTCCATTTCTCATCCAAGTCTCCTGACTGCCTGCCAGATGGCTCTGGCGTGCACATCAGGATCGATAGAACACTAAGCGCGGCTAGCTGGCCGGTCACCAGCTGCCATGAATGCGCATAACTTAGTAACCTCGACAAGAGGAGGCAAGAGGAGGCCCAGGCCCATACAGGGCTGTTGAGCCAAGAATTATTATTATTATACAGTTATTACGTATGTGGTTACATTCGTATATGTAGAATATGAGTGGTCTATTATTGTCCACTTGGTACAGTATTGTAAAATAAGTTATTATAAAAGGAGTAAAATGTTGCTAAAATGATTACATAGCTTGTAGTCAATAAGAAAATTATTGGCAGTCTGGTCTTGAGCTTCTTTGTATGTGCATTTTTAATTGCCATAAGAAGGTCATCTGTATGTACTGGGTGAGCCGCGTGACGTTCGTGTCGTGTGATTGTGGTGAGGTGGGAAGAGGTTCTAATATAGATGAAGGCCATAACAGGAGTACGAAACATACATTAAGATTATGAACTTACCAGGCACATCGTTATGCATATGTCAAGGCATTTAAGGAAGGAATGGCCTCACGGAATATCAGAAGCAGCACAATGAGAAAATCTCAAGTACAGAATATACAGTACCACGACACTAGAAGAGCGGGTCTGACTTCCGGCAAGGAGAAGAGGTTCTCTTTTCTTGAAACGCGTCTAGACTTGCTCTGATGCCAATGCAGCCACCTGTTCACTGGGTATCAGGGGCTATTTCACCAGAGGTAAAGTGGCCAGGGCACGGAGCTGACCACTCACCCTTGTCCAGTGCGGAGGTTAAGAATGAGTGGAGTAGTACCACCACTCCCCCATATGCCTTCATGGATTGCAACGGGCCAACATTACCTCACAGGGACAGGGGCTGCATGCCATAAAACCCTGTGCATTTTAGAGTACTCAGTTACAGAAGACGTATTTCCATCAATATAAACTGAAACCCAACCTAAAAGTACCGACCGACCAAACGACCAACTGCCCAAACAACTCTGTGGAGCTCAGTCCTGCTTGAGAACCTAACACTGTACTTCCTCAGCTAGTCAAGAATTCCCTCGCATTTTATGGAACCCAAGGGTTCACTACCACATTCATGACGGCCTGACACTTGCCCCTATCGGCAGCCAGATCAATTCAGTGCATGCCCTTTCATTCTATTTAAGATCTGTTTTAATGTCATCCTCCCATTTACGACTAGACGTAAAAGTGCGGAACAGTTTATCCTCAATCTGTTCATTATCCCTAGTGAAAACCGCAAGACTTCTACAAGATACGCTCCAGCAGTTGTGCTTTTAAACATTAAATATGTCTGAAATACAAACCTGTACAAACAAATAGGCAGAAAGGCAGTTATAGGAAAAACTATGACCTTGCGGCCAATTCTTCCAGCATGAATTGTGTCACCCGGTACAAGAAGCAGCGATTACACACCCGAACAGGTTTTACGTGGCCATATTGAGGCAATGGGACGGAATTGGAACTACACCGTGCACAGAAAACCTGTAATTGAAAAGAAATATATTATTAGTGTTTTAATATTGAGTAAACAAATATATGCACATGCACAAAAAAACTGTGTATCATAATAATGGGCATAAATAAACTGTCTCATCTTAGAATTAATTCCTTCAAGTCTAATATCAGTCCACCAAGTGCAAAAATTAAGAGCTGATCGGAAGCAACAGAAGGGGGAAACAGACCTCAGATGTTTGTTATTAGGTATAATAAATACCATATATTCTCGAATCTAAAGCGCACCCTTTTTACAGTTTTAGAGGGCTAAAAAATCAGATGCGTATTAGATTCGCGTGCGGATTAGATTCGCGGTCTAGAGCTGGATTTTGGAAAAATGATTGAGCTGCTGTACGTGCCGTAACAACAATACAATACAATAATCTATTATTTTATTATTTATTCATTCATTCTGTAGTCTGTCGTACGACAGGTCCGTAGCCTCTTCCAAAGCGAGTTCTCCACAGGGTGCGATCTAGTGCTTCCTCTTTCAATTTCCAGTATCTCTTCTTTTCCTTAAGGTCATCCAGTAGCTGCTTACGTCTTCTCCCTCGTCGTCCCGTCATTTCTATCCTTCCTTCTAACTTTTCTTCAATCACGTGTTTCAGAAGGCAGTTTCTACACAAGATGTGACCAATCCAGTTAGCCTTTCTTCTTTTTATTGTATGTAGGATATTCCTCTCCTCCTTGACTCTGTGTAATACTTCTTCATTTCTCACACGATCGGTCCAACTGATCTTCTCCATTCTTCTCCAGCACCACATTTCAAAACTTTCCAGAGACTTCTGATCTACTTTCCGAAGTGTCCATGTTTCAGCACCATACAAAGCTATGCTCCAAATGTAGCACTTTACTAGTTTCTTCCTTAAATTTAATTCCAGTTTGCTGGTGAAAAGATTTTTCTTCTTGTTGAATGCTGCTTTTGGCATGGCAATTCTGGATTTAATTTCACGTGTACACCTTGCATCACTTGTTATCATGCTACCCAAATAATTGAAATATTCCACATTCTCCAATTGTTTTTGATCTATCATAATTTTCATTGGGGATGGTTGCCTTGAGATTTTCATTACTTTAGTTTTTCCCACATTCATTTCCATTCCATAGAGTCTTCCAATTTCAATTAGTCTATCAATCATGCCCTGTAGCACCTTTTCTTCACTAGCCAGTAGCACAAGGTCATCTGCATATTTCACAGTGCGAATTACTTGTCCTCCTATTTTGAAGTCTCCAAACCCTTCAAGAGCTTCCTTGGTAAGGTACTCGCTGATAAGTTGAATAGAATCGGTGACAAGCAGCAACCTTGTCTAATTATTATTATAATTTATTATTCATCAGACTCGCCGTCATAACTCATAACTGAATCGTTATCCGTGCTCTCCACCCAGTCACTATCATCTTTATCTTCAACATCATCCTCCCATACAATGTCATCTTCGGTTCCGTCCAAAGCATTGCTTATGCAACACTTCTTGAAAGATCTGACGATAATGCTCTCCGGGATGGCTTTCCATGCAGCCGACACACACCGCGCCACTTCTGAAGGAGCTGCGTCACACCCGCTGATCGCTGCCTTGTGTTTCCGCCATAGTCGAACGTTGCTTTCATTAATTCCAAAAATTGCAGCGGCTTTGCGGTTTCCATTCTCCTCTGCGCACCGAATAACTTCACGTTTGAACTTCGCCGTATATGAGAGTCGTTTAGATTTCAGGTGTCCTTCTTCCATAACTACGGTACACGACAAATTGGAACAAGCACCTCCCACGTTTCAACAACTAAAGCTCAGCTGGCTTCAGACGAGATTGCGCACGTCTGTTGAGAAAGGCCCCGCCTCTATCGGTATGACTCATCGGCCACAGGCGTAGCGTCGGATTTTAACGCATTGGTAACATCCAATATTATTCAATCAGTTGCCCCGTGGGCAAGGGGTGGTTGAAGGAAAGCTGCGCATTAGAATCGCGAACTAATTTTTTTTCGTTTAAGAAGTCGCCAAAAACTGGGTGCGTATTAGATTCGGATACCATTGTATGGGAGGACGATGTTGAAGATAAAGATGATAGTGACTGGGTGGAGAGCACGGATAATGATTCAGTTATGAGTGATGACGGCGAGTCTGATAAATAATAAATTATAATAATAAATAAAATAATAGATTATTGTATTCTATTGTTCTTACGGCACGTACAGCAGCTCAATCATTTTTCCAAAATCCAGCTCTAGACCGCAAATCTAATCCACACGCGAATCTAATACGCATCTGATTTTTTAGCCCTCTAAAGCTGTAAAATGGGTGCGCATTAGATTCGAGAATATACGGTATTATGACATTAAATACAGAACTCATCAAGCCCTAATATGATTGTATGAAATGTTTCTGCTGTGGTACAGCAAAAATGTATGTTGGTGTCTATGCTGTAGCACACCTGTGCATTGTGACAGTGGGTTTCCAACTATAACAACAGAATTTCACATTGTGTTCACCGTACATCTTGACATTAATTTTCAGTTTTTTAACCAACAAATGCACTTTTTATTTTCATATTCCTGTTCAATTCACCCTACACATGTTTCGGCCGTAACTCGGCCATCATCAGGGGTACATTGATAAGTTCACTTCACTGTTCACTTGTCCATTTGGTATTATCACAGAACTGTTACGCTGTTTCACTGGTCCATTTGATATTACACAGCATAACAGTTCTGTGATAATACCAAATGGACAGTGAACAGTGAAGTGAACTTATCAATGTACCGTGATGATGGCAGAGTTACGGCCGAAACATGTGTAGGGTGTAGTGAACAGTAAATACGAAAATAAAAAGTGCATTTGTTGGTTAAAAAACTGAAAAATATAACAACAGATTTATGAACAGAAAGACAAGTAAGGATGGAACTGCAAACATTTACCAGGGTGCAGCAGAAAGCACAAATTTAGTTTTCAATTTGAAGATTAGAAACATTAGGTGGGCATTTGCAATCATCAGCAAGATAAGGAAGGTGGTGTACGTGAAAGAAATTTTTTACACGATGGTGTGTACAGCTGCAGAGTACAGAGGAAAGTTTTCACTGGTGGATCTGTTTTATTTATTGAGACATTCACTACTGGCACGTCTGCTGCTGGCCTACGTCCCAGCCCAACCACTTTCACAGTACACAAGCAGTCTGCAGTATTTAATGGCAAGGACATGAACAGTAAATGTTTCCTATGTACATAGGCAGTTTTTCAAAAGACTTCCTAGGGGCCAAACTTCTTACAAGCGAAATGTAAAAATTGTGTTCATTTTTTGTGTCCACTTTTGCATTTTCATCCCAAGAAATTATTTCATAATATTTTAGTTATAAAGACCACAATAAACGTGTATCATGCGCAACTTAGACATACGTTTTACTTTAAAGCTAAGGAAAAATTCACAAGTCATAACGGATCACCTAAAACATACATGCCCAAAGGCATTTGCTGTTGGTACAGGTGCAGTTTCTTGAGTTACCTCAGTTTCTCATTGCACGTGTTCAGTGCTTGTTAAGTGACAGCACGTCAACATCTACGGCAATCTTCAGAAATACCTACCGATGAAAATGTATGACGTACTTCAGGTTTTTATGTGCTAACCTGGTGTACCACAGTAATATAAATATGTAATGTCACAATCTGCACCAATACCAGCACCTACCTACAAAATTTTAATAAGCATTAATTAAAACTGTAGAAGGTCCTGTCATTTTTGACCAAGTGTGCAATATTAAGATATATGTAGTCCCATTTCCTCTATCCTCAGGTAAAAAGTAAAACTGTCACTGTGTAAACAATGGAAGCATACAGTGGGTGTCGTGATACATCCACACTCCGTTACCTGCTTGACTTCCAAGAGAACAGCCCCTCAGTAATCACTGGAGCCTGGGCATGGCCATCCTCACTTAACTGATTTAAATCCTCTGGACCCTGACCATTCAGAGGTTACGACTCTGTAGGACTCCATAATCGTTGTCACAGGAACCACACGCCACTTATGCTTTACACCAGAGCATGATACACTACCCCTCCTTCTACAATCTGCTGGAGAATCTTACTTTTCCACAGTTTCGACAGTGGTGGCGCCTCCTAACAACGGTAAACATGGCTTCACAAGCCATGCAGCGAGGAGCCATTTCATCCGGAATCCAAGGTGGAGGTGACTCCACTTCCACTGGACTTGATGGGGCCTCCCAAGCTGTTGACAGTGCTTCTTCTGCGTTCTCCACAGGACGTGAGAAATCTAAACATTGGAAGATGTTTGTGTGGTATTTACATGTTCACAAAAACAGACAACAAAAACACAGGATATGCAGGGTTTGAGGTTCCTACAGTGGTTTTGTTGAGGAATCAAGTCTTCTGGGGTGTGATGCTATGTTGCTGTGTTAGCGGTTCCCAACATTTTGAAGGCATTATGGTCCTATGAAACATCACAAACCAGAAAGTACAAGTGTCATAGTGCAATGGGCATTTATACCCATTCCATGTGTTCTGTTCAACTTTATATCCCCACAAAGAGTGACAGACACTTTGAACACAACAAACACACACACAATATTAAACATGCAAGAATCAACACATTGAATACTGGTTATCATGGAAAAATTTTATTTATCCTTTGTGATTCAGTGTCAAATAAGACTTGGAAGTTGTAACATTTGGATCACAGAGGGTTAGAACCAAAAACGCTTGAAAGCACATCTTAGAATGTCATCAATTTAACTGATGATTAAAATGACAACCTAATTACGTACTGAACCTTACCTATTATTAATATACTGTATGTACCTGAATATGTAAGAAAAGAATAATTTCCTGATCCTCCATCAGAGAAATGGGGGAGGAGTGAGCACCTCACTGTCACGCACGACGTTAAACATGCATGTTTGGTATCGGTATTTTTCTGAAACTGCTAACTGTGAAGTGGGTCCTCTTACATTCAGGCATGTATGGTACATACTCTTACAGGCCACTGTTACATCTCATTCTTGCATTTAAATTAAGGGAAAATTCATTTCTATTTGATTAACAACTTTTATGGAAAGTGTCTCCTTCATAAAACGAGGATTTAATGTGCTGTAAGCACTACATACAGTCAACATGCATCAAGCAGTTGCTAAGCACAGCATTTTTTTACCATCATCTCCTAAAGGTAACAAAGGCTGTTCTTGTTCAACTGACAAAGCAGTCACTGGCCTCTCCTCCAGATCTTCCTCCTCTGTGCTGATGGTGTGTGATGCGCTGATAAGAAACACGCACTTCAGAATGTGCCGAAGATCACCCGCAAAGTTTGTCTGTAACTGATCTGCCACGCCAGCAATACACACAAACAGGCGATGGACCAAATCTTCACCTGACCTGCACAGAAAACGGTGACACATACATAGGCTTCACTGTACTGCACGTTCTTTATTATTATTCTATCAGTTTTCCAGTGGTCCGCCAGTTACTTGTTTTAAGTCGTCATGATTGCCAGTTTAATGTGTCGTCAGATGTTAAATTCCTCCGCTTCATATCCCTCCCCACTTCCTTTTCCCGCTTTACTTTGGGTCGTCCTCGTCGTCGTCTTCCTCCCGGTGACCAGAGACCGATCACATGAGGTTAACTCAAAAGGATTGGGGAGGAAACAGACATGTGTTACATAAAGATACAACACTGGCATTCATTTGGTGGGCTGAGGAAAACCACAAGAAAGCCTCTGTATGGACAATAGTGGAGAAGTATGGTGGGAAGGGGTCAATACAAAAGGAGAGAGCAAGGGATAAGACACAAAACATGATGGTGCAACTACCGATCCTTCACACATAAATTCTAAATATATTTGCAGTAAAATATAATTACAGTACAGTGTGTCCACAAAGTCCCTTCGGGGTTTTGAAAAATTGTGGCGCGCAAATAAATTGAGCTAGCCACATGCGGTTTGCGGCAGATTACAGTGAAACTCTGGAAGTTTTTTTTTTCGCCAACAAGATGGTGCTCCACCTCATTCGGGTATGCAGGTACGCGCGTACCTAGACAGGACATTTCCAGGAAGATGGATTGGCAGAGACAGTCCAATGCCTTGGCCTCCACGTTCACCAGACATAACACCACTGGATTTTTTCCTGTGGGGTTATGTCAAGAGCAATGTGTTCCGAACACCAGTTAACAGACTTGATGACCTGAAGACCCGTATCAGGAATGCGATCTCGGCTATTCCAGCGGACATGCTCCACAGAACATGGCAAGAGCTCGAATATCGTCTGGACTTTCTCCATGCTACCAAGGGAGCCCACATCGAGGTCTACTGAGGTCAGTAAAAAACTTCCAGAGTTTCACTGTAATCTGCCGCAAACCGCATGTGGCTAGCTCAATTTTTTTGGGCGCCACAATTTTTCAAAACCCCGAAGGGACTTTGTGGACACACTGTATTCTTGATTTTAGTGCACGCCTGATGTCTATTACAAATTAAATTGCATTCTATATCAAAACAGAAAACTACATAATCATACAACAAAAAACTTGCATGCCTAAGTACTATATTTCATCATACTTCCCATTATAAGCACATTCACTGCCACCTGACAGGCTGCAGTTCGCTGAATGCCAATGCTAATCCCATAAAAGTTGTTGTCACCGTACAAGTAATCATCATCTTTCCTACATGTGACACTAAATGCATAGGAACTTGAAATATAGCTCATCAAAGCTCAAAACAGTTCATACATATTGTGCATACCAATTGTTCTTCACTTATTTGCTATCATTTTCATTTGAAATGCAGCCAGTTCAAAATCCACTTTTCATGGCAAAGTTGCTGCCTCAGCACACAAAATCCCAGGGTAGGGGCAGGATGGTAAATGTATTAAAGCAAGAACTATAAAACCTGTAGTTGTTTTTGTTGTACAATAAAAACGCAAGTACTGACTTACAGAAGAATGTAAATGTTTACTGCTACTGTAAAGTTTAACATTCTCAGTTACTGCAGACAAAATACTGTCGATCACGAGTAAAAATGTGTTTTTATATATATGAGAAACTTGCCTGCAACATGTTTTGGCCAAATGGGCCATCGTCAGGTAAGACATATCAAAATATACTAAAAAGAATTATAGTGCAATACTTCTTCTTAGTTTATTTTGATGTCTTACCTGACGATGGCCCATTTCAGCCGAAACATGTTGCATGCAACTTTCTCATATATGTATAATACAACGTTGTTATTGAATTATTTGTACCAACAAATGCACTAAGACAGTTTTTTCACTGTTTTCTTTACTATAAGGATGCCCCAAAACACATTTCGGCAGTTATTCTGCCATCATCAGGGGGTATTTTAAGTGAGTTTTTACATAGACCAATTCTTTGGGTTACGTCATAACAGTGTCAGTATTTGTTACCACATCGTAAAATTTTTTTGTAAAATTAGTGGTATTGTTAAACTGCTAAAAGTTATTAGAATTTTAAAAATTACAATAAAATCAAGTAGTATGTTATACTACCCTCTATAGTATAATTATTAATTAATGGCAGCACGGTCCTACAACAAATTAAACAAAAAGTGAAGTTTAACAACGTTGTTAGTTGTGATCGATGGTATTTCCTCTCCAATAAATGTTATTACCACAACAGTATGAATCAATTTAAGATTTTAACATTTTAACATTTCTCATTGGTGTAGTATATAACATTACATGTTTCAGATCTGAAGGGATGTGACATCATGTTACTGGGTTACCTGTTACCAGTGTTTTGAACAAATACAGTGCCTTCATGTTCAAGGGTCGAGGAGTCCAACAAGAACAGCCAAACATGGTAGACTGATGAAGACATGTAGGTCTGGTGGTCTGTTGGCGAAGGCTACGAAAGGCTGGCAAACCAAGTGGGAGGACATGTGGACAGGGCTGGTTGTATGTGGGGGTCCTGAGAAGGAGTGTAATTAGGTGTGTGGTGAAGCTGGACACAAACCACTGTCCCCTGTGTTTGGCTTTTCTTCTTGCACTCCCTCACCCTTGCAGATGCACGGCGCTATGTTCCATTGAAACATCAGAACTACTCACCCAATGAGGCATCACATCTCAGAAGAACTGAATCCTCAATTATACCTCTGTGCAAACCTCAAATCTTGCAGAACATTTCATGTTTGTATTCTCTTTGTATGGAAAATTGGAAAAACTGTTTTCAGCCAGTCAATCATAACACACACCTGAACTTTGCACGGGCTTCATTACGGTTAGCTATTTCAGCTGCCTGCATTGCCAGCGCAATTTCCTCATCATCCTGACATTCAGAATTGAAAGATGAAGTATCACTGCTCATACTGCAACTGCAACCAGACAGTGAAGAAGTAAAAATCAAGTTCAAATTTGAACAACAATAACCTCCACAAAATACACCCTGTTACTGATGTATTTGCATTCTTTATTTGTAATGTATTTACTGATGCCATCAGTCACTAGGACGCTACCAGCTGCATAAGATGGGGTTAAAATTCCATGCAGTGGTAACAAATTTTTCTCTCTCCCAAAAACATCTCACCTGAAACCCACTGGACCTCGTATTCAATGCCTACTGGGGGGTCTGTCCCCAAGGGGTAAAGCGGTCAGGACATGAAGTTGAACGCTCACCTCCGTCAAGCGCCTAGGATAAGAAATGGTGCAGCCTTCTACTCCCCCACCACACATGCCTTCATGGCATGAACAAGTGTAACTTCTAACAGTAACTCAGACTATACTACAATGAATAATTGGACAACAAACTGGAGGGATTACAGCTGGTGGTCCTGGCCCAATTTATGACAACATCCCGGCATTTGCCTCAAACACTCTTACGTTAACCAAGTGCCTGCAAAGGAGATTCTTTCAAGCTACATGAACTGTTTATACATCACTAAGCCCTCAACCTGACTTGATATACATGTGAAGATATATACACAGGTACACTGCAATTTATGTGGAAGACAAATATCTGAAACATGCCACAGAATGTGAAAAAAGACCTTTTTTGTATGGTCAATGTTAAAGATGCACCACACAGTTCTGAACATAACGAGTTTACAATATACGATACACTGGGCCATCATTTTATCGAACAGCTGTTGGCTGCCACTTCCCGTCAGCCTGTTTCACTGTACTAACATAGCCCACATGTGCAGTGGAATAATAGTGGGAAGTGGCAAATGACGGTTGCCAGATAAAATACGGATGCTATACTTGTTTACCACAAAATAATACGCACCTTTACATAAATGCCTCCACGTACAAGACCAAGATGTCTGATCTTCCAAATGAGTAATGTGTACTGCAATATGTGGGAAAAGGGCATGAATACAATGCAAACTGCAGGTGAAACTGTACTGTCACCTACTGACAAGAAGAGCTTTGACCTTGACAGCATGGGTAGGGTCTCTTGTGGAGAACACATACAGGTTGTCTCAAAAACACAAGTCTCTGTCACCACAAAACATGGACTTTTAACACACCTGTACATTTTTATCTGCAATATGTCACTGAATGGCCACTTGAATGTGCAAGGTTAATATTAACCCTTCAGCACCGGAATTAAATGCCCGGCGTGAAATGCAGCCAACTGGAACTTTAATGCGGGGGCTGCATAATACAAGGCCGTAACAGGTTGTCGGCTCTACCCATTAATCAGTGTTTTGAGCATCACACTGCTGACAGGTAAACCTGATGTTAGACACTAAAGGGTTAAGGTGAACCTTACAGAAAATTACTGTGCAGATATGTGGAATGCAATGAAGTGGCTCTGCATTACATTCAGAGTCATGAAGACACTATTAGATTTAGATCTGAAAATTTCTTACCTGTCAGAACTTACTGTAACTGAACTCCGGCAACTTGAACTTGTGGAAGAAAAGCTGCTACCTAGTGGCACATCGAGACTCCTAGCAGCACAAACACATTCTTTATAAATAGTGTAATGTTTTAGAACTCACATCTTACTTCATACAAACACATTAAACACACAGCTACAGTTTGCAACATCTGCACCATGATATGAGGCATGTACACCTGCAACCTGGTTGAGGATGCTCACAGCTGAAGGTATTTAAAGTTAGGAAAAATCACCACAGGCAATCAGACAGCAGTCCCACTGATGCATATGCTGATGTATCCTGTCTGCAAAGAATTTTTGGGCTGCTGCCCTAATCACTATACCATAGCCTTGTGCACATCGTTGTCTTACATGAACGTACACCCTTTGAAGGCTTCTTTTTTTCTTTTCCAATGGCTCAACAGCCCCTTGGGGGCCTAGGCCACCTCATTTTTTTTTTCGAGGCTTCACGATCACACACTTTTTAGACACACCACACTCGGTAGGACTCCTCTGGACGAGGGACCAGCTCGTCGCAGAGACCTCTACCTGACAACACACAACACTCATAAGAGATAGACATCCATGCCCTAAACGGGATTCAAAACCACAATCCCAGTAAGTGAGCGGCCGTAGACCCACGTCTTAGACCACACGGCCATGAAGGCCATTTTTAACAATCCAAAATGTGACAACTGCATAACAATAAGTCTACACTGTATGCAGGATGTTTGAGCACCTCCCATAGCATGGCATTCAGTTGGTCCTGCATTCTGTGGGTCAAATAGCGACAGGCATCGTCTTGTGGCAGGATAATGCCATCAGTGGGTTTACCCTGATGTTTGGTCTTGATCAGGGTATGCAGCTTCTGAAGTTCTGAAGTCCATGACAATAACGGTTTGCAACGAATGTGTAATTATGTGCATTAAAGCCCAGAAGTCGGGGTCCCTCAGTGTCACTCTGGTCTTTTGTTGGACAGATTTACCACTTGGTGCACTGTCTTAACGCCGTGCTTATAACCAATTATATTGGCCCTTTCTAGGGAGGATGGAAGTAGTGTGGTTGGAGTGAGAGTTTTATAGTGCCGGCACCTCATATCACAGGCAGCTTGGGATATTGGGGTCATGAATTCAGAAATAGGGAGAAACAAGCCATCGTGCTAGCCGTAGGAAGGAAATGTACAAAAAACTGGGCTAACAAGGGCATTCCAAGTCGTGCATTCCACCTGCTTGCTGGTCAGCAGACCACGTAGAGACCTAAACATACGTTCCTGTTCGAAACTGTGAACAAACAGTGTTGTGATACATTTTGTCAAATATATCTGGTTATCAATCACCTGATCATTTTGGTGACTTGGTTGCTTCAGTGTGTTAGATTGTTGGTGTAACTTGATGAACAATAATAGTTGTATGTCCATCACCCAACACCCATTCCATGTCATATTCCCTGAGATAAGCCTTGCTCTCCACTGTGCAAGCTAGCCAGCTGATCCTCTTACCTATATACATGACGTTATCACAGTAAAAATAAAGACAGCCACTAACTGCGCAGAGACGGTAAGAGTACGGATGAGTTAATGCTGTAATGTAGTCCATACTAGTTACTCACCCTGTCAACTGTACTGTGCTCAACAAGTGTCTGCCATTGCATTTACCAAGTCATACGTGTAGCTACGAGGGTTTTCCAGAAAGTAAAGATACAAAAGCAATAAATTTTTTTAAAAATACGTATTAACAAAATCGAGTGACAAAACTCTTAACACATAGTTTTAGCTATTTTTCAACATAATCAACACCTTTGTCAAGGCATTTGTTTAGCCTGGGTAAGAGTTTTTGTATCCTGATGTCGTAGAACTCCGCCGCCTGTGCACGCAACCACGTATTGACTTCGTTTTTCACCTCTTCATCTTCGTGAAACTTCTGGCCAGCCAGATGTTTCTTTAAATGCAAAAACAAATGGAAATCGCTGGGAGCGAGGTCTGGGCTGTGAGCGGGATGGAGCGAGGTCTGGGCTGTGAGCGGGATGGAGCGAGGTTTGGGCTGTGAGCGGGATGGTCTGTGGTGATTTCCCTTCCCCTCCCAAACGTGTTGTATCTTTACTTTCAGGATAACCCTCGTACATCATCTACACTGCCATGGCTGTGCTGCAAATGCACATGCCTCACAGTTAAATTGTGTACTAATCATTACGTATATATATATATTAAATTTAACAGTCACAACTTGCAACCAAGACATACACAAATGTCTAGCAGCCCACAAAGCCAGGCCACGTGCTTCACTTCTCAGTACTTCCCCCCACAGTGTTACCTTTCACAGGCACGGCTGTTAAAACAGAACACAGGACCAGCAAAACATCAGAGGATTTTCGAGAGACAGGCGGGTATCCTATCACACAGAGGTGCTCCTCACTATTTGGGTCTTCTGGAATATGGCGCTGCATTGTTGGGAAGTGTTTCTCAGCATTTCAAAGGATCATGGTGAAGATCTCCTGCACTGGCTGTTCTGCTTGGACTGCCTGATCCTCGAGGATAAGTGCACTACAATCCTCTGAAAGATCGGGAACCACTCACCCAATGACACAGTGTCACATATGAGAAAGCTTGAATCCTCAGCCTTCTAAAATCAAACAATAACATGCCACAAATAAAACTGCTTACCTTCCACTATGACTAGGAACTGCTGCTAGTGTTGAACCAACAGGGTGAAAACTTGTGTCACCTGTGGTGGACAAGGAAGATGCAACATTGCTTGAGGAACTGTCACTAAAGGAAGATTTCCTCTTTCCCCCAACTCTCTCACTTTCAGCTGTTTTCTGTTCTGAAAGACTAGGTACTTGTGTCAGACATTCTGAACTTGAGTGATGCAATTTGCCATGCTGCTTCAGCATACAATCGCCCCAGTTGCGCGCAGACTTCTGCAGACAATCGCGGGTGTCAGTCTGAGCTCCAACAGCATCACTGCCACTACATAAACTACACTGCCCGTCCCCACCTGCCACACCAAACCACTTTTCCACTCCACCTTCCTCTTGGTACTGTTCCATCTTGACCACAATAGAAGGCAAGCTTTTGTTTTGCTCACAGCCCCTATTTGACACCGGCATGTCTTCACATGCCCCATTCAACTGGAGAGTTGATACAGGTATGTTATTACACCAAGTGTTTGTGTTTGTCTGCTCGTAACACATGTCCCTCTTAGTATCATCACAGTTTTCTTCAAAATCTTGAGGTGCATCAGTGTTACACACTGCAGCACAATTAGCATTTACATTACCACAACCAAGGTCACGTACATTATCGGATAAAATTACACTTTTCTCTCGACTATTATTCCAAAAGCTACCGGGGCTGCGACTACAACTCCCAGTCGTAGTTTCGTTGTAAAAAGCTCTGACACTCGTACTTTCACATGCTTGATGTTTAAATTCATCATCTTCATTATTTAAAACATTAAGAGATTCAACACCAGCTGATATTAAATCCTGTTTGTCAACATCTTCTGCCCCTGAAGACAACAAGCAGTTCTGGCATGTCAAAATGTCCTTACCAGTGTCATCTATCGTATTATCACAGACATCATTGTTACATGTTGTGACTACAGCTAAACAACTGTCCACATCAGCATTCTGACATGACCCACATCCCGTTTTCACACTAACACTGCTACGGCTGTGCAACTGACTGTCCAAATTACTGGACACTGTGGGCGTTTCGCTCACAGTACAATTGCAAGGAATCGTTTTGACTTGCCACCGATGTTCAGATGTCCGAGTACTAATATGAGATGCAGACAAATTTTCAGTCACTTTTGTTCCACCTGATACCAACGCGGGACCTGAAGCTGTATCAGGCGATCTGTCCGACAAACTTCCAGGATCACTACAGCTCACAACAGTGCCAACTCCAGAATCTAAAGGTGACTGAATACTTGAGTCTTCCTCAACATCATTTGACATATCGCAGACAGGACAGACATTAGGGCCACTAAGTAGCAGCGTGGACAGAGTCGCCGTTGCGACCGACAGGGCTACATGAGAATCTCCATCTGGAAGTGATCCACCAGCACCTGGAGACAAATCTGGCATTCTTGAGCTCATAGTTCTTTCCCTAGATGCAAGCATTGATTCATGACCCACTTGGTTGGCAAGAAGGAAACCAGATACAACAGATGTGGGGACCTTAATTGTATCTGAATGCGGCACGTGACCGCAGGACTCAGAATACTGGGACTCGCCTGTACTGGATGTATGCCTTGCGGTTGCAACCGCTTGCATCTGGAAGGCATGATGGGAAGTACAAGAGCATGAGGAAGATACAGGTACTGACTGTGACCTTGTGTCTACATGCTCTCCGATCACCGAGCTCTCTCTGAACCCAGGATGACTACAGGCTACTGGGAGATCTGGTACTGAAACTGAAGTCTGATTGTCACTTTCAACACAACTCACAACCTCTTCCCCCTCATTATACGTACTTGTTACAACTGTCTCACACTCTGATATTTCACCTATATATTCTGTTTCATCTTCACTTTCTTCAGTGTTCTCCCATGATGGAACTACCTCAGTATCACCCAAATTTCCTTCATTCTCTGTCCTAACTGTGTCCGAAGTGCCGTCACATAAATCAATTCTAGAAACATTCTCATCCAGTCCACTGTTACGTGAATGCTGAGTTTCTCCAGCCATGTATCTTGAAGACGCACTAGCATAAAAGTCTGTAACAAACTGCTTACAGTTTGGATAATCAATGTAAAAACGTGTGACGAAGTCATCAAGATCAGGCACCGTGGGATAGGATGGGACTGCGTTGGTTGTTCCCACTGATTCGGCAGCTTCGTGAATTTCAAATGACTGACTTGAGGAATGGAAGTCGCCAGTCTCTTCTGATGAACACAAAAGTTTTTCAAGAGCAAAAAGTTCCTTGTTATTCAATGTCCATAATAATTCACGTATCTTATGCAGCAATGTCTGTAAATGGAAGGAACACAAGGGCAGATATCAGAACACATACATTTAAAAAGTGTTAAATATTAATGCATTAGACTCCTGAATTTCATGAAGCATGGTGACACTTGGATTTTACTTTCCTTAGGATCCACATTTTCCTTGATTTTACATTCATTTCAATTGGTCCCTTCAGAAACAAAATCCAAGTTTCACTGTACTTAACAGACAGTCTCTAAACAAAGTTCTTTGGAAATGATACTGTATAATCTCGTAGGGCGACACCAATGTTTCAAGGAACGTGCTCCCTCTTTCTTCAGGGTCCAGCAGAGAACAACAGGCCACACTAATTTACAGACATACATACTGATATGAAATAATACTGTGCCTTGCCACGGTTCAGGCAGGCATCACTGGACTTTCACGACAGAGGCACGGGTTTGATTCAAGGCCAGTCCATGTGGGATTTCTGACAAAGTGGTGCTGGGACAGGTTTTTTAAGTACTTCAAGCTTCCTCCTGCCATCATCATTCCACCAATGCTTCACACTTATTCATCAATCGCCAATCCTACATAATCTTAGCAACTGACAACATTGTCAAATAATACACTTAAAAATAATAATAATACCAACCCTGAAGGGACGGAACATTTCAGACATGTCAGAGGGTGTTCTGTCCAGACACAGTGGACCATCAGGGAAAATGAGCAGCCCACTAACAATGGCAAGACGTGGAATTGTGAACATAAGAGCTGGATCACAATTGTCAACCATCTCCTGCGTCAGAAGCTTCATTTTCAATGCCCTGTCAAGAAATAGCATGAATAAATAAATTTTGAGAACAATCAATATAATATGGTTACGTGTAAGAAGTTACATGAAAGACGGTGGTCCACAGAAGCCAACACTAGCACACACTGCAGGTGCATATACACTTCTAACAATTAGCCATTACAGGTCCAATACTACTTGGTGGTGTGTGTCCCGCAGTTCAGTCAAAATAAGTTCCGCAGACATTCATTTAGTAAAATTCCAAATAGTGATCCATAATTCTGCATTGTAGCATGTGCAGTAGGCCTACATGTGATCAGTCAACAATGAAAAAAGATGGAAATTGTATAAATTAAACCCAAAATAAACTATATATAAATTTTATGTTAGTCTCACCGTGCATTTTACGATTAAAGGTTTAAAAACGAACAGAATACATATTAAAGTGAAACTGAAGGGCATTCTGTTGGTTTTTAAACTTTTTAACTATATATAAGTTTTATATTATTACCAACCACTGCACAGTAATTCATTTTACTTATACATGTGTTGGCTAACCATTGTAGCCACCATTACAGAGTCACTTTTCACAGACGTGCGCAGCGTACAGAATGTCAATGAACGGTAATATGTACATTAAATATTTACAGCAGTCACTATATAGTACCAATAATTTTACATAGTTTAAATTTTTATGATATTAAAATATAGTATGTTAATACATAAAATATAAAAAAATATAAAGTCTGTCTCCAAAATATAAAATTATTGGTAATATACAGTGACTGCTATAAACAATTAATGTACATACCGTATATTCTCGAATCTAATCCGCATCCGAATCTAATCCGCATCCAGTTTTTGGCGATTTCTTAAACGAAAAAAGTTAGTTCGCGATTCTAATCCGCACCTTTCCTTCAACACCCCTTGCCCACGGGGCGACTGACTGAATAATATTGGATGTTACCAATGCGTTAAAATCCGATGCTACGCTGTGGCCGATGAGTCATACCTATAGAGGCGGGGCCTTTCTCAACAGACGTGCGCAATCTCGTCTGAAGCCAGCTGAGCCTTAGTTGTTGAAACGTGGGAGGTGCTTGTTCCAATTTGTCGTTGTACCGTAGTTAAGGAAGAGGGACACTGAAATCTAAACGACTCTCATATACGGCAAAGTACAAACGTGAAGTTATTCGGTGCGCAGAGGAGAATGGAAACTGCAAAGCCGCTGCAATTTTTGGAGTTGATGAAAGCAACGTTCGACTGTGGCGGAAACACAAGGCAGCGATGACATTGTATGGGAGGACGATGTTGAAGATAAAGATGATAGTGACTGGGTGGAGAGCACGGATAACGATTCAGTTATGAGTGATGATGGCGAGTCTGATGAATAATAAATTATAACAATAAATAATAAATTATTGTATTGTATTGTTCTTACGGACGTACACAGCTCATAATTTTCCAAAATCCAGCTCTAGACCGCGAATCTAATACGCACGCGAATCTAATCGCATCTGATTTTTAGCCCTCTAAAACTGTAAAAAGGGTGCGGATTGATCGAGAATATACGTATTACCATTCATTGACATACTGTACGCTGCGCACGTCTGTGAAAAGTGACTCTCTGATGATGGCTACAATGGTTAGCTGAAACACGTAGGAGTAAAAACAATTATTGTGCAGCAGTTGGCAATAATAAAAAACTTATAAGTAAAGCAACTGCACAGAACACGTGTAATATTAAGTATAACAAAATAAACTAATTTAAACATCTCTATATTTGTAATGCAAGTACAAAGTCTCTTACATGGATAGTCTGTAGTGGTCTAAAAAATGGTTATAATATAATAACCATGGCTCAACAGCCCTATATGGGCTCAGGCCCCTCTTTCTGAGGTTACTGGGTCGTGCGCATTCGTGGCAGTTGGTGACTGGCCAACTGGCCGCACTGCTGTTCTATCGATCCTGATGTGACCGCCAGAGCCATCTGGCAGGCAGTCAGGAGACTTGGTGAGAAATGACCACTTTGAATTTTGCTTACGAAACATTTCTATTCATGCTCGTAAGGTTCTTTTACATGCCGTAAATCTACGACATGGGACCGACGGCTTTACTTCCCCTCCGAAGGAAGTGGTGCTCCGGATTTTTATCACCCTTAAAAATCCATCGACCTCGGTCGGGATCGAACCCGCGAACCTTGGGTCAGTGGCGAGCACGCTAACCACTAGTCCACCGAGGTCGACCTAAAAATGGTTATGATAAAGAAATTACGAGTATACTGTGCAAGATGGGGATTGTAAATCTATTATGCTGGTACATTATAACTCAGCACAGCAATGAAAAACCACCATACAAGTATCACAATAGTGAGAATTCCCATGCAATACGTAACAACATTATGAAGAAAACTGACCCCACATGGTATTACACGTGTATACCACAGAACAAACATGGGGACCGTACAAGTGTATCGCTTGTAACTATGCATATGTGTGTATTACTACTGCCATCTGCGGCAACATTTGCCACTTCTAAAATCTTCGAATGAGACATATTACTAGGTAACAGAATTACAAACATATATGCCATGTGAAGACAGTGCTTCAACAGGACATCGTTAACACGCGCTAAGCGCCTGACACAGAAAACATAACTATGTATTCCTGTGAGAGATACAAAGTTTAAAATGCCAGTGGGTAAATGAGAGATGAAATATCTATCTGCATGCTCAAAACTGAAGACTGTTTAAAGGGATTAATCTTGCATTTGGGTAAATACTATAATTAAAGTTCTAATGAGATCATTACAATTTTATAACCTGAACAAACTAAAAAAAACATCTTTATTTGAAGCCTATACTTGACCCAAGTGTAATTTCACTTAATATTAATTGGCAGACAATAATTCACTTTTTATAGTCATATTCTCTCTTGCTAAAAATTCCATTCTTTCCCAACTCATTATCCTGGGGAAATTCAGCAAGTATATGACAGTGAAATTGCATGGCAGGAGCAACATGTCCAGCTATACAGTATTGTAAAAGGTGGTTCAACCAGTAATAAATCAAAGAAAATACAAAATACAAAGACAGCCCGATAGTGAAATGTAATTAACAACTGCTATACCTCTGGAGTGTCTCTGAGAACAGAACAACAACAAACTGCTGCAGTTCGTATTCTTGAGACGACTTCACGGGCACCATTGCGCTCACATAACACAGCTCAAATTCTGCAAAGAGGCGATCAAAAATCTTCAAAGCCTCCTGCAGTCTTTCTCCAAAGATTTCATTCATGCCACCAACGTTGCTGGCGTTTCCACGAAGACACTGCTCACGAAGGAGATTGCGGACATTTTCCAGAGCCTTCGTCAATGCTTTCGCCAATGGCCGCATGGCTGAACTTTCACTTTCGCGGTTCATGATGCTTGAACCTGCGGCCAGACACTAGGGGGGGAAAAAAACATGGAATTAAAATGAATGTTCTGGGAAATACAGCACTTTAATATGCAAGAGTGAAGTGTCGACAGCTTTGATGCTGAGGACTCAGGTCTTCTGGGTTGTTACACTGAGTGGCAGAATTATTCAGTCACTGCCGATGTTTCAAAAGACCATACCACCTTCATGTGAAAGGGTCTCAACCCTTAAAAAAGTCCAGAATAACTAACCCTGCTACTTAGCCAACAACCCAGAAGACCCATATCTTCGTAATTCAATACGGTACAAATCATAAAGTTATAGCGACTCGCTATGGGCTGAACGGTCCGGGGCTCGAATCCCAGTGGGGGCGAGATTTTTCGCAGCCATCCAAACCAGCCCTGGGGCCCACCCAGCCTCCTATAAAATTGGTACCGGGTCTCTTTCCTGGGGGTAAAGTGGCCAGGGCGTGGAGTTGACCACCCACCCCCATCTAGTGCCATGGTTAAGAAAGAGTAGAGCTATACCTCTACTCCCCCTCTGGGCCTTCATGGCCTGTTTCAGGGAGAACTTTACCTTTACCTTACAAATTATAAAGATCATCATTAAGCAGTTTGCTAAAGCAGTGCACAAGACAGTGCAACCGTGACACCTTTACAACTAATGCACTGGACGACTCACTTCGGCACCAAACCACAGCTGCCCAGCCAAGTTCTCCTGCATGACATCATCTGGAAACTTGACACGGAAGTCTCTGTTTGCTCTCTCTCTAGGAATAACATCATCCATAATGCGATTGCAGATCGTTAAAACCTGTAATCCAATGCATAAAGACAATGTTAATATTCCAAAGGACATAACGGCTTTAGGCCTGTGCAGTGACAGTGCAAAATGACAACTAACTAACTAACTCCATGGGGCAGAGTCCTTCTTGAGAAGCTAACAGGTCCTCAGCTAGTCAAGAAATTCCCCGCGTTTTATGGAACCCAAAGGTTCATTACCGCACTCACAAGAGCCCACCACCTGTCCCTATCCTGAGGAAAAGTATGGCCTTCTCGATTTTCATGAAACTTACAAACGCTCAACAGAACTACGCTCATATCTCTACTACCAATTTCACCCAACTTGGACGATAAATGTAAAACCGATAAGTTGAACAAAACAAAACCAACACACACATATAATACGTTTTTTAAAACAAAACACAACATCCACTAGTAACTCCATGTAGCAGAGTCCTTCTTGAGAAGCTAACAGGTCCTCAGCTAGTCAAGAAATTCCCCACGTTTTTTGGAACCCGAAGGTTCATTACCGCACTCACAAGAGCCCACCACTTGTCCCTATCCTGAGCCCAAAATGTATTTCAAATCCTTCAAAATAAGATCCTAAATGAATTTCACTCTACTATTACGCATGTTCACAACTAAATAATGAGTCTAATCTATGAATGTTGAAGAAATATTAACCCTTTAATGGGAAGTGGCAACCATACATGCTGCCTGCTTTAACATTCAACAAACTCAATACTTTGCCCAGACAGAATTGTCTATACATGCATATGTGGTGTGTTTTCTTCATGGCAAAGAACCATGAATATGTACACAGCATTGTTCAGACCCACGCTGCCACTTAAAGCGTTAAACCTACGTGCACAGTAAGGCATACTTCCAACCACTATCTTGGACAACCTGCTCAGCTGGACAAATCATCTTAATTAAAGATATATACAGTCAAGATTCCAATTTCACAGTCTGCAATACATAAAGCATGTTACCAAAAATATATTTCCAAGCTGGATTGATATGCTAATGATCAGGTTTGTAGCAGATATGATGCACAATACAAGTCTCTCCTACGTTAACCGTTTCCATGTTACAAACAAGATATACTGTATTTGAGTTTTTTTGTTGCAGTGGTTGACCACCCTATACAACCACACCAACTAAATGAATTTTGAGCGAAGGACACTCAATTTATTGTGCAGGATCATACTTGTGAATAAATGGCAAATCATCATTAGCACTCACTTCAACATTCTTTTATACAGAACTATTTAATGCGCGAGGTCATGTCAAGGCTGTATAATTATCTCACAAAACTGGCTGCCTCAAGCCTAGTCACTGTGACCTCTAAAATGCGGAGGTTCCCAAAGTGTGATAGTGCATAATACATCATCGCTTTAAAATTATGTGATCTGTTTCCGAATAATCAGCAGATAAAAGGAAAGTGGAAAATTATAAATTATGTCAGGCGACTGACAAGATTCTGACTGTTGCTGCATAAATTAAAATTTATCATTTTAGCATTTACCACCAACACTAAAAATATGAGAGAATTATAAAGCATTCCACCCCCTCTGTTTATAAATCTCGGTAAATCTTTCACACTTTTCAGACCTCCAAAATTAACAACACAAATTCCCCAAGTTCGTATGGCCATCATAAAGGTACTGCTGATGACTTACGAAAGTTCCTAAAAACTACAAAATCATGACGGGATCACGTATAAACTGATTTGTCTTCAGTTAGGAAAACAGTATACAAAGTAATAAAAATGGCAACTGAAGGGTAAATATCAAAGAGTGTTCTGTTACACAACTGATATTTAATGTGTGCTTCGTCTGTGGCTCAGCACACATCAAAGATACTCGTTTCTTGCCGACATGTTCTAGTATTTTATTATAAACACTCCCAACAGATGTATTTAATATTGTTTTCACCGTGTATCTTGTGTATATTAAAAACCAAGACTAAATAGATGTAAAATCACTATTAAAAAAACTTTAATAGTAGTGTTACATTAAACCCGACATGTTTCGGTCAGGTACCTGACCATCTTCAGGGTTACACTACATTAAAATGCTATGTCCATATGTAAAACACACTTGAAATGTGAGCATATAATATACAACTAAACCTTATAGGCCCACATCTCACGTGTGTTTAACATATGGACTACGCATTTTAATGTAGTGTACCCCTGAAGATGGTCAGGTACCTGACCGAAACATGTCGGGTTTAATGTAATACTACTATTAAAGTTTTTTTAATAGTGATTGTGCATCTAGTTGGTTTTGTTTTTAACACTCCCAACAGAATTTAATGTCGACTTCGGTGGACTAGTGGTTAGCGTGCTCGCCACTGGACCCAAGGTTCGCGGGTTCGATCCCGACCGAGGTCGATGGATTTTTAAGGATGATAAAAATCCGGAGCACCACTTCCTTCGGAGGGGAAGTAAAGCCGTCGGTCCCATGTCGTAGATTTACGGCATGTAAAAGAACCTTACGGGCATGAATAAAAAATGTTGCGTAAGCCAAATTGCCTCCATTTCTCATCCAAGTCTCCTGACTGCCTGCCAGATGGCTCTGGCGTGCACATCAGGATCGATAGAACACTAGCGGCTAGCTGGCCGGTCACCAGCTGCCATGAATGCGCATGACTTAGTAACCTCGACAAGAGGAGGCCCAGGCCCATACAGGGCTGTTGAGCCAAGAATTATTATTATTAACAGAATTTAATATTCTTCCCTTAAATTTTCTAACATTACTGGCCGTGGCGAAATACATGCTTGATCCGTAGCATAGTTCTGAAATAATCTGAAAGAGATGGGGGGGAGAGGTTACTTCTGGAGAACACAGCAGAAAGGATATGGGACTCCCTGTGGCATTTTAATGCTACCTCAACAGTTGCACCCCTAGTGGCCATTGTTGGAGTTACCCAACATCTCCCACGGGCTACAAAACACTTTCTGAAGTCCCCCCTCATGTGCATTAATTTTATTCTGTATGTCATTTCATTTTCGTTACATAATTCTTTTAAACGATCACATCATTTGTATTCGTCCCGTACACCAGTTGGTGTAACAAAGGTCGCAGATTCAGATAACCCTTCGAGATATCAATGGTAATAAATTGTAGGATAAAGACTTAGTCTGAAATTTCTAACCAACATACATCTATACACTAACCTTAAATCAACAGCAAAATTTACTCAGGATGCAGTTTTATAAATTCAGACATCTTCTGCATAATATATCGTCTATGAAAACCAGTCATGTTTTTACTCACTACCTTACTCAACTTAAAAAGCACAACATGTACATATCCATCACTTTCTAATACAGTATTACATCACAGGTCCACAAATTTTCCAAAAATCTGAGAGGCACCTCAAAATTCTAGGTGCCAGAAAGGTGACATCACACAAGTTCCATACTGAGGACCCACAAATATTTGGTGCCACCATACAAAGTTTCATCACCTGGGACGACCTGGCACCCAGATTTGTGCACCCCTGTATTACATTACTTTACTTGGACCCATTTACCTTATCCTGGCACTGCCTGAGATGATTAACAAGGGCTGTGCATCTCTCTGGATCCTTGCGTCCATCAAAGCTATCCAGTTCAGCTGCGACAAGGTTCAGTGCCTCATCGGCATAGAAGAACTGGGCCAACAAAGACGGGTCATCTCTCTAGAAGATAAATCACCTGCATTGTATAATACTTTGCAAACCTCTGTCCACCTATCGTATAATTATTAAGCATTACTAGTTGGAATTACCTCTCAACACACAGCACAGTCATAAGTCAGAGTCCAGGAAAATAAAAAACAACATAAATGTTTTTCATCAGCACATTCCAGAAAAGAAAATTTTAATCTGTTTATCGATAGATCAAACTGTACAGAAGACAGTGTCCACCAGGTTTTTGCAGTACACAGCCTTTATACCTAGTCCTACAAAGAATATTATTTCATGACCAAACCTTCAATATACCAGCCAGATTCATAATCAAATTCTTAACTGATCACTGGCTTCCTTATCATACTGTATAAACTTCTAATTACTTTCATTCTTTCTTTGTATTTTGTTCTACTAACATCACTTTTAAAAACTTCCCAAGTCTGTGCAGTTTCTTTAATACTCTACACCAATCTGAAATTAAAAAAATTCATCCATCATGTCTTACTCGAGTAAATTGTTTAATTTTCCATGTTAGACACCGGGTCACCATAAAAACATATACTTGCTACATTTGAAACCGGTGTTGCAGGCAAATTTGAACAGAACAACTTCCTTATCTTATTGACATAGCCATTGTAAAGCAAGGAGTCAGCAGTAACTACACAATTAGTCATACAGTGCTTCAGAAATATTCTGAGAAGAAACAAATACATTAAACTGTTAATCAGAAACAAGAGACAGTACAAAGTAACAAATAAGACTGTTACAAGATGGCAGTTAGAATGACTGGCTCTTCACACAAAGCACTGAATGACAAGGTAATTTGTGAATCGTAGACAGAAAGGACGCAGAAGCGGTCATCCCCCATTTTTAAGTTAACTCGGCATTCAGTAAGTAAGGAAAATCCCAACAAATTTCATTTACGACGGCCTGTCTGCGGAACACTTCAAACCCAGGACCTACCACACATGAAACCTGAGTGCTAGCCACCAAACTACAACATTCTGTAACATGAACTTTTTTAATGGGACACGATGTGATTTAAAAAACAGCTATTACTAAACTTTAACAATTTCGCAAGATTTGAGGTTCTCATAACAATGATGGTGAAGACGCAAGTCTTCTGGGATGTTACTCAATGTCCATTCGTAATAGTCACTGACATGACAAGAATGAGCAGCCTCCATCCGCTGGACTGCCAGAACCTGAAGTGGTGGCAGCACATTTATCTGAAACGTCACTCACTTCTTACCAACTGACATACTATTTACCACTCTTTCGGAAAACAAAGGATCAGTACACGCTGTAAAATACCGATCCCATTACAATAGTCATTTTACACAGTTTGCAATATGATGTATGTTTAATAAATTCTGACTGAAAAAGTGTCTCTCAATCACAGACATGCTACCATGCGACAGCAATACAGCACTTATTTCAGCCACATGAACACAGCAGAATGAAACAAAACGAAACTGCAAATACGTAAGAAAGATTAAAACTGTCATATCAATTTCCAATTACAAGACCATCTCAACCTGATATTTTTGGTCTGAAATGTTTAACAAAATGAAAGACCAAGACAATGTAAATAACTGCTCTTAATCACAAGCTTTAATGGTTTCACAGTGGTTTAACCACTATACAGCGCATGACCACAAAAGGTGACCATAATTTCTTAGTCTCCTGTTCAGTTTCTGCACTGTACAGTTACATGTTCCAACGTTTCGAGGGAACATAGTGCGTCCATCTTCAGGGTGAATGAATTGGTTCAAGTGGATGCCTTCCATAGGTGTGATTGGCTGGACTCCCTCAAACCACCCTACATAAGTGGCACATTTTCTTCGTCAATA
This sequence comes from Reticulitermes speratus, assembly GCA_021186555.1. NCBI lineage: Eukaryota > Metazoa > Arthropoda > Insecta > Blattodea > Rhinotermitidae > Reticulitermes > Reticulitermes speratus. The sequence continues at coordinate 2,346,204 of JAJKFL010000026.1, forward strand.
TCAATTCAGCATTCATTTGAACCACTTCACTCACCATGAAGATGGAGGCACTACATTCCTCTGAAATGTCAGAACATTTAACCACTAAACATTGCAGAGCCCTGAAATGAGACCATGCGTTACTCTTTGTTAGTTGTTAATAACGCATCTTAACTTAAAATTGCAAGAAGTTCGTAGCACCCCTTCCTTTCTTTAACAACATTTCAACACAAGAGGGATGAGACAAACTAGCAAACTACCCATAAAGGGCTGTAGAACAGGGGTGTACAAATTTCGAAAAATATAGGGGCCACCTCAAAATTCTAGGTGCCATACAGGTGACATGATGCAAGTACCATACTGAGAAGCCACAAATATTTGGCACCACTGTACACAATTTAGTCATTCAAGAAACCTGATGCCTGCAGTTTGTGCACCCCAATATAAAGAAGTGTAATCTGCAAATAGTCAACGTAAAGCTTTCCCATAACAAGCCATGAAGACTTCCAGGGGGGGATGGAATGTTGGGCTTCCATCCTTACTTTGATATTCGGCACAACCAGGACGGCAGAGTTGTCAGCTCTACGTGCCGGCCGCACTTTACCCCCAAGGAAATTCCTTGGTACCCATTTCTGTTAGAGGCTGAATGGACCCCAGGGCTACTGAATGCAGACAGAAGAAATAAGCTACTTGAAAAATTTCCAAGGACACTACCGGGAATCGAACGCGGAACCTCCTGTCTTGTGGCGTAGTGCCTCAACCAAATCTGCAAACAGTGCAATTGTAAAACACATGTGACTGGTGTACACCTTCCCACTCTCACTACGAGTACTTTACACAACCTAATTCAGCTTCACTACAACAGTACACGGAATAAACTTTGCTCATTAAACATACAAGCAAAACTGTAAGAAAGCATGACTGGTATGTTTCATCACCCAGATAAGAGTGTGGGATAAGAATGTACCGCACTGTACCGCACCGTACCACATTATCTCTGTACAAGCCCACAGAACAAAATGCATTCTACTTTGTTACAATACCAACATTACAACAACAGTACTGAGCAAAATGCAGTGTTTTGAATTTTAAAACCATGTAGTTATGCATTACGACACCGATATTTTGGAGGAATATGTTGCCCCCATTTTCAGGACGAAGAATAAAGTCAAAGTCGATGTTTCAGTGTCAATTTCGACTATAATATTAATGTTCATGAATATGTATTTTTTACCAGTTGTTTTGCACAGCTATGAAAGTTGGTCTCCCACAATGAAAGAATGAACACAGATTAAGTATTTGAGAACAGGGTGCTCAAAGTATTAGAACCAAAGCAAAGGATGTGACAGGAAGCTTGAGAAAACTGCACAAGGAGCTACATCAACTGCACTCTTCACCGATCGTCATTACTACAGCCATATCGAGGAAGAGATAAAAAGCAGATGTAGCACACATGAGAAAGATTTAAAATGGCATACTGAGTTTTTATCTGTAAATCTCAAGGAAGGAACCACATGAAATACTGAGGCATGGTGCGAGGACAATATTAAACGTAGAAGTAAAGAAAAGGTACAGTTGTCTTTGTCAACGCCATGAAGGCATATGGGCACAGCTCCAGTCATTCTTAATCTCAGCAGTAGATGGAGGTGAGTGGCCAGCTTCAAGACTTGGCTGCTTTACCCCTGGGGAAGGAACCCTAGTACCCACTCAGCATTTGGATGGGTGGGCCCCAGAGCCAGTCTGCATTTTTTCGAGACACGAAAAATCTCTTTCCATTCCCAGGACTCAAAACCCTGATCGTCCAGCTCCCAACCTAGTCAGTATACTGACTAGGTTAGGAGCTGGACGTCGGGATGATGTAGTCAGTATACTGACTACATCATCCCGACTCCTCGGTAATATTAAAGTGGATGCTTAAAGAAATAAAATGGATTTGTTTGGCTCAGGAGAGGGATAGGCGCTGTGTTCTTGTGAATATGGTAATACAACCGTAGTTCCATAAAGACACAGCCTTTCCCGACAGGCTCATCTTCTCAGATCTTTACTCAGTGGAGTATACTACGTCTGTCCGTTAGTAGTTAACACACACAAACTCAAGAAGTCTTTGGCAATGGACAGGAACACAAAATAATGCTCTGGAAACAAAGATACTAAAAAGCCATATGAACTGAAAGATCTTCACTGCCAAAGTCGACCACGGTCGATTTAAGAATTTACGTTTTAATTTGCCAGCGTCGACTGTAGTCGATCTAAAGTTTACTCTGCTCTTTTGCCTTAAATAGGCCACGTGCACAATAAGTTCTTTCAGGAAACATATTTTACATCGTTATTAAAACCTAGCTGACAACTAGAAAAAATATATATGCATTTCATATATAATTTTATATAAAAAAAAGTAAAGCAACCCCATTACAGGCCTAGACAGGCCCTGAGGGGTCCAGGAGGTTGAGGCTCCCAGATTTGTAGACAATCGGCACATGAAGGTGGTAAGGTTGTAAGCCTTACGCACCGGCCACCTTTACCCCCAGGAAATATTCCTGGTACTCATTTCTGTTAGAGGCTGAGTCGACCCCAGGGCCATAGTGCGACCGAAACGATTATGTCAGTGACACCATCGGGAATCGAACCCGCGACGTTCTGGTTTGTAGCGTAGTGCCTCAACCAACTACGCCACCGCGCGATAATTTTATATATAATTATACTTTATAATTTATAAGATGATGTACTAGTTGTTTAACATTCAAAAAATCGCTGGCAATTTAACACCGTCAGGGATTTAAATGCCCGGCAGTGAACGTGTTAAAAATACTTGAGTCTATCTGGCATGCACGCATGTGACATGTAGCGCTGAAGCTCTTGCCCAGTTTGTGTCTTCTATGCCTCAGTTATTGTTTCTTAACATTTGGATCTTCTGGGATGCGAGGCTGTGTAAGCTGAGTGGTTCCCCACGTTTAAAAAAGATTGTAGTGTCTTCATCTTCAAGGATCAATTGGAGATAAAAAGCACAACAATCCTTTGAAAAGTGGGGACCCACTCACCCAATGACAAAGCGCCGCATCCCACGAGGCCTGAATCCTCCCACACGTGATTTATGTATAACAATTCAGATTCTTTTATGTTTATTCTGTTCTTTTATATCACTGCATCAACTATTATGAACTTATGTTTCAGTGAATGCCATATGGGAGAAAGCAGCTTATCACATACGACTGTAGTGACTGCAGCAGGTCTTGATAAACATTAATCAGTACAGCTAGTCTCAGTCTGGGATTTTCAAGTGTCTTGAATATTCACCAGTAATTGACAGAATACAATCAGTAATACTCTGAGCTAACAGCATTTCTGAATAGATAGTACCATTTCAAAATGTAGTTTTATTTATATAAACAACATACATTTGTAAATAGTGACCACAGTTAATTCAGTATTGAATAAGACAGCAACAAAATCCTCTCTTGATGTGTCTAAACAGGAAAGGACATTTGTGGCTTTTGAACACAACACTTTTACAGTACCATTGGAAATAAACTAAGAGAAGGATTTTTTAAATAAAAAAACTCTAAACGGAAAGGGTAAAATGTTACATGACATAGCCTCTGTGTAATATGTTTAATGAGACAGTTATTATAGCCTCTTGAAAGTAATCATGAAGCACAGAACTCTGAACTACAATGACCAGTTTAATTAGATAAATGAAAATGGTTTGTGATGGCACAGTAACCTCATTCTGTGACAGGCTAGGAGAGGTGTGTTGGTTACAACGCTTTGTGTTTGAACCAGCAATGACACGGGGAACATGTGTTCTAAAAAAACATGCACATACCATCACTGTGTTCTAAAGATGTCCCACTGTGAACTCATGAAACTTCCTATCCCCAGAATTCAACTATGAACCAATAATATATCTACGAAACGCACAAACTAAACAAGAGCCCATCCCACTTATCAGCAAACCATACAAAATTAACCTCATTCCCATCCCCTTCAGTTTTCTATTATGTAATCTATGACCACACAAAGACGGTCAATACATTAAACATGCTTCAGTGAACAAACAAAATTACTAACTTATGTATTACACTATGGGAACTTACAAGGAAAATCAGAAGTTATTTATACAATCAAAGCCTTGATTAATAATTGAAGCAAGCTATTATTAAGCCTTTTTAAAATACACATCACAATTTAGTTACTTAATTGAGCCTTTCACACTGGAGTCTATCACAGTCTGACCGCACTGCTTAATAACCACCAAAGTAATTATGTACTTGTCTCATCTTGGTAAACATATTACACAGTGATTGAAGGCGTGGAGTGTGTGAGAGAGAAGAGGAAATTAACGGTAGTAACCTGCTTCGCTAACAAACATTTCGACACTACGAAGTGGCCTACAAAGTAACTTACTGTTAAGGACATATGCACTAGTCACAGGAACCGAGGTGAATATGCATTTATGAATACCTTAAAGACAGGTAAAATGCATTTCAATGTCCGGAATATGAATGAGAATTTTAATCACGTCATACGAATTCACAGAAAATTATTGCCAAACTACGTAACATAAAATGTGGCACATTTATTACACCGAAAGAGCTGCTGCACTTAATAACGAGAACACTCAAGGCCAATGACATCCACATACGTAACTCGCATTTTTAATAGATATAATTCATTGTATAAGGTGAAAACCTGACGCGAGATTCCCAAATTCGAAGCGATACCTAATACCATTTCACATAAAGTCAGTAGCAGAAAAGTGTACACGACGTTTACTCTGCTCCAACTTACTCATGCTTTATTTACCTTAGGCTTGTAGAACCATTTCCTTATAGATTCCATCTTCTGAATGCTTGATGTGTATGCATACACGCGCTACGAAAAGCGACAACAATAAAGGTATTCTAAAACATCCATTTCGAAAACTTTTGACTACAAACTTTCACGTCTGTGAGTCACGCACCACCTAAAACCTGAAAAACTTCTCTGAACGAAAAGCGGGCGACTAGGAAATTACGAAAACAAGAGCAACCCGTTCGGCGTAACGCCGACGGCGAGTGACGCATGCGCTCTCCGTGCATGAGTCCATGGTAGTTTAAAACCGTTACGTGGTCATTCTACTGTTACAGGTTCAACAGGTACAACTATGATTCCGCGGCGATTTGATTTGGATTTCCTGCACCCTGCAGATTATGGCAGGATGCGTCTGACAGTCCGGTAACTATTTATCAATCAACACGATGTAAAATCCTGGAAGACTTGAATCTTCATCAACACGTCTATGAGAACTTCAATTCTCGCATTCTATTGTTGCAACGTTCTGCGTGACATCGGCGCCAAGAATTCTGTGATAAAAATCTAATAAGGTTCGAAATTTACACACAGTTTAATAACTGTGACGCGATCGATATCCTTTTGTTGAAATATGCATTCCCCATAAAAAGAGTTTCATTTTTCCTACAGATTTTACGTGAAACATTTGTCGCTGTGATAAATATTTCTCGAAGGACACTCGAAATGTAGGCACTAAAGCATGCCCCTTACTGTTAGCCGAATTTAAACAAATTTTAATAGTCCTGAAAGCAACCCCAAATTTAATAACAATGAATTCCCTGGTTCTCGGCTTTTTTCATGAAGACACACATATGACGAGAGAGACATAACAAAACAAAATGGCGAATTTTTGCACCTTTCTTGTTGCGAAGGTGACACAATTGTTAGGGATATTTTTTTCTTTTCTGACAACTGTCGAATCACTTAACTTATAAAACTTGGACGTTTAATAAACAGCGGGTTTACTAGACGTGAAGCGTTTGTGCGAGTCCAAGGAAAATATGGCCATTGCCGGCTTTAAACACAGCAAGTAAACACTTGATATTGACTGCAGTACGTTGAAATAAAGCAGGTGGACCTCGACTCACGGCAAATTGGAACAGCGGCCGAGCGCTGCACTGCCTCCCGTCACGCGAAACAGTCTGAGTGAAGAACGAGAAAATATTGTCCCTGTAACATTACATTCCTTCTTTTAAATATCAAGTGGCGATGACACTAATTAAAAACTGGTTCACCTTCAAAAATTGAATATGGCTTCATAACTCAAACAACTTGCTAAGTTCCTTTTGCAAATAACCAGCAAATTCACTCCAAGGGCACAACTTCTCACTTGTAACTACGATGTGGCCAGTTCGAATCTCGGGATGATCTCTTTGTCGTTTTCCTCATCCCGTCCAAGCAATTTCCGGGTTATTGCCTTATATCAGGCCACGACCACTTCCTACCATATCCTTCGCATATTTATATCCATTCACCATCTTCCAATCGTTCGACGCCACACACACTCATTCACTGACAGCATCGTTAAATAAAAAAAAATAAAGTAATATTTGAAAACATATGCCAATACAGTTCTTATTTGTTCCAAGTTCTAAAAGTGGGACCACAGCTGCAATATTATTGGGGATAAATCTATATGTTTTACCATTTAAAGGCAAGGGGTAAATGTATTCATCACCCACTGTGAAATAAATGAATAAATAAATAAATACTGCATTCTTCCCACATAGTCTAGTTGTGTATTTCTTACGACTGTTCCAACAAGCACCATTTCCCGTAAACGTTATACAACGGTTGGTCTTTGTAATAGACACAGTCCGTGCTCTCTGTGAGGTAGGTACTGACTCATGCAGCAGACTGCTTCTTGAAAGGCTAACAGTTCCTTAGACAATTGTGTAACATGCCAGAAGCTTCACCGATCTGTATTTACACTTTTCGCATCGTCACTAGTAACAAACACGTTTCAAAGACAATCTGCTTTCATCTTCATTTCCTCGCTGACTCAAGGAATCTCTGCCTTCTGAAACACGTGATTGAAGGAAAGTTAGAAGGAAGGATAGAAATGACGGGAAGACGAGGGAGAAGACGTAAGCAGCTACTGGATGACCTTAAGGAAAAGAGAAGATACTGTAAATTGAAAGAGGAAGCACTAGATCGCACTGTGTGGAGAACTCGCTTTGGAAGAGGCTACGGACCTGTCGTAAGACAGACTGCAGGATGAATGAATCAAGGAATCCACCGCATTTTATGGCATTGGCCACCATGAGCCAGATTAATCCACTCTACTCCTCCAAGACTATTTCCTTAAGATCTGTTTTAATACTGCTCTCCCATTTACGTCTACCTCTTCCAAGCGGTCTCTTTCCTACAGCTAATCCCCTACTCATTTCTCTTTACCCCTTCGCATTCTGCAAACCACGCCCATTTCATTCTCCTTAATTGGTTCACCCCAATATGTGGCAAAGAGTGCCAATCATGAAACCCCTCACCATGAAATTTTATTGATGTAAAAACTGTTAGACAAATTTCCGTCTTCAGAGGGTAATTTTAAAATATTATACAGGGAAAGCATTAAGGCAAATGAGTGTCCTTACTCTGTATACAGGGCATACACAAAAGAATGGTGCGGTTTCAATAGCATTCACTATTGAAACCGCACCATGCTTTTGTGTATACTCTGTATATATTCGCTGAGTTTTAAAGTTGCATGCACACAGCATCATTAACTGTGGGGGCGACAACAATCATGAAACAAATTCAAAAGCTCCCACTCTTGAGGGGGTGGGTACTGCTGGCGCCAATATCACGATAGGGGAAGGAGGGTGAGACAAGACTTCGGGAACAAGATGCGCGGTAAATGGAATTTGAAACTCGGAGTACGGTATATAACCCCTGAGAGAGCGTACCTGCGGCAGTCGCTCTGAAAGGCCGCAGATTTGCTAACTGAAGGCAGAGGAACTTCACTGGTTTACAAGCGGACAGCGAAAAGGCATCAAATTGCTCACCGAATTTACAGGCAAGTAAGTAACTAGCAGATGTTAATAACAGCAGACACGTTACAGTCATTACATTTGTTTATTTTAGTATTATTACACAGTTACACTCTGTACTTAGTACAAAGTGTAACTGACTATAAACAAATATAATGTGCTTAATAAAATAAATTAAACGATTTTGGTTTGGTTTGTCCCAAATTTATTTTATTGTATATATGGAAAATGTACAAAATTAAATTATTTTATTGTGTGTAATATGTTGGTTTTGCCGATCTCAGTGGCCGTGCGGTCTAAGGCGTGGGTCTTCGGCCGTTCGCTTGATGGGATTGCGGGTTCGAATCCCACCGGGGGGCATGGATGTCTGTGTCTGTGAGTGTTGTGTGTTGTCAGGTAGAGGTCTGTGCGACGGGCTGATCACTCGTACAGAGGAGTCCTACCGAGTGTGGTATATCTAAACTGTGTGATCGTGAAGCGTCGACGAAACGAGGCCCAGGCCCATATAGGACTGTCGAGCCATAGGAAAAAAAAAATATGTTGGTTTATAATCAATTATAATTAAATGTGTTTATTAATGCCTTATTTAACGATGTTGTCAATCGGTTAGACCATAGGTAGTCAGACGTTTCGACTCAGTGATATACTCTAAAAGACAGAAAATCTTTCGCGATCTACCACGGTACATAATATGTTAATATTAGGTCAACTAGGCAAAGAAACGTAAAGTAGCGTAATAGCACCAAACATACAAAAGTACAATAGTTTCATTTATTAAGAATTCATCGTTTAAAACTACAATAATTTACCGTAATCAAAAGTGTTTTTCATTAACCCTCCTACTGCGAAGTTGAAGCCTGACGCTGCATATCTTACAATAACTTACTGTAAGACGGTTCATAATTACTTAGGCACAAGTGAAGACAGTACTTTAAATGTCCATCGTTCAGATGTCTTCGGTATCTTAATTCAATTATCTTCTTCTGCCAGAAGGCTTCTTCGCAGAGGTACGACGGTTATACAGAAAGTAAAGATACAACACAGGTTGGGAGGGGAAGGGAAATCACCGCTGCGAAGGTGGCAACACTGTCGTGTCCAGCGTTTGTATCTTTACTTTCTGCACGTCCAACGTACTTTGATCAAAAATGCTGTCAGACGAAGAGCTATTATATCGTACTGAGACGTCAAATAAATTTTGATAGAGACCAAAAAAGGGCCGCGATCATATGTTTGGCCCCTTCTGGGCTAAGTATAGCAATATTTATTGGGCTGATTAATGAAGAACAATACGGTGGCCCCACAATCTGAAGTATTTCCCCGCCCCCAATGGCGCAACAGACCCCAGTGCGCCAGGGCCTCCTCATTGTCGAGTTTTCACGATTACACTCAGGCACACCACACATTCGGTAGGAGTCCTCTGGACGAGTAATCAGCCCGACGCAGAGACCTCTACCTGACACAAAACACTCACAAGAGACAGACATCCATGCCCTAGGCGGGATTCGAACCCGCAATCCCAGCAAGCGAACGGCCGCACAGTTTAGTCACAGTTGTTACATGTGCACCAACGCACGCAGTCCCCACTTAACATCGCCCCGAAAAACATTCTTTCGCTTCAACTTTACAAATGTCAAGTGGCCAAACATTCGATTAACTTTGCACGGGCTCGGATTACGACGCTTATCGGCTACTTTAATTAACTGAAATGTGGAACAAGGCTCCGTGTTACGTTGTTACGCTCTGCGTTACAATTTTCAAAAACGTAACCCGAAGTTACTTCTGACATTTTCTTTTGTGGTGAAGGGCCCCGCAGCAGATGCTACAGACGCACCGCAGCCTTAAGGCTTATTGTGCAACCTGTGATGAAGATGATTAGTTTTTTTTCGTTTTTCCTTGTAATGGAGCACCGGTGAAATGAAATTGACAGGGGAAAACAGAAGTACTCGGGGAAAAACCTGTACCATTGCTACTTTGTCCACCACAAATCCCACATGGACTGACCCCGGATCGAACCCGGGCCTCCGCGGTGAGAGGCCGGCGACTAACCGCCTGAGCAATGGCACGGCCGTACTTCCTATCGGTTATTTTAACAGACTGAACTTACGAACTTATCAGAGTTGACTGCCTGCGATTGATATGAAGCTTTATATACTGCGATAGAGATAACACGAGCGTTACCATAATGCAGCGCGTTCTGTTGTGTTTGATAGGCAAACACAACTACCAACTGACAGAAGCTACGAAATAGTGCAAGGAAATATATCAGGTTTTATGTAAAGTAATTGCAGATTGTGTTTTAACATTGTGTACGAGTTGGTGTTGATATACATTGTTGTAACACACGCACGTACACGCTATATACATTGTTGTAATACACGCACATACACGCTATATACATTGTTGTAACACACGCACGTACACGCTATATACATTGTTGTAATACACGCACATACACGCTATATACATTGTTGTAACACACGCACGTACACGCTATATACATTGTTGTAACACACGCACGTACACGCTATATACATTGTTGTAACACACGCACGTACACGCTATATACATTGTTGTAACACACGCACGTACACGCTATATACATTGTTGTAACACACGCACGTACATGCTATATACATTGTTGTAACACACGCACGTACACGCTATATACATTGTTGTAATACACGCACGTACACGCTATATACATTGTTGTAACACACGCACGTACACGCTATATACATTGTTGTAACACACGCACGTACACGCTATATACATTGTAATACACGCACGTACACGCTATATACATTGTTGTAATACACGCTATATACATTGTTGTAATACACGCACGTACACGCTATATACATTGTTGTAACACACGCACGTACACGCTATATACATTGTTGTAACACACGCACGTACACGCTATATACATTGGTGTAACACACGCACGTAAACGCTATATACATTGTTGTAATACACGCACGTACACGCTATATACATTGTTGTAACACACGCACGTACACGCTATATACATTGTTGTAATACACGCACGTACACGCTATATACATTGTTGTAATACACGCACGTACACGCTATATACATTGTTGTAACACACGCACGTACACGCTATATACATTGTTGTAACACACGCACGTACACGCTATATACATTGTTGTAACACACGCACGTACACGCTATATACATTGTTGTAACACACGCACGTACACGCTATATACATTGTTGTAACACACGCACGTACACGCTATATACATTGTTGTAACACACGCACGTACACGCTATATACATTGTTGTAATACACGCACGTACACGCTATATACATTGTTGTAACACACGCACGTACACGCTATATACATTGTTGTAACACACGCACGTACACGCTATATACATTGTTGTAACACACGCACGTACACGCTATATACATTGTTGTAACACACGCACGTACACGCTATGGACAATACTAAATATCTATGTTCGTCTTATATTTCATATAACGTTCGATTATGGCCATTTTGGGCCGAAACACGTAGCTTATTGTAAAGAAGGTATTGTTTTACAATCACATCAGTTGTGTTTTATGATGCTCTATTAGTCAGTAACCACCATTATATTTCGTTTTCCATAAGTTGGTACTTATGTTCAGGTTCTCACGGCGGTTGTGCACACGACGTTGTCCTATTTCGTGTTTGTGTGCCGTGTTGAAGGTGAGGTTCAGGAAAGTAGGTTGTTCAGATAGATGCATGCAACTAAACCAACTGGATCACCCTGAAGATGGAAGCAGTAAGTTTTCCCGAAACGTCGGAACATGTAAACACTACAGGTGCAGAAACCCCGCCCAAAACAGACCATCTTACGTTAGTAATGCCAGTTGACATCAGTCAGTGCTGCACTGTCACAAACACCACTTAGTCTTTCGAAAGCGTCGCATGTCAACTGCTCTCTGAACGACGTCTGTACAATCTGTAAACACAGGGCTGATTTCCTTTTACAGAAATGTTTAAAAGACAAAAAGGTGCCATGTGGCACACTATGGGTACTCACACGACCAGTTCACGGTCGGCTCACGGTCCACTCACGGTCCGCTCACGGTCAACTCACGGTCCGCTCACGGTTCACTCACGGTCCGCTCACGGTCCGCTCTTGGTCAAAGAAATTTTTCTTCGTCTGTGTTTAAATATATCTGTTCATACTAATGCTTACGGCCCTCTGACGTCACGAGGCGCTCAAGTGAGTGTGGGTATTCCTCGCAAGATCACGTGATTACCGCCATATAGTTATTGGTTAAGTATTTGATTATGTTTAAAGCGAAATGAACTAGTCTCGAGTGACGCAAAGGATACAGTGTGCGTACTGCACACAAATCGCTGACCGTGAGCTGACCGCGAGTTTACCGTGAGCTGACCGTGAGCTGACCGTGAGCTGACCGCGAGTTTACCGTGAGATGACCGTGAGCTGACCGTGAGCTGACCGTGAGCTTGCCGTGAGATGACCGTGAGTGTCCCGATAGTGTAGACAAGTTCTAACAGCCTGAACCTTCGTCAGAAGGTCAAACTCCCGGTATAAGTAGGCATGCACAAAGAAGAAACTGGTTTCAAGCAATTAGCTTCATGCAATGTAAAAATACAGTTCCATGAAACTAGGGTATTGAATCCCAATATGAATGAAAGCGTACACTGACTTTCAAACAGGAGCGCTAGTTTCACGCAATTCTAGTTTCAAGTTGCATGAAATTAATTGCTTGAAACCAGTTCCTTCTGTGTGCGCGCTGTCCAGCTGCTACTTCCATATAATTCAGGCTATTATTTATTTAGGGGGACAAGGGCTGGTGACTGCGCAAAACACAGCCTCTCTCAGCCAAATGTCAAACTCAACCTTCTCGTGGTGCTCCCTGTTACCACAAACAGTCAATACCGACCGAATACAGGCGGGATATCCGTAGTATACACTATTAAAGCAGAGAGGAAATGCTCTTCCTTCCTTATAAACACGAATATCAGTGTAAAGGCCAGTGCCTGGGCCTCAAGGTGGCAGCTCCACCAAGGCACTCGGGGTTCGTGGGCTAATAACTCGCGAGCTCTTAGACAAACCTTATTAAAGAAACGGAATTTATTTATTTAACCACGCTATTAGCAGCACACATTATAGGCCAGTATGATGTCAGCGATTGGAAGGTCAGTGGAAAATGAACTGGAAAGGATGTAGAAGGATGTGGTCGTGGCCTCTTTCGAATAACCACCGCGGCATTTGTGTGGATGGAACTGAGGAAAACAGCCGGTGTGCGGCGTGCAACCGAACGGGTACCTCTCATGTAGAAATCAGAGGACTGCTGCTTGCAAAACTCGGCAGTTGCAGCGCCATGTCTGTTCTGTATAAGGATTCAGACCGTACCGCGCAGTAAACACACTCCGTCTCAGTTATACAAACCAGTCAGTTAATGCTGTACAGTGAAATAATCGCTGTTTGTTCTGAGATCCACACAAAACACATAAATACAGTCCGTACCGCGCAGTAAACACACTCCGTCTCAGTTATACAAACCAGTCAGTTAATGCTGTACAGTGAAATAATCGCTGTTTGTTCTGAGATCCACACAAAACACATAAATACAGTCCGTACCGCGCAGTAAACACACTCCGTCTCAGTTATACAAACTAGTCAGTTAATGCTGTACAGTGAAATAATCGCTGTTTGTTCTGAGATCCACACAAAACACATAAATACAGTCCGTACCGCGCAGTAAACACACTCCGTCTCAGTTATACAAACTAGTCAGTTAATGCTGTACAGTGAAATAATCGCTGTTTGTTCTGAGATCCACACAAAACACATAAATACAGTCCGTACCGCGCAGTAAACACACTCCGTCTCAGTTATACAAACTAGTCAGTTAATGCTGTACAGTGAAATAATCGCTGTTTGTTCTGAGATCCACACAAAACACATAAATACAGTCCGTACCGCGCAGTAAACACACTCCGTCTCAGTTATACAAACCAGTCAGTTAATGCTGTACAGTGAAATAATCGCTGTTTGTTCTGAGATCCACACAAAACACATAAATACAGTTCGTACCGCGCAGTAAACACGCTCCGTCTCAGTTATACAAACCAGTCAGTTAATGCTGTACAGTGAAATAATCGCTGTTTGTTCTGAGATCCACACAAAACACATAAATACAGTCCGTACCGCGCAGTAAACACACTCCGTCTCAGTTATACAAACCAGTCAGTTAATGTTGTACAGTGAAATAATCGCTGTTTGTTCTGAGATCCACACAAAACACATAAATACACTGTGTGGGTAGAACGTAAATTGTTGAATGTTAAACATGGTGATGCATATAGTAACCACTGGGCTTTAGAGGGTTAAACGGGTCCTTTGTAACTGCAGGCTGTACAGAATGAAGTAGAAAAATACGCGAAGTTTACCTACGTACAGTTTAAACAAATAGTACAGACGGTCGATAAGGGGTGGTCCTTAGTTTTGGGTACTAAATGAAAGATGTCGTTAACAGAAATTTTATTACTGAAATGTTTTTTTGCGTGGTGAAGGGCCCCGCAGCAGATACTACGGACGCACCGCAGCCTTAAGGCTTCTTGTGCAACCCATGTGATCAACATGATCAGTTTTTTTACCAATTTCTACAATTAATGGAGCACCAATGGAATGAAATTGACAGGGGAAAACCGAAGTACTCGGGGAAAAACCTGTCCCAGTGCCACTTTGTCCACCACAAATCTCACATGGACTGACCCGGGATCGAACCCGGGCCTCCGCGGTGAGAGGCCGGCGACTAACCGCCTGAGCCATGGCACGGCCTTTTACTGCAATGCTACAGAGACGACGTCGACGTGTTTCGGCGTAATTTAACACAGCTAACACAAGTTGTGTTACCAACATCTTTCATTCAGTATACCGCACACATTGGTACGTCCTAGACCGGGACTCAAATTTGGGGTTTGGAAATTTCTGAGGAGAGCAGCAGGATAGACTTTATGTGGCCATAAAACGAAGACATAAATGAAATTACTGTGGAATACAAATACAATTGGGCACCACAATTATTGCGAATGAACGATACACACAATCATGCAGTCCCAAGGTAGCGTATGAATACTTTCTGAGCGGCAGAAGAGACGTAGCTCGACCAAGAAAAAGACGACGGCGAATTCCGCGTCACGTTGAAAACCCTGTATAATTTACTGACGAAGACGGAATGGCAATAAAATTATAGATATATATATATATTCGGGAGACACACAGTTCGAAAATAGACCGGTCTATCTAATAATTGCTGTAATTTGAAGGTGACGCCATTGTCTATGATCGTCTTCTGAAAACAAATTACTGCCTAAGAAGTCTGGAATTGTAAAAAATAGAACATGCTGAGGTATATAAACACTCGCACTCCACTTGTATCAATCAGTCTCGTAAAACGCAAAAGTTTAAGTGCAATTTTATACTTCCTCTCAGGTTTCAAACAAAACGCCTTTCATTTGGGTTTTATCTTACAGGCGTTTCCTATCGCCTAGAATTAACCCTTAGACTTACATACTTGTTAATTTACATTTACTTTGGCGCAACGGAATGGTGGTTACGCCATTATGCGGAGTGGCTACTCCACTTACCACTGATTATTACGCTCAGACTCTGTTCAGCACCGCCAATAAATAAGCAGCCCTCATTCACAGCCGGGAAAATCGCTAAGGATGCAAAACCATTTACAATATCGCACATACGTGGAGGAGAAAGAATGCCTGAGGTTTTAAAAGCTGCTCGCTGCTCGTGTCTGTGTAGATGGCAAGAAGAGCAACACGGCGTAAAATCACTTCAGGTTATTGGTGACTGCAATCAGGAACAGACATCTGCTAACAATTCATGGCCTTGCAGTATATGTCTAGTTAAGACACACCGACCGTTCAAATGACTAAGAATGCTAGTCACGTTACGTCTGAGGATCAATCAGTCTTCGTATCGAGGCACTTTTGAGGGTCATGACAAAATACTAATCTGCTTGTCAGCAGTAATATCGTAATGTCTTCGTGTGCTCTCTATGACGAATTTCTATCTATATTTATATCTATGAAATTAACCTCAATTACACATAAAGATTCAGCCCGAACCGCGCAGTAAACACACTTTACATAAAGACCCAGTCCGTACCGCGCAGTAAACACACTCCGTCTCAGTTATACAAACCAGTCACTTAATGCTGTACAGTGAAATAATCGCTGTTTGTTCTGAGATCCACACAAAACACATAAATACAGTCCGTACCGCGCAGTAAACACACTCCGTCTCAGTTATACAAACCAGTCAGTTAATGTTGTACAGTGAAATAATCGCTGTTTGTTCTGAGATCCACACAAAACACATAAATACAGTCCGTACCGCGCAGTAAACACACTCCGTCTCAGTTATACAAACCAGTCAGTTAATGTTGTACAGTGAAATAATCGCTGTTTGTTCTGAGATCCACACAAAACACATAAATATAGTCCGTACCGCGCAGTAAACACACTCCGTCTCAGTTATACAAACCAGTCAGTTAATGTTGTACAGTGAAATAATCGCTGTTTGTTCTGAGATCCACACAAAACACATAAATACAGTCCGTACCGCGCAGTAAACACACTACGTCTCAGTTATACAAACCAGTCAGTTAATGTTGTACAGTGAAATAATCGCCGTTTGTTCTGAGATCCACACAAAACACATAAATACAGTCCGTACCGCGCAGTAAACACACTCCGTCTCAGTTATACAAACCAGTCAGTTAATGTTGTACAGTGAAATAATCGCTGTTTGTTCTGAGATCCACACAAAACACATAAATACAGTCCGTACCGCGCAGTAAACACACTCCGTCTCAGTTATACAAACCAGTCAGTTAATGTTGTACAGTGAAATAATCGCTGTTTGTTCTGAGATCCACACAAAACACATAAATACAGTCCGTACCACACAGTAAACACACTCCGTCTCAGTTATACAAACCAGTCAGTTAATGTTGTACAGTGAAATAATCGCTGTTTGTTCTGAGATCCACACAAAACACATAAATACAGTCCGTACCGCGCAGTAAACACACTCCGTCTCAGTTATACAAACCAGTCAGTTAATGCTGTACAGTGAAATAATCGCTGTTTGTTCTGAGATCCACAGAAAACACATAAATACAGTCCGTACCGCGCAGTAAACACACTCCGTCTCAGTTATACAAACCAGTCAGTTAATGCTGTACAGTGAAATAATCGCTGTTTGTTCTGAGATCCACACAAAACACATAAATACAGTCCGTACCGCGCAGTAAACACACTCCGTCTCAGTTATACAAACCAGTCAGTTAATGCTGTACAGTGAAATAATCGCTGTTTGTTCTGAGATCCACACAAAACACATAAATACACTGTGTGGGCAGAACGTGGAATTGTTGAAGCGATATTTGTATCCTTTGTCATCTTCATTTCATAGAACTGCGAGGGAGATGGAGAGAGGGGACGCCAAGATGGAATTTTGAGAACACTGTCTTATATAACGTAAAGCCTTGAAGCCTGCTAAAAATTTACCAATTTTCAGAGGAAACTCAAAATGGAGACAAGTTCTTCCGAAACGTCGGTAACGTAAAGCCTTGAAGCCTGTTAACAATTTACCAATTTTCAGAGTAACCTCAAAATGGAGACATGTTCTTCCGAAACGTCGGTGCAAATGTCTACTAGGCCAGTGGTTCCTAATCGGCGGGCCGCGTGGACTGAAATATACCCACGTATTATTATTTTTCAAAATTATTGCATTTCTTATGATGAATAAGGTAATTGGGTGTAGTTGGGCTGGGGGGGGGGGGGGGGGCAAGCTATGCGAGCAGAGTAACAAACGTGGAAAAAATGGTAGGAAAAATTAATATTTAGCGCCCAAAAAAAAATTCAAATTATTGAACCAAATCAAGGGAAAGTCAAAAAAATCGTGATTGTTTTCAAGCTCACAGTTTCTGTTAGGGGCGACCATTGTGTTTGCTCGTCCCGGGCCCCCCCCCCCCCCCCCCCAAAAAAAAAAACCCTAACTACACCAGTGATAATATTTGAATTAATTCACAACGGTGCTGAATTCATAACCCTTTCCGTCATTGTGTATTTTTTCAATTAACGAAGCCTAAAAAAGCACAAAAGTTAATATGATGGGGTCCGTGAATTTTTTTTTTATTACAAAGGGGGTCCTCATATTCGAAAAGGTTGGGGACCGCTGTGCTAGACCACATGGCATCATATCCCAACTGCAATATGCTGCTCACTGCGATCTTAAGGCATCAACATGGGAATGATTCATTCTGCATTTGTCAAACTGAAATTGGATTCCTGTCTGTCCGCGTCAGGTGAGAGCAGACAGATCGGTCAGAGATCACAACACAAGGCGTGACACAGTAATGACACAAGAGTCAGAGGGAATGCGGACTGTCACACGAGATGCATTAGTTAACAAACAACAGTGGAGAGTTACATACAGTACAGACATGTCCCACGTACAAGTTCTTGGGACTTTATTTCTTCTGTGTGTATAATCTACGCTAACTAACTAACTAACTCCATGTAGCACAGTCCTTCTTGAGAAGCTAACAGTTCCTCAGCTAGTCAACAAATTCCCCGCGTTTTATGGAACCCGAAGGTTCATTACCGCACTCACAACAGCCCGCCACCTGTCCCTATTAACTAACTAACTAACTCCATGTAGCACAGTCCTTCTTGAGAAGCTAACAGTTCCTCAGCTAGTCAACAAATTCCCCGCGTTTTATGGAACCCGAAGGTTCATTACCGCACTCACAACAGCCCGCCACCTGTCCCTAACTACTAACTAACTAACTAACTAACTCCATGTAGCACAGTCCTTCTTGAGAAGCTAACAGTTCCTCAGCTAGTCAACAAATTCCCCGCGTTTTATGGAACCGAAGGTTCATTACCGCACTCACAACAGCCCGCCACCTGTCCCTATTAACTAACTAACTAACTCCATGCAGCACAGTCCTTCTTGAGAAGCTAACAGTTCCTCAGCTAGTCAAGAAATTCCCCGCGTTTTATGGAACCCGAAGGTTCATTACCGCACTCACAACAGCCTGCCACCTGTCCCTATTAACTAACTAACTAACTAACTAACTCCATGCAGCACAGTCCTTCTGAGAAGCTAACAGTTCCTCAGCTAGTCAAGAAATTCCCCGCGTTTTATGGAATCCGAAGGTTCATTACCGCACTCACAACAGCCCGCCACCTGTCCCTATTAATAACTAACTAACTAACTAACTCCATGCAGCACAGTCCTTCTTGAAAAGCTAACAGTTCCTCAGCTAGTCAAGAAATTCCCCGCGTTTTATGGAACCCGAAGGTTCATTACCGCACTCACAACAGCCTGCCACCTGTCCCTATTAACTAACTAACTAACTAACTAACTCCATGTAGCACAGTCCTTCTGAGAAGCTAACAGTTCCTCAGCTAGTCAAGAAATTCCCCGCGTTTTATGGAACCCGAAGGTTCATTACCGCACTCACAACAGCCTGCCACCTGTCCCTATTAACTAACTAACTAACTAACTAACTAACTCCATGCAGCACAGTCCTTCTTGAGAAGCTAACAGTTCCTCAGCTAGTCAAGAAATTCCCCGCTTTTATGGAATCCGAAGGTTCATTACCGCACTCACAACAGCCTGCCACCTGTCCCTATTAACTAACTAACTAACTAACTAACTCCATGCAGCACAGTCCTTCTTGAGAAGCTAACAGTTCCTCAGCTAGTCAAGAAATTCCCCGCGTTTTATGGAACCCGAAGGTTCATTACCGCACTCACAACAGCCGCCACCTGTCCCTATTAACTAACTAACCAACTAACTAACTAACTCCATGTAGCACAGTCCTTCTTGAGAAGCTAACAGTTCCTCAGCTAGTCAAGAAATTCCCCGCGTTTTATGGAATCCGAAGGTTCATTACCGCACTCACAACAGCCCGCCACCTGTCCCTATTAACTAACTAACTAACTAACTCCATATTAGCACAGTCCTTCCTGAGAAGCTAACAGTTCCTCAGCTAGTCAAGAAATTCCCCGCGTTTTATGGAACCCGAAGGTTCATTACCGCACTCACAACAGCCCGCCACCTGTCCCTATTAACTAACTAACTAACTCCATATAGCACAGTCCTTCTGAGAAGCTAACAGTTCCTCAGCTAGTCAAGAAATTCCCCGCGTTTTATGGAATCCGAAGGTTCATTACCGCACTCACAACAGCCTGCCACCTGTCCCTATTAACTAACTAACTAACTAACTAACTAACTCCATGCAGCACAGTCCTTCTTGAGAAGCTAACAGTTCCTCAGCTAGTCAAGAAATTCCCCGCGTTTTATGGAACCCGAAGGTTCATTACCGCACTCACAACAGCCCGCCACCTGTCCCTATTAACTAACTAACTAACTAACTAACTAACTCCATGCAGCACAGTCCTTCTTGAGAAGCTAACAGTTCCTCAGCTAGTCAAGAAATTCCCCGCATTTTATGGAACCCGAAGGTTCATTACCGCACTCACAACAGCCTGCCACCTGTCCCTATTAACTAACTAACTAACTAACTCCATGTAGCACAGTCCTTCTTGAGAAGCTAACAGTTCCTCAGCTAGTCAAGAAATTCCCCGCGTTTTATGGAACCCGAAGGTTCATTACCGCACTCACAACAGCCTGCCACCTGTCCCTATTAACTAACTAACTAACTAACTCCATGTAGCACAGTCCTAACTGAGAAGCTAACAGGTCGTCAGCTAGTCAAGAAATTCCCCGCATTTTATGGAACCCGAAGGTTCATTACCGCACTCACAACAGCCTGCCACCTGTCCCTATTAACTAACTAACTAACTAACTCCATGTAGCACAGTCCTTCTTGAGAAGCTAACAGTTCCTCAGCTAGTCAAGAAATTCCCCGCGTTTTATGGAACCCGAAGGTTCATTACCGCACTCACAACAGCCTGCCACCTGTCCCTATTAACTAACTAACTAACTAACTAACTCCATGTAGCACAGTCCTAACTGAGAAGCTAACAGGTCGTCAGCTAGTCAAGAAATTCCACACGTTTTATGTAACCCGAAGGTTCATTACTGCACTCACAACAGCCCGCCACCTGTCCCTATCCTGAGCCATATCAATCCACTCCACGCCCCCATCCCACTTCTTGAAGATCCATTTTAATATTATCCTCCCATCTACGCCTGGGTCTTCCAAGTGGTCTCCTTCCCTCAGGTCTCCCCACCAAAACCCTGTATGTACCTCTCCCCTCACCCATACGTGCTACATGCCCCGCCCACCTCATTCTTCTCGATTTGATCACCCGAATAATATTTGGTGATCAGTACAGATCATTAAGTTCCTCGTATATTCACTATACACACACATAAAAAAAATCAAATACAAAAACAAGTTAGGAAATGCATGCATAGCGCCTTCTTTTATCATGATTTACCCCCTAAAACTACAGCATGTGATTCATTTTTTCTCTACAAATTTTGTTTGAAATAAATTTCCCTATTACAAATATTTAGCGAGTTACGTAAGCAGTATTGTAGAGTCAGATCGCAATTTGATGGCACCTGTGTGTGACGGCAGCTCATATACACCTACATAGTCGTAACTTCGGGGGGGGGGGCAATGGGGAAAAATTCCCCCCCTCCTAATATTTTTCTACCTAAGAAGAGTTCTTTTGGCTACTGAGTTGAAGAGGGGCAAATAGAAAATTGGGGTAAGAGTGGGGAAAAGAGGGTGTAGGTGTATTAAGGGGGAGTTCAAACCAATCTTCCTCCTCTTTCTAACTTGACCCCTTTACTTGACTCCTAACACCTATGGTCAATTTTCCCCAAATGTTATTAGACAAGATACGCCTATGATTTCAGGCTTCCGCTGCGATGTTGATGAGATTTACGCTCTTATGGAATATTACGCAACGTCGTGTGATAATCTTTTACCGACGTTTCGAGACAACGTATCGGTCCCATCTTCAAAGGTAAAAAAATTCAAGAAGTATTATTATCGGACTTGTTGACCCTTGAAGATGGGACCGATACGTTGTCCCGAAACGTCGGTAAAGTATTACCACACGACGTTGAGCAATATATCAGAAGAGCACAGATCTCAAGTAAAGCCTACGTTTACCTATCTGTAAAAACTAATCGAATATGGATCGATAAGCATCTAGTATCCAAAAACTCGATCTTGTGTCCAATATACATCGAAAGACACGAACTGTATCACAATTACGACATATCTCGGAAAAAAAAAGAAGAAGAAAGAATTTACAAACATTATGTTGAGTCGAATTCCAAGAATTTTGAGAGACGACCATCTGACGTAACAATAAACATCTTTAAAACTTTGAATATTCAAAAACAAATTTTAATATTCACATCCCGTCACAAAATATTACATATAAATAATGATAATAATAATACATCTAAGTTATGAATGTATTCACTACGATGTACAAGTCCCCCAAAAACATAACATGTTGTACATAAAAGCAATCTGAAAGTGACATATTTCATGTTACAAGCATAACACTTACAAGTGCCTTCTCTTAACACCACAATATCATTGCGATATTCCTCTGTATGTTTCTCTACAATTTAGTCTCATGTCGACTAACTTTCAAACAGAATTATGCAGCTAAAAAACCAGTTTGTTTTACGAATGAACTTGTTTTAGACTAATGTAAGGGTAAAGGTAAAATCTTCCCTTTACATGCTATGAAGACATTCAGCGGGAGTAGAGGTACAGCTCCACTCATTCTTAATCTCAGTACTAGACAAAATATGGTTAACTTCAAGACCTGGCGCTTTACCCCGAAAGAACGCGATTCAGCGGGAGTAGAGGTACAGCTCCACTCATTCTTAATCTCAGTACTAGACAAAAGATGGTTAACTTCAAGACCTGGCCGCTTTACCCCCGGAAAAGAACCGCGATTCAGCGGGAGATAGAGGTACAGCTCCACTCATTCTTAATCTCAGTACTAGACAAAAGATGGTTAACTTCAAGACCTGGCCGCTTTACCCCGGAAAGAACCGCGATTCAGCGGGAATAGAGGTACAGCTCCACTCATTCTTAATCTCGTACTAGACAAAATGGTTAACTTCAAGACCTGGCCGCTTTACCCCCGGAAAAGAACCGCGATTAGGAATAGAGGTACAGCTCCACTCATTCTTAATCTCAGTACTAGACAAAGATGGTTAACTTCAAGACCTGGCCGCTTTACCCCCGGAAAAGACCGCGATTCGCGGGAGAGTACGCTCATCATTCTATCTCAGTACTAACAAATATGGTTAACTCAGACCTGGCCGCTTTACCCGGAAAATAACCGCGATATATTAATGAGCTGGTGGCCCAGAACAGGTCTGGGCATTTTGGAGAAGATGGGATCTCTCGCTGCACCGGGATTCGAACCCCGAACCGCCCAGTCCGTTGCCAGTCACTACACCTGACTGAGCTATTCGGCACGCTTTACACTGCATTATGTAAGGGACAAAAGCAAAAAATGTATGGAATATTTAAATTTAACGATACGTCTGATCGTGTGTGGGTTCACAGCTGCTTGGTTTTTTGAAGCACCAATAAATCCTGTCAAAAAAAAAACGAAAACTTACGAATACGTTGTTACGTTCTCAAAGAGAATTGTCGTTGACTCGTTGACATGGTAATAATGAGCTTATGTGATTATGTGTACGATTGTGAGGACATGCGAGCAGAAGCGAACAGATTGATGGGCAATGATGTGGAAAGGCACGGGTGGCTGTCATATATATTTGTGGGTGTACGTTGAATGCTGAACTTGGGGTTTAAAAATCCATACTATGGAAGAAAGATCTCTAAATCATATTTTGACAATATCCGGTGAAGGAGGTGCAAACAGATACTTTTGTGACATGATATTTCACGAAAACCGCTGAAGTCTTCACATAACGCATTTTGTCTTTAGGTCATGAGGAGTGCTTAGTGTCATAAGGTCACGACACGGTGGGGCAAGGCAGCTTGATCAAAGGGTTTAACGATTGGCGGTTGGCTGGTCTTTGTGCTTGCTGACAGCCGGCATCAACATTCGCCGCCCTTTTCAAACCGCACCGTCACATTTTTTTTGCTCCTTTTGGCATGAAAATGATTGTGGGTACTGCTTTTGGCAACGAGATTAAAGCTGTATATTTGAGCGTCATAACTGACATTAGGCCTTATCTCATTCTCAACATAGTCATGTTACATATGTTGTATTAGACAAAGACAGGTATTAGAAGAACTGGTGGATCGAAGGTTTGTACGTTAGACAGCACTGTCTGTGCAAATACGAAGATACGAAGATACGAAGATACGAAGATACAAAGGATGCGTAATGCAAAAGAAATCTCGTGTTGGCTCGATACAGTCTGACTCAACAAATGTACTATAAAATTTAAAGTCAATTTCACCTGTCATAAAGGCACAGACGAGGTCTAGAGGTATAACTGTACTCTTTCTTTAATCTCAGCGCTAGATGAGAGGAGGGTGGTCAAATCCACCCCCGGGGCCTCTTTAACCCTGCAAATGGCTCAATACGTACCGTACAGGAGGCCGGGTAGGCCCCAGGGCCGGTCTGGAATGGCGTGGAAAATTTCACCCCCACCGGGATTTCGATCCCCGGACCGTCCAGCCCGTACCGTAGTCGCTATACCGACTGAGCTATCGCGGCCCACAATGTAAGAATAAGATCAATAATCGACAAAATCTGTAATCAACCAGTCATATTTATCAACCAATATTTGTACACGTGTATAAGGTTGACAATAGACAAAATCTGTAAACAACCAGTCACATTTATCAACCAATGTATGTAAACGTGTATAAGGTTGACAATCGACAAAATCTGTAATCAACCAGTCACATTTATCAACCAATGTATGTACACGTGTATAAGGTTGCCAATCGACAAAATCTGTAATCAACCAGTCATATTTATCAACCAATGTGTGTACACGTGTATAAGGTTGACAATCGACAAAATCTGTAATCAACCAGTCATATTTATCAACCAATGTGTGTACACGTGTATAAGTTTGATAAACATGACCGCACGTTTACAGCTTCAGTCGACTGTCTGTATCGTTTTTCAGTCCCTGCGGTATTACGTTTCCTTTGCACAGTACAAGTCACATTTTGCACAGTACAAGTCACAATTTGCACAGTACAAATCATACTTTGCACAGTACAAGTCACACTTTGCACATTACAAGTCACACCTTGCACAGTACAAGTCACACTTTGCACAGTACAAGTCATACTTTGCACAGTACAAATCATACTTTGCACAGTACAATTCACACTTTACACAGTACAAGTCACACCTTGCACAGTACAAGTCACACTTTGCACAGTACAAGTCACACTTTGCAAAGTACAAGTCACACTTTGCAAAGTACAAGTCATACTTTGCACAGTACGAGTCACACTTTTCACAGTACAAGTCATACTTTGCACAGTACAAGTCACACTTTTCACAGTACAAATCTCACCCTGCACAGTATGTCACACTTTGCACAGTACAAGTCACACTTTGCACAGTACAAGTCACACTTTGCAAAGTACAAGTCATACTTTGCACAATAAAAGTCACACTTTGCACAGTACAAGTCATACTTTGCACAGTACAAGTCATACTTTGCACAGTACAAGTCATACTTTGCACAGTACAAGTCACACTTTGCAACGTACAAGTCATATTTTGCACAGTACAAGTCACACTTTGCACAGTACAAGTCACACTTTGCATAGTACAAGTCTTACTTTTCACAGTAAAACTCTCACCTTGCACAGTACAAGTAACACTTTGCACAGTACAAGTCACACTTTGCACAGTACAAGTCACACTTTGCACAGTACAAGTCACACTTTGCAAAGTACAAGTCACACTTTGCAAAGTACAAGTCATACTTTGCACAGTACAAGTCACACTTTGCACAGTACAAGTAACACTTTGCACAGTATAAGTCACACTTTGCACAGTACAAGTCTCACTCCTTGTACAGAAGCGGCG
This sequence comes from Reticulitermes speratus, assembly GCA_021186555.1. Classification (NCBI taxonomy): domain Eukaryota; kingdom Metazoa; phylum Arthropoda; class Insecta; order Blattodea; family Rhinotermitidae; genus Reticulitermes; species Reticulitermes speratus. The sequence goes on from JAJKFL010000026.1 coordinate 2,372,083, forward strand.
ACAGCACTGTCTAATAATATCTGCGCTCCTCTGCGATTTTACGCACCGTAGAACGGTAGTTCATTACCGACGTTTCGGGACAACCTATCGGTCCCATCTTCAAGTGTCAAGCAGTTCAAGAAGAATTTCTTCTGGGACTGCTTCAACTCTTATAAAACGTGATGCCTGAGACCAAGTTTCCACAAACGACCCTTTAACAAGATGCTGAGAGCCGACCGCAAGTCTTAGGCGAACACATGAAGCACAGTTTTAATTCGTACCTGCGGCTACATGTTTCGACATGTACGTCGAGTATTCATCAGATCTGTATACGATGGTCATAAAAAAAAATTTTTTCCAATGGTGTAAAAGCCCCTAGTGGGCCAGAGCCTCTTCATTGTTGGGGCTTCACGATCACACTCAGACACACCACACTCGGTAGGACTCCTCTGGACGAGTGATCAGCCCGTCGCAGAGACCTCTACCTGACAACTCACAACACTCACAACAGACAGACATCCATGCCCTAGGCGGTATTCGAACCCGCAATCCCAGCAAGCGAGCGGCCGTAGACCCACGCCTTAGACCGCGCGGCCGCTGTGATAGGCAACAAAAACCAATAAACTTTATACAGAGCATACACAAAAGAATGGTGCGGTTAACACACAAATAACCACCACACCGCACCATTCTTTTGTGTATGCCCTGTATTACTGTATGGAAAGTGTCGAAACATCGAAAGTTTCTTTCAATTTTAGTGACACGTAACACTGTTAATATGGATATAGATGTCGGTTATGATCCTCGCACAGTTCTGTCAGCGTGCTCCGATACACAGCGCACATGTCTGACAATCCACAAGCTCTCCTGCATTGAGAACTTAGATATGGTAACTAAAACCAACAAATCCACAAAAGTTTATCGATATATATTACAAAAGTATTGATACTTGAGATGTTACAAATGTTACGTAAGCAAATACACATGTAAAGTATTCAATATTAAAATTTTATAGTACAGTTTAAAATATTACTTTTATAACATACAGTCTTACTCGGTTATGACGTCATGAAAGGGGCTGAATGTTTTGTGTCGTTATAAACGAGTGGAGGAGTATAATGTTACGGTTAACAGTGGCGACTTAATTGGTACCACAGAATATCTGACGTTATAGAGGAGGTGTTGCATAAACAGATGTCGTTATAACCGGGTTCGACTGTATATAATCATAAACTTGTGTGCCTTTTTTTGGTTATAGTAACCATATTTAATTGATAGAATGTACCTCGACCTGCGTCGTTATTATCGATATAGGTAGGAAATGTAATTTATATAAAGCAATCCCATTACAGGCCTGTACAGGCCCTTAGTGTTCCAGCAGGTTGAGGCTAACAGATTTCTAGACAATCGGCACATGAAGGTGGTAAGGTTGTCAGCCCTACTCGCCGGCCGCCTTTACCCCCCAGGAAAGATTCCTGGTACTCATTTATGTTAGAGGCTGAGTCGACCCCAGGGTCATAGTGCGGCCGAAAGGATTAAGTCAATGAAAAATTCCAATGAATCGAACCCGCTACCTTCCGACTTGTAGCGCAGTGCCTCAACCAACTGCGCCACCGCGCCTATAACACGTTCTCTCTCATTATTATTTTATATTGCGTGTAAGTTGCTATGTTTTTACGTGGGCTTGCAGTTTGTGTAACCTTTCAGAGGCGCCCCCCTGTGTCTATGTGCTCCGTTTAGAGCAGTGCTGTCTCATTTGCAGGTCAACTAGTTCTTCAGCCGCAATGCATTTCCACAGATCTGCCTCATCTTCCGCATGTCGGTCCCACGCCTTTTCCGGACTACTTCTCATCCTTTGCTGTCTAACGGGCGCCATCTTAGCGCAGACATTCCAGTACTCCAGGGGATGGACCAACGGACGCAAGCGAGCAGGGCCCTTCCCTCCAGTACTCATCCCTTCTTCTGCTTCTGGAGCTGGACTTCTTCAGAACATAGAGGACTCCTCTGCTGCCATCTCTAATCCGTGCAGCCAACTACAAAGGATCAGGTTCCTCCTCGGAGCGCGCAACCCTCAACAGGTACGTGCTCAACTGTGGAGGCATTTGACTACAGACAATTACTCACTTCTGGAATGTGACGCCGTGTAGTTTGATAGAAAATTATTAACGTTTTGTGGGAAGCTAGTGCCTTCATAGTCTGAGCTGAACAAAGAGGTTATGTCGTAAGTGAGAGCTGAGGTCCCCACAGAAGTACGGCTGTGGGCTCAAGTCTTCTCGGATGTGACTCATCTTCAAAGGTCCAAGAACACTGAGACCTTGACTGCTGCGGAATGTCATATCTCTAATCTACTGCTCTCACAACTTAAATGTGCAAAAGTTGATAAGGTCTCTCCCCATATTTAATAATAATAATAATAATAATAATATTCCTTTAAACCATTTCCAAACATTTTTAAAACATATTTTATGTCATTTTATTAGTCGGTAGATCCAGTAAACAAGCAAAGGAAGTATCATACAGGTGAAAATACGCATAAGTGTAGGCCACCTGTCAGGCAGTTTGACTAACTTGACTAATTATACGCAAATAAAAATGTTAAAGTTGTCTGCGTACACGCCATGATGGGCAGGAGCGGAGGTACACCTCCACTCATTCTTAACCCCGGCACTATATGGAGGTGAGTGGCCAAATTCACGCCCCGGTCGCCTTATTCCCAAGGGAGGAGCACCCGGTGCCCGTTGAACAGGAGGCTTGGTGGGCCTCAAAGCCGGTCTGGACGTTTCGGAGGAAAGCAAAATCTACTGCCTCCGTCTGGAATCGAAGCGTGATTTCTCAGTCGTCCAGGCCGCAGCCTAGTCACTACACTGACTGAGCTATCGCGGCTCATACACAAATGAGTATTTGTGACTTGCGTGAAAATCATCAGGCGGAAGGCTGAGCTTTACTTATGGGCGTAAATAAAATTACATTTTAAGCATACATTTTATTTAATTCTACAATCTGACCCAACAGTAGTTCAACAAACGTTTTATTGGCTACAAGTTTCGGCTCATAACAGAGCCATCATCAGGCCATAACAACAACTGTAAGCTGGAAACCCTACATGTTGCAGGTAGATATACCATTTACATCAGTGAATACATTGCAAATGTATATAACAATTATATATATCGTATATACAGCATATATATGTGAGCAGTTTCTGGTCTGGTGGATAAGACGCTGGACTTCCAATCGGAGGTTCAGCAGTTCGAATCCTGTGCGGCTCATTGACTGATGGAGAAACAAATATCTCTTAAATTCCGTTCTTTCGAAATTGAAGACTTACATCTAAAACTATGACTGTGGGCCGCGATAGCTCAGTCGGTATAGCGACTCGCTACGAGCTGGACGGTCCGGAGATCGAATCCCGGTGGGGGCGAGATTTTCAGCACCCGTCCAGACCGGCCCTGGGGCCTACCCAGCCTCCTATACAATGGGTACCGGGTCATTCCCGGGGGTAAAGCTGCCGGGGCGTGAAGTTGACCACCCACCACCATCTAGCGCCGAGGTTAAAGAAAGAGTAGAGCTATACCTCTGCTCCCCCTCTGGGCCTTCATGTCCTGTTCTAGGTTGACCTTTACCTTTAGCATATATATATATATCAAATTACATTTACGCTTATGCTTTAAACCGTGTGTCATTTTGGAAGTAAATAACGCCTGTGTAACGCCTGCGCGCTGCGTCAGAAGCGCACAAGTTGCAGTCGTACGTCGACAAGGAAGCCAGGTCTTACACTGTCGCCGTAGGACCGACCGCACGACACTGAACTCCCGGCTGCGGTCAGACACGACACGACGTCGCACTGACGACGGCCGTTTGTTTGCGTATCTTATCTTTCGTTATTTACACACTTAGCAACTGCAGCAGTGCTAAAGACACTAATGAACTGCCAATGGCGAGACCCGTGACGCACTACACAGAACTATAAAGGTGTTCTTCACTTTTGAAGCATCATACACTTTCACGATACAAGCGTCATTTCACAAAAGCCCATAACAAAGGTACGGCCTTACAAATGGGTCGATTTTCACGAAACTCCACAAACACTCAACAGCATTACGTGCAGCTTTCTTGCGCCGAATTTTCAACCTAATCGGAAAAATCGAATATAAATCCCTTTACGCCTCTAAGAAAAACATGGATTTCAATGCGTCCCTTTTTTTTCAGGAAACTCGTAATCACTTAATAAATTTCTGTGAGAATCTCCGAAACACCGAATACTTTCTAAATCGGTTAAAAATTGCAGAAAATATACGAAAACAAATTCACTGACGCCTATCAAAGAAGTGTCGGTTTCACTGCGTCGATTTTTTGCTGAACTCTCACGAATGCTCAATGACAGACATTACGTGGAAATATTCAGTACCTAATGTCGCCCAAATTTTCAAGAAATACGGAAAGTAGGTTTAGAAGTTCATGTGCTGACCTACGTGCTGCACGTGTACGTGCAGCACGTACACGTGCAGCACGACTCTCTCCGGGCAGATTTTCACGAAACTCATTATCGATTGACAACCTTCCGTAAAGAATCCTGTCCCAAATTTTACGAAAATCTGACCAACTATTTAGGCGCTGATACTACGTCACAGACAGACAAAGGGACAGACTGACTGACAGACAGACAGACATAAAGACCAACGGATGGACGTGGTCACTTCGCAAAGAACGCCTGATAACAATTTCCAAGAGAGCAGAGTAATGGACTTTGAACTATGTAATACTGTTCGTAATAGAACATTAGTCTTATGGCTAAAGACATGGTCATGGCTGTCTGTTCGTAATAGAACATTAGTCTTATGGCTAAAGACATGGTCATGGCTGTCTGTTCGTAATAGAACATTAGTCTTATGGCTAAAGACATGGTCATGGCTGTCTGTTCGTAATAGAACATTAGTCTTATGCCTAAAGACATGGTCATGGCTGTCTGTTCGTAATAGAACATTAGTCTTATGCCTAAAGACATGGTCATGGCTGTCTGTTCGTAATAGAACATTAGTCTTATGGCTAAAGACATGGTCATGGTTGTCTGTTCGTAATAGAACATTAGTCTTATGGCTAAAGACATGGTCATGGCTGTCTGTTCGTAATAGAACATTAGTCTTATGGCTAAAGACATGGTCATGGCTGTCTGTTCGTAATAGAACATTAGTCTTATGGCTAAAGACATGGTCATGGCTGTCTGTTCGTAATAGAACATTAGTCTTATGCCTAAAGACATGGTCATGGCTGTCTGTTCGTAATAGAACATTAGTCTTATGCCTAAAGACATGGTCATGGCTGTCTGTTCGTAATAGAACATTAGTCTTATGGCTAAAGACATGGTCATGGCTGTCTGTTCGTAATAGAACATTAGTCTTATAGCTAAAGACATGGTCATGGCTGTCTGTTCGTAATAGAACATTAGTCTTATGGCTAAGACATGGTCATGGCTGTCTGTTCGTAATAGAACATTAGTCTTATGGCTAAAGACATGGTCATGGCTGTCTGTTCGTAATAAGAACATTAGTCTTATGGCTAAAGACATGGTCATGGCTGTCTGTTCGTAATAGAACATTAGTCTTATGGCTAAAGACATGGTCATGGCTGTCTGTTCGTAATAGAACATTAGTCTTATGGCTAAAGACATGGTCATGGCTGTCTGTTCGTAATAGAACATTAGTCTTATGGCTAAAGACATGGTCATGGCTGTCTGTTCGTAATAGAACATTAGTCTTATGGCTAAAGACATGGTCATGGCTGTCTGTTCGTAATAGAACATTAGTCTTATGCCTAAAGACATGGTCATGGCTGTCTGTTCGTAATAGAACATTAGTCTTATGGCTAAAGACATGGTCATGGCTGTCTGTTCGTAATAGAACATTAGTCTTATGGCTAAAGACATGGTCATGGCTGTCTGTTCGTAATAGAACATTAGTCTTATGCCTAAAGACATGGTCATGGCTGTCTGTTCGTAATAGAACATTAGTCTTATGGCTAAGACATGGTCATGGTTTTCTGTTCGTAATAGAACATTAGTCTTATGGCTAAGACATGGTCATGGTTTTCTGTTCGTAATAGAACATTAGTCTTATGCCTAAGACATGGTCATGGTTGTCTGTTCGTCCGCGTAAATACTCTACGAAACTGCATCATAGATTTAGACTAAATGTGGTATTGGTAGTCCACAATGAAAGTAGCAGAGCGTACTTGATTTTGTTCTGCAAGTCATACCGGATTCATGTAACTCCATACTTAAATGCACCTCAGGTCTAAACATGTAACTTTTCTTAAAAACGGCCCATCGCACAAGACATTTAATAAAGGTAGCGGTAACTTTGTCGCTGTACCTGCCATGAAGCACAGAGGTGGAGTGAAGTTATAGGTCTACTCATTCTTAACCTCGGCCCTGCATAGACGTCAGTGGCTATTTTCACGCCCCGGCTGCTTTATTCCCAACAACAGGCCCTCTGTTCCCACTGAATGGGCCCCAGAACTGGTCTCATCGTTTAGGGGGAGTAAGATTATATCTTGCCCTGCCAGGACTCGAACCCGAGGCAGTCCACTGACAAAGGGGTCCACCAAGAAGTATGATAGGAATATGAATGTGCTTCAGTTTGCCTTTTATTTGCGACAGTTGTGGGTTTGCTGCACAGCACTTGCACTACAGTGGCACTGCTGCACAGCACTTACACTACAGTGGCACTGCTGCACAGCACTTACACTACAGTGCCACTGCTGCACAGCACTTACACTACAGTGGCACTGCTGCACAGCACTTGCACTACAGTGGCACTGCTGCACAGCACTTACACTACAGTGGCACTGCTGCACAGCACTTACACTACAGTGGCACTGCTGCACAGCACTTACACTACAGTGGCACTACTGCACAGCACTTGCACTACAGTGGCACTGCTGCACAGCACTTGCACTACAGTGGCACTGCTGCACAGCATTTACACTACAGTGCCACTGCTGCACAGCACTTACACTACAGTGGCACTGCTGCACAGCATTTACACTACAGTGCCACTGCTGCACAGCACTTACACTACAGTGGCACTGCTGCACAGCACTTACACTACAGTGGCACTGCTGCACAGCACTTGCACTACAGTGGCACTGCTGCACAGCACTTACACTACAGTGGCACTGCTGCACAGCATTTACACTACAGTGCCACTGCTGCACAGCACTTACACTACAGTGGCACTGCTGCACAGCACTTACACTACAGTGCCACTGCTGCACAGCACTTGCACTACAGTGGCACTGCTGCACAGCACTTGCACTACAGTGGCACTGCTGCACAGCAGTTACACTACAGTGGCACTGCTGCACAGCACTTGCACTACAGTGGCACTGCTGCACAGCACTTGCACTACAGTGGCACTGCTGCACAGCACTTGCACTACAGTGGCACTGCTGCACAGCATTTACACTACAGTGCCACTGCTGCACAGCACTTACACTACAGTGGCACTGCTGCACAGCATTTACACTACAGTGCCACTGCTGCACAGCACTTACACTACAGTGGCACTGCTGCACAGCACTTGCACTACAGTGGCACTGCTGCACAGCACTTGCACTACAGTGGCACTGCTGCACAGCACTTGCACTACAGTGGCACTGCTGCACAGCATTTACACTACAGTGCCACTGCTGCACAGCACTTACACTACAGTGGCACTGCTGCACATCACTTACACTACAGTGCCACTGCTGCACAGCACTTGCACTACAGTGGCACTGCTGCACAGCACTTGCACTACAGTGGCACTGCTGCACAGCATTTACACTACAGTGCCACTGCTGCACAGCACTTGCACTACAGTGGCACTGCTGCACAGCACTTGCACTACAGTGGCACTGCTGCACAGCACTTACACTACAGTGCCACTGCTGCACAGCACTTGCACTACAGTGGCACTGCTGCACAGCACTTGCACTACAGTGGCACTGCTGCACAGCATTTACACTACAGTGGCACTGCTGCACAGCACTTGCACTACAGTGGCACTGCTGCACAGCACTTGCACTACAGTGGCACTGCTGCACAGCATTTACACTACAGTGCCACTGCTGCACAGCACTTACACTACAGTGGCACTGCTGCACAGCACTTACACTACAGTGCCACTGCTGCACAGCACTTACACTACAGTGCCACTGCTCAAATGTGACTGCCCAATCTGCAACAGTTACAGATTTGAATGAAGGCCAACGATTACGAAGAACCGCAAGGAACACTTTGCAGACAGTTCGTGCTGCCGGTAGCCACTGACTGACGGCAGTAGTACACTTTGCAGACAGTTCGTGCTGCCGGTAGCCACTGACTGACGGCAGTAGCACACTTTGCAGACAGTTCGTGCTGCCGGTAGCCACTGACTGACGGCAGTAGCACACTTTGCAGACAGTTCGTGCTGCCGGTAGCCACTGACTGACGGCAGTAGCACACTTTGCAGACAGTTCGTGCTGCCGGTAGCCACTGACTGACGGCAGTAGCACACTTTGCAGACAGTTCGTGCTGCCGGTAGCCACTGACTGACGGCAGTAGCACACTTTGCAGACAGTTCGTGCTGCCGGTAGCCACTGACTGACGGCAGTAGCACACTTTGCAGACAGTTCGTGCTGCCGGTAGCCACTGACTGACGGCAGTAACACACTTTGCAGACAGTACGTGCTGCCGGTAGCCACTGACTGACGGCAGTAGCACACTTTGCAGACAGTTCGTGCTGCCGGTAGCCACTGACTGACGGCAGTAGCACACTTTGCAGACAGTTCGTGCTGCCGGTAGCCACTGACTGACGGCAGTAGCACACTTTGCAGACAGTTCGTGCTGCCGGTAGCCACTGACTGACGGCAGTAGCACACTTTGCAGACAGTTCGTGCTGCCGGTAGCCACTGACTGACGGCAGTAGCACACTTTGCAGACAGTTCGTGCTGCCGGTAGCCACTGACTGACGGCAGTAACACACTTTGCAGACAGTTCGTGCTGCCGGTAGCCACTGACTGACGGCAGTAGCACACTTTGCAGAGTGTTCGTGCTGCCGGTAGCCACTGACTGACGGCAGTAGCACACTTTGCAGACAGTTCGTGCTGCCGGTAGCCACTGACTGACGGCAGTAGCACACTTTGCAGACAGTTCGTGCTGCCGGTAGCCACTGACTGACGGCAAAGGCACTGACATGGTCAGACACTGTATTGTACATTGAAGCATGACTAACCACGCACTTTGTTTATTCAATCAATCAGTCAATCAGCCCGTCCGTCCGTCCATCCATCGATACATCTATCCGTCGATCCATCCATCCGTCTATCTATCCGTCTATCTATCTATCTATCTATCTACTTACCTATTATCTATCTATCTATCTACTTATCTACCTATATATCTATCTATTTACATATCTATCTATCTACTTATCTACCTATCTATCTATTTACATATCTATCTATCTATATATCTATCAATCTATCTATCTATATTAGAACATCTCTTTCGACATTTATATATAAATAACAACAGTATTTTATTTAGCTAATTCTTACATGCTTCGACCAAGCCTCGTCATCGTCAGGGAAAGCATACATTCTTAAAGTGGCGTGTAACAATGTTAACATTAATGTTACAGTAATCACAATGTTATTGTATAATGTCACGGCCTACTTTTATACGTAATTAAACACAAACTTACGTTAATTAGAATACAATCTAAGGATAATACTAGGCATTTTAACGTAGGACAATACATGCAAATTCCAACGCAAGATACGCACTGTCGTGTGTTTCTAACCTCGTACAGTATTCAAGTGGCAAGCATCTGTATGCAGACTTCAGTAATTACGTTTTGAAAACAGAAATGAACTCCCTCCCTGACGATGACCAAGCTTGGTTCAAACACGCAGTAATGACCTCAATAAAACACGTGTCTCATACACACGTGCACTGAATGTACTGCTAAATGATCGCTCAGTTGCGATTCACTGTGCTTCAAATCCTGCATCTTCTCTTTTCAGTTCTATTTCCCTTGCGAATCATGGAAAGATATTTCCGAAACGCCTTCTGACGAGGTCAGCGAACGTTTCAGGCGGAAGGCCCCTCAGGGACCTGCAGAAGGAAATAACGACGAAGAAAACTGAAGTCATCTGCAGTCTGCAGTCCATTAACACCTGTAGTCACACGTGCATTCTTTTCAGCATTATGTACACGTCATATTTTGGTTTCTAATAAAGTCGCAAGGCCATCTATCGCCTACACTAATACAGTGTTAATATTTTATGATCAGTTAATTGTATTGAGGATTCAGTTCTGGAATATGACGCAGTATCGTTGGGTTAGTGGTTTCCGACGTTTCGATGGGCCGTGGATGACTGCTTGACCCTTCTAAAGGTCGACAGCCATTATCCCTACGAAAAGGCGTCACATCCCATAACCGCACCGCTGCGAGTACCTGAAATGTCGCGGCTCTAGACTCCAGTTACCGATATCACACCCAACTCTGTTTCTCTTTTGTTGTAAGAACAGGAATCAATATGTGTCCACCTAAACACACGATCTGAATAGATCGGAGGAATGTGTGACCTGGCGTCGGTTATTCTGTGTCACAGTGTCGCAGTGTTGCAGTGTGCTGTCACAATTGGCATGCCTGAAATAGCTTTTATGGAATCGAAAGGGCTAGCATACCTTTTGACACGATTATAACCTAGTTGCAATATGGAGAGACGTGTGTATAGCAGCTTTGCCGGGGACTGGAAGCTATACGATTTTTGTCAGGTGGCCTGCCGTACCAGTAACTAACTAACTAACTAACTAACTAACTCCATGTAGCACAGTCCTTCTTAAGAAGCTAACAGTTCGTCAGCCGGTCAAGAAATTCCCCACGTTTTATGGAACCCGAAGGTTCATTACCGCATACACAAGAGCCTGTCACCTGTCCCTATTAACTAACGAACTAACTAACTAACTAACTAACTTCATGGAGCAGAGACCTTCTTGAGAAGCTAACAGTTCGTCAGCCGGTCAAGAAATTCCCCACGTTTTATGGAATCCGAAGGTTCATTACCGCACTCACAACAGCCCGCCACCTGTCCCTATCCTGAGCCATATCAATCCAGTCCATGCTCCCCCATCCCACTTCTTGAAGATCCATTTTAATATTATCCTCCCATCTACGCCTGGGTCTTCCAAGTGGTCTCCTTCCCTCAGGTCTCCCCACCAAAATCCTGTATACACCTTTCCCCTCCCCCATACGTGCTACATACCCCGCCTACCTCATTCTATCATACCAGTTCAGAATTTAAATCCAAAGTTTCCACAATCTGCTCTGCCTCCTCCATCAGAGAAAGATATCAAATGTGCTGCCTGAACTACATTGATACTGCGACTGTCAGCAGGTTGAACAGATGATACAAGACTGTCGGAATACAGTTTATTTATTTATTTATTTATGTATATATTTATTTATTTATTTATTTACGGTTTAACTCTCACCCAACCACACAGCATCACACCCCACAAGGCTTGATTTCCTCATAGCGGTGTGAAGACATTCCTGACAGGTAGGAGGGTACTGTAAGGAATGTGGAAGGAAGACAAATACAAGCACTGCTAAAGATAAATACAGCCAGAGCATGGAGTAATACTTGCTGAACATAAACAACATAAGCCCTAGAGAACTAACTGCATATAGACTTTGACCCTTCACACGCATAAAAAAATGATAATAAAGACGGAAAGTATCGAAATTTAATGTTTAATATGTAAATTCTTAACCTCAAGTGGTAAGTTTTCTGAATATTGTGTTGCTGTGAACAGAAGTGTTCCCTCAATGCACGCATTTCAGTTTCACATCCCACCAACTTTCACATGGCCAGTTTTAACTTTAGTGTGTGCTTTTCACAATCCCCCATCCTACCACCACCCCCAAAAAGGCCTGTTATAGCATCCAGATCATGGAATGGAAACACAACCCCTGTACCATTCCATCATACAACTATTGTACAAGGCACTAATATCACCAGTTAACCCTTAACCTCTTTAATTTCCCTGAATCATATTTGGCCACTACACTTTGTTACATCGAGAACAACAGTTTCATGGCTGAGAGAAAACTTATATGAAAATTAACTTTCTGGGAACAGAACAGAGGCTATATAAACCAATCCTACATAACACTCATAAATCATTGACAGTTTATGCTGAGAATTGCATTTCTGTAACATTACAGTAACCAGACAATATAATGATTGGTGCTGTCTTTTTTTAAAGTTGATCGACTGCTTACCCAATCAACAAATTCCTCATTATGAAAACTGAAGGTTTACTGGTGTTAAATTAAGTTATAAACCAACTGATGCACACTAAAACCACTCTTTAAGTAGCTTTATTATAAAATTGTTAAAATTGTACCCCTACACGTGTTTCGATCCTAGGATCATCGTCAGGGGGGGTTTATTGCTAAAAGCTACAGTCACTTCAACACATGATTTAAAATATTCTATCTGCACTTTGAAACATAAGTTAAAATCTTGTAAAAATTTTACAAATTTTAGCGAATCTTTTTACAAGATTTTAACTTATGTTTCAAAGTGCAGATAGAATATTTTAAATCATGTGTTGAAGTGACTGTAGCTTTTAGCAATAAACCCCCCTGACGATGATCCTAGGATCGAAACACGTGTAGGGGTAAAATTTTAACAATTTTATAATAAAGCTACTTAAAAAGTGGTTTTAGTGTGCATCGGTTGGTTTATAACTTCATTTAATATGACGAAGATGCACGGTGTCAACAGTGTGAAATTTACTGGTGTTGTTCACAAAACCCCACCACTGGACCGTACCCTTTGCTAACACTATCCTCCATCTATGTCTATGTCATTCACATGATCTCTTCCTTTTGAGGTTTTATGGTTACAACTTCGTACGCATTTCTCAGTTGTACAACCACGCAAAATGCTCTATCCTTATTAATTTAATCACCCTAACATTAGGTGATGAGGAAAATAAGCAAAGCCGTGCTTTCCACTTGCCTTATGAGAAGCTAACATAACCATAGACATCTACCTGTCAGGTATGTTTAAGCCACCATCAACAGTTACCTTCATAGCACCAAAAACACCGGCACCTGTGGTGGTGAGCATCAGACCAACATCAAGATAGCATCGGAATGCACCTCGGCCATGTTTCACAGCTTCTATGTTGTACTTCTCTCATGTTACTTCAGTGCAGCCTGTATAGAGCTCGTCTAGCCCTAGCTTCTTCAACAGCTGCACAAAAGAAACAAAAGTTATGCAACAGGATGATCAATAAAACTGTACCACAAATTCATCTTTCTCTATCATCACAGGTTGTTCAGTGCTAAAACAGCTAATTTTAAAGTTAAGACCTATTGTTTTTTTTTTTTACCAAAGAAATGGATCATTTCAATCTGCAATATAAATTAATAACAAATGTCAAGATTTAAGTACCAAGCAATCAAGTTTGTAAAACTCAAACAATTGCAGTACCTTCTAACAAAATTATTCAGTTTGCAACTTCAGGCTGAGTAAAATAAAGATAAGTCACTCTTTCACAGGTTTTGTAAGGCATGAAACTCCAATGCAAACTTTCGAAACTCGAAGACTTATACAGCGTATCAAAACTGAAGTGACGTTGTAGAAACACAGAGCACATAATGTTTGTAAAAACAGTGTCACCACCACTCAATAGTGACAATGATCCAACTAACCTCACTAACTGTTTTAAGTATAAATGAGCTCAACTTCCAAACTGACTTACCCTAAGAGCCAACAGAAGACCTGTACAGTAAGCTGCAGCATAGTTTGTCAATCCAACCTTAACTCCATAACGAGGCAATTCATGGCTATAAGCTGCGCATAGTCTGGACATTAACTAGCTTTGACGAGCAACAACTTAGAATATTTGAACTCAAAATATTACGGAAAATTTTTGGCCCAATACAGAATAGTGATGGCTCCTGGAGAATTAGAATGAATCATGAACTAGATTATCTTATACAGGGAGCAGATATTATGAGGCTAATAAAAAGCAGAAGGTTAGCCTGGCTCGGACATGTTGCAAGAATGGAAGGAAATAGGGTAACTAGAAGAGTGATGGAATGGAAACCGATGGGAAGGAGGATGAGAGGGAGACCACAGAAACGATGGATAGACGATGTAGAAGATGATATGAGGACGATGGGAGTGAGAGGCTGGAGAAGAATTGTGAATGATAGGACAGAATGGAAAAAATTCATCGAACAGGCTAAGACCCACATAGGGTTATAATTTCATAAGAAGAAGAAGAAGAAGCTGCGCATAGTATCATGTCACCCTCAATACGCGAGTATGCAACCTGAAAAACATACAATATCGCACACTCCTATGCATCATGATACTAAACTATGCAGAAGAAAGAGTTTGTTTCATGCATGTACAGAAAGTCCCCGACTTACGTAAGTGGATCGTTCTGCAACCCTATGCGTGTCGATTTTTACGCAACTCGGTACCAACAGCAGATAAAGAGACCGTAAATAAAAGAACAAACCTCTCACCCACATAACCACACTATATGTCAATTACCTCTGGTCTCGTAATCTGTGATAACTGAAGTTCCACGGATATACACACGATTAGCATGCCCAGGTTTCGAAATCTCACAACCATAAACACCACACAGTTTTATGATTCATATGTAATTACGTACGGTACTTGGTAATCAGAAATTAATTTGGGTGCACGCCTTCACAATACGGCAACATACATGGTTGTTGCTCCGAAATAAGACAAGAAACGTCTACGATCACGTTCATTGCATTCTCGGTGCCGGTAGATGGCAGCAAGAACGTAGTACCCACCGGAGGTCTAAGAGTAGCAGATATGCGTGAAGCAGTATGTTTCATATTAACACCACACAGTTATGATCGCATACCGTATCGATGTTCCATGCTAAAACCAAACAAATCCACTAACTTTACGCAAAGTAATCTTCTTCTTCTTCTTCTTCTTCTTGTAGATAGGGGTTCAGCCTGTTCCTGACCTGTTTTCAAGGATTGGCGCCGTTTTTCTTCGGTCTTCCAATGTTTCTCTTGCTTTATCGCGTGCTATTTTTACTACTCTTGTGCTTGCCATTCTGGATATATGGTCATTCCATTCGTCTTCCAAAGATCCATTCACTTATGGGTGGCGTGTTACATAGTTGACTGATGTGTTACATAGTTGACTGATGTGTTACATAGTTCACTGATGTGTTACATAGTTGACTGATGTGTTACATAGTTCACTGATGTGTTACATAGTTGACTGATGTGTTACATAGTTCACTGATGTGTTACTAGTTCACTGATGGTTACATAGTTGACTGATGTGTTACATAGTTGACTGATGTGTTACATAGTTCACTGATGTGTTACATAGTTACTGATGTGTTACATAGTTCACTGATGTGTTACATAGTTCACTGATGTGTTACATAGTTCACTGATGTGTTACATAGTTGACTGATGTGTTACATAGTTCACTGATGTGTTACATAGTTGACTGATGTGTTACATAGTTGACTGATGTGTTACATAGTTCACTGATGTGTTACATAGTTGACTGATGTGTTACATAGTTCACTGATGTGTTACATAGTTGACTGATGTGTTACATAGTTCACTGATGTGTTAATAGTTGATGATTGTTACATAGTTGACTGATGTGTTACATAGTTCACTGATGTGTTACATAGTTGACTGATGTGTTACATAGTTCACTGATGTGTTACATAGTTGACTGATGTGTTACATAGTTGACTGATGTGTTATAGTTGACTATGTGTTACATAGTTCACTGATGTGTTACATAGTTGACTGATGTGTTACATAGTTCACTGATGTGTTACATAGTTACTGAATGTGTTACATAGTTCACTGATGTGTTACATAGTTGACTGATGTGTTACATAGTTCACTGATGTGTTACATAGTTCACTGATGTGTTACATAGTTCACTGATGTGTTACATAGTTGACTGATGTGTTACATAGTTACTGATGTGTTACATAGTTGACTGATGTGTTACATAGTTGACTGATGTGTTACATAGTTCACTGATGTGTTACATAGTTGACTGATGTGTTACATAGTTCACTGATGTGTTACATAGTTGACTGATGTGTTACATAGTTGACTGATGTGTTACATAGTTACTGATGTGTTACATAGTTGACTGATGTGTTACATAGTTCACTGATGTGTTACATAGTTGACTGATGTGTTACATAGTTCACTGATGTGTTACATAGTTGACTGATGTGTTACATAGTTCACTGATGTGTTACATAGTTGACTGATGTGTTACATAGTTGCACTGATGTGTTACATAGTTGACTGATGTGTTACATAGTTCACTGATGTGTTACATAGTTGACTGATGTGTTACATAGTTACTGATGTGTTACATAGTTCACTGATGTGTTACATAGTTGACTGATGTGTTACATAGTTCAGTGCAATTCCTGATGTGTTACATAGTTCACTGATGTGTTACATAGTTGATGATGTGTTAATAGTTGACTGATGTGTTACATAGTTCACTGATGTGTTACATAATTCACTGATGTTTCATTCTGCATTGTCGTTCATTCTTTTATCTTGTGATTTTCCTTAACATTGTTATTTCAGCAGTTTCCAAAGCATTGCGTAGGCAGTGTCAGGCCTTGCTTCTGCAGCATAAGCCAAAACTGGCCTGACTACAGTTTTATAAATTCTAGATTTTGTTTATCTCGAGATGTACTTGTTGTTCCATACTGTATCATTTAAACATCCTGAAATTCTGTTGTCTTGTTTATCTGATCTTTGACTTCGTCTTGCAGCAGTCCTTGACTCGTTATATCTATGCCTAGGTATTTTATATTTAAGACGGTCTATTATCTAATCATCACTCACCAACTTACATCTTAAGGGAATATTAGCAATTATCATTGATTTTGTTTTTTCATTAGCAATTTCCATATTGAAATTTTTTGCAGCTTTGTTAAAATTAAATAAAATTCTTTGGAGATCATCTTCGTTGTCTGAAAGCAGGACAGCATCGTCAGCATAGCATATAATTTTGATCTCACTATCGCCCATTTTAAAACCTCTGTTATCCATTATGATGTTGAAAAAAAGGGGGCTTAGCAAGTCACCGTGCCTGATTCCTTGGTTCATTGGGATGGGATAAATTCTTTTTCCGTGGACTTTTATCATGGCCAGATTACCGCTGTAGATATCTACAATCAGTTTAATTAAATGCATGGGTACTTGTTTCTGGTATAAAATTTGTATAACGTCTTGAAGTTGCATTCTATCTAATGCTTTCTGTCGAGCCATAAAGCATAAAAAAGCCAGTTTATTAAATTCCAAAGATTTTTCAGTTACTTGCTATAATATGAAGATTGCATCAATACAGGATATGCCACTTCTGAATCCTTGTTGTTCATTTGCTAGTTCAAAGTGTTTATTAAGTTTAATGGTTAAGATTTTTGTTAAAAGTTTGAGAGTGTAATTGAGTAAATTGATGCCTCTGTAATTTTCGGGATTTGACTTCTCATTCATTCATTCATTCTGCAGTCTGTCTTACGACAGGTCCGTAGCCTCTTCCAAAGCCAGTTCTCTACAGGGTGCGATCTAGTGCTTCCTCTTTCAATTTCCAGTATCTTTTCTTTTACTTAAGGTCATCCAGTAGCTGCTTACGTCTTCTCGTCCCTTTTAAATAATGAGGTCAGAATACTTATTCTCCATTCTTGAGGTATTTGATGGGTATTTGATATTTTATTAAATAAAATATTTATTTGTTTGGAAAGTATTTCTCTTCCATATTTAATTAATTCATTATATATTCCAACAGATCTAAGAGACTTTCTGTTTTTTAATATCTTGATTGCCTTGAGGATCTCTGCATTACTGAGTTCAATCGTTAACAATCATTAATAATCGTTAATAATCATTAATAATCGTTAATAATCATTTGTGTGTTAGGGAAATATTCATGTTCGTTATCCCTGTTGCATAATGTTGAAGGTGAAGTGCAAAGACAAGACAAAGTGATCAGTCAATTCAAATTACAAGAAAGTTTTATTACATTACAACTCAAAAGCTAAAAAAAACTTAAAAATCGGGTGTGGCTGTGTCGGGGACACGGCCGTGTGTTTTACGTGAATACGTGTACGTTAACGGGTAATATTTTCTTTCAGCGTATTATATGTATGTCATAATCATTCCTTAACAGTAAGACGTCCTTCGGATCTCCATGTTTTATTTATGATGGCAACATTTTCCTTTCGTCGGGTTCAGGAAAGAAATGAAGTAAACAAATAATTAGTGTGTTATAATTTTATTAATGATAGGTCTGTGATACGAAAAGTACGATACAAATGGCATACAGGATACATCGATGTCTATACAGCCCGGCGTTGATACAGAAGCGATTACATCATGCACTTGCATAGGCTCGGCCGCCCCAGCGGCAGATGTACTTGCGCCGTCGTTGATCCGCTCGGACGCCCTCATTGTTTTACGTTCCCGGCACCGCTTCACTCTATCATATGGTGTGTTATGGGTATCACTGGATTGCTCTTGAGAAGCCTTTTCCAACCGTATACGATTTGTATATTTCGATTTGGCTTTTTGACGAGTATAGGCCGACAATGTATTAAGTTTTCTTAATTTTGAACTTTAACACCATATATATTCACCATAACTATTCCACACTAATGTTTTGTGTACGCAATCGATAAATATTGACGAGAGCTGTAAATTGAAACTGAAACGAGCGTCGTAGCTTCTCGGAGTCAAAATGTATACTAAACGGAAAGTATGTGACGCGGCGAAACGACCTCCAAATTGCGGCGCTTCCCCCTCCGCCGCGCGCGATGCGTCACAGTCCCCACTCAACGTAATGAATTCTTTGATCCTTTAACTATCGAGTGGTGTAATTACATTTTGGATGTAGACGATAGACATGTAGCTGCAGTGCCAAACTGTATCCCCCGATTTTGTTATCATCAGTTTTCTGGATTGCCTCCCACTACGGAAGCAAATTTAAATACGTATTCACGTCAAAATACATACCACACAGACTTACGATAAGACACAGCAGAAAATCAATGTTCAAACTTAACTGCGACTGATAAAACTGTCAAGAACATCAGAATCCATTTGCATTGTAAATATTCCTATCTGGATCCAATTACGAGGAAATAGCAGTAATAACAATATACAATAAACTGAGGAAGCATAAAAAGTTATTTTAATAAAATAAATGAAAGAGTGTCATTCCATACAAATGAAAGACAGAATTTGACTGAGCTCAGACGGATCTGCACAATATCAGGTGAGTGGACAGAAGCTAACTCACCATCCAGATGGTCTCTTCCCAATTCAGTGCAATGCTCCACAAAAGAAACGATGACGTTACAATGGGGTGATCATAAAACACCAAAATCCTAAACATCAAGACTCTATTGTATTTCCCACTGTTCAGCTTTAATCTGAGGAGCAAGGTTCTGACGAAGACAAAAGGTAAAAATGTCCTTCTCCGTGCCATGAAGGCAAACATGGGGAGTAAGGGTACAGCTCCATACATTCTTAACATCGACACTACATGTAAGCAAGTCGTCAAATTCATGCCAATGCCAATTTAGCTTCAGGAAAGAACCCAGTACCCACTGCATAGGAGGCTGAGAGGGCATCAGAACTGGACTGGACATTTTGGAGAACAGAAAGATCTCTTGCCCCTGCCAGGATTCAAACCCCACATCGTCCAGCCTGCAGTCCAGTCATTATACTGAACACGCTATCCTGGCTCCTGTTTCAATGAAAGTACCAGCCAGTTTTACTGACTGAAAAGACTTCTTTTATTTCAATAAACAGGGTTTACCTTACTGCTAAGAATATTCTTTGCTCAACAATAACTTAACTTTCCTCACAAGTCACGTACTGTGATCAGAACTGGTACAATCTATTTGATATCTCCGTCAGTGATCATGTTTTGGGTTTCTTCTTACGTCAAAGCTTGACTGGGAGTAGATAAGGGTTGTCTATGTTGTCTGTTTTCCCACACTTTCCTTCTTCCATATTCTCCTTCCCTTTATCTAAGTTCTCTTCCTCTTCTCCCTCTGCATCACTACGAGCCTTCCTACTGGGACATGGACCGCCACGATTTGGACAGGATGATATGGAGACCTCATGGCAGCAGTGAGAAGGCCGAAGTCCTACTACCACGCGCGGTGGCACTCTTGCCTTCCAGCCGGCGAGGCGTGTGCCTTCGAGCCGGCGAGGCGCCTTCGAGCCGGCGAGGCATAAGCCTTCGAGCCGGCGAGGACTTTGTTGGCCTTCGAGGCGGCGAGGCATAAGCCTTCGAGCCGGCGAGGCATTGTTGGCCTTCGAGGCGGCGAGGCATAAGCCTTCGAGCCGGCGAGGCATTGTTGGCCTTCGAGGCGGCGAGGCATAAGCCTTCGAGCCGGCGAGGCATTGTTGGCCTTCGAGCCGGCGAGGCATAAGCCTTCGAGCCGGCGAGGCATTGTTGGCCTTCGAGTCGGCGAGGCATAAGCCTTCGAGCCGGCGAGGCATTGTTGGCCTTCGAGCCGGCGAGGCATAAGCCTTCGAGCCGGCGAGGCATTGTTGGCCTTCGAGGCGGCGAGGCATAAGCCTTCGAGCCGGCGAGGCATTGTTGGCCTTCGAGGCGGCGAGGCATAAGCCTTCGAGCCGGCGAGGCATTGTTGGCCTTCGAGCCGGCGAGGCATAAGCCTTCGAGCCGGCGAGGCATTGTTGGCCTTCGAGTCGGCGAGGCATAAGCCTTCGAGCCGGCGAGGCATTGTTGGCCTTCGAGGCGGCGAGGCATAAGCCTTCGAGCCGGCGAGGCATTGTTGGCCTTCGAGGCGGCGAGGCATAAGCCTTCGAGCCGGCGAGGCATTGTTGGCCTTCGAGGCGGCGAGGCATAAGCCTTCGAGCCGGCGAGGCATTGTTGGCCTTCGAGCCGGCGAGGCATAAGCCTTCGAGCCGGCGAGGCATTGTTGGCCTTCGAGTCGGCGAGGCATAAGCCTTCGAGCCGGCGAGGCATTGTTGGCCTTCGAGGCGGCGAGGCGTAAGCCTTCGAGCCGGCGAGGCACAGTAGCCTTTATTAGGCATTATAGTCTTCAAGGGCGTCGCGCGACACATCCGTGGAGGATGAGCGCACGTGCCCTCATCTTCGGGCCCGCAGCCATACGCGGCGGGCCCAGTTATCCTCTCCTCCATCTCTGCACATTCACGGACTTTTCGGACGGCCCACACTCGACCGGCACCACAGTTGCTCGGCGACGCGGGATCGCGCCTACAGTCGTAAATTATGCGGGTGGCTGGCTCGCGCCTGGGCTCGAGGAGAGCCGACTGCATGCGTCAAGTAAGACGTGCTAATTGTCGCATAGGACCACTCCCAAAGGCAGATGGCCGCGACGTTGCTATGAAGATGAACCAGTGTGCCGGACAGAGGACACACGGTCTCCCACTTCATCCGCAAGATATACACCGACGGGCGGTGAACCGGCAGCGTGGGACACAAGTCAGACTACGAACTTTTTAATCGTAAGAGCTTTTTAGTATACGCTATTGGAGCTTGCAGCGATCTCTCTCGTATACTCTCGCACCTGGCTCCATTCTCGTTCAAGCAGCGGGAATTGATCCCTCTGAAGTCAGGCGCCTGAGGGTGCGGTAGCCCAAGACAGTGCTATTGTAGTCTTCAAGAGCGTCGCGCGAACCATCCGGGTAGGGTGAGCGCGCGTGCCCTCATCTTCGGGCCCGCAGCCATACGCGGCGGGCCCAGTTATCCTCTCCTCCATCTCTGCACATTCACGGACTTTTCGGACGGCCCACACTCGACCGGCACCACAGTTGCTCGGCGACGCGGGGACGCGCCTACAGTCGTAAATTATGCGGGTGGCTGGCTCGCGCCTGGGCTCGAGGAGAGCCGACTGCATGCGTCAAGTAAGACGTGCTAATTGTCGCATAGGACCACTCCCAAAGGCAGATGGCCGCGACGTTGCTATGAAGATGAACCAGTGTGCCGGACAGAGGACACCCGGTCTCCCACTTCATCCGCAAGATATACACCGACGGGCGGTGAACCGGCAGCGTGGGACACAAGTCAGACTACGAACTTTTTAATCGTAAGAGCTTTTTAGTATACGCTATTGGAGCTTGCAGCGATCTCTCTCGTATACTCTCGCACCTGGCTCCATTCTCGTTCAAGCAGCGGGAATTGATCCCTCTGAAGTCAGGCGCCTGAGGGTGCGGTAGCCCAAGACAGCGCTATTGTAGTCTTCAAGAGCGTCGCGCGAACCATCCGGGTAGGGTGAGCGCGCGTGCCCTCATCTTCGGGCCCGCAGCCGTACCAGTCACGCCCAGTTATCCTCTCCTCCATCTCTGCACATTCACATACTTTTCGGCCGGCCCACACTCGACCGGCACCACAGTTGCTCGCAGACGCGGGGACGCGCCTACAGTCGTAAATTATGCGGGTGGCTGGCTTGCGCCTGGGCTCGAGGAGAGCCGACTGCATGCGTCAAATAGGACGTGCTAATTGTCGCATAGGACCACTCCCAAAGGCAGATGGCCGCGACCTTGCTATGAGGGTGAACCAGTTTGCCGGGCGGAGGGCTGCCCGGTCTTCGCTACCGTCTCCCACTTCAAGGGCGTCGCGCGACCCATCCGGTTAGGGTGAGCGGGCGTGCCCTCATTTTCGGGACCGCAGCCGTACGCGGCGGGCCCAGTTATCCTCTCCTCCATCTCTGCACATTCACGGACTTTTCGGCCGGCCCACACATGACCGGCACCACAGTTGCTCTGCGACGCGTGGACGCGCCTACAGTGACAAATTATGCGGATGGCTGGTTCGCGACTGGGCTCGAGGAGAGCCGACTGCATGCGTCAAGTAAGACGTGCTAATTGCCGCATAGGACCCCGCCCAAAGGCAGATGGTCGCGACGTTGCTATGAAGATGATCCAGTGTGCCGGGCGGAGGACACACGGTCTCCCACTTCATCCGCAAGATATACACCGACGAGCGGTGAACCGGCAGAGTGGGACACAAGTCAGACTACGAGCTTTTTAATCGTAAGAGCTTTTTAGTATACGCTATTGGAGCTTGCAGTGATCTCTCTCGTATACTCTCGCACCCGGCTCCATTCTCTTTCAAGCAGCGGGAATTGATCCCTCTGAAGTCAGGCGCCTGAGGGTGAGGTAGCCCAAGATAGCGCTGTTGTAGTCTTCAAGAGCGTCGCGCGACCCATCCGGGTAGGGTGAGCGCGCGTGCCCTCATCTTCGGCCGTGGCTTTAGACCGCGGGCGGGCGGTGCAACCGACTAGCACCGGCGCGTTCTTGAGGCGGGACCGGCAGCCGGGAGCATCCGGAATCCACCCGGGGGCCAGCAAAGCGGACGGGGCTGCATCGCCCCTTACAGTCTTCCGGGTCTCTCCCGTTTACCCCTGACTGTTTCACGTACTATTGAACTCTCTTTCAATGTTTTTATCAACTTTCCCTCACGGTACTTGTTCGCTATCGGTCTCGTGGTCATATTTAGCCTTAGATGGAGTTTACCACCCTCTTAATGCTCCACTCTCAAGGAACACGACTCTGAGGAGAGCCCCCACCCGGAAACGGTCGCGGTCCAACGGGCCTGGCACCCACTGCGGGCGATAGCCCCGTTCAAGGGAGACTCACCGTACCGCATCCCGGGAACGTGGGGCCTCCCACACACGACATCTCCCTGCGCGTCACCGAGCGGGATTCCATGCTGGGCTCCTCCCTGTTCGCTCTCCGCTACTGGGGGAATCCTTGTTAGTTTCTTTACCTCCGCCTAGTAATATGCTTAAATTCAGCGGGTAGTCTCGCCTGATCTGATGTCGGATGTAGAGTGCGAAGCTACTGTGTTTGTGTGGAGCGGCCGCTAGTGCCCTCGCTTGCAGAGATCTCTCTCGTATACTCTCGCGCCCGGCACCTCTCTCGTTCTAGAATTGACCCCTCTCAAGCCGGGCGCCAGAGGGCGTGGTAGCCCACACAACAGCGCTATTGCAGTCTTCAAGAGCGTCTCCCGACTCCACCGGGGAAGGTGAGCGGGCGTGCCCTCATCTTCGGGCCCTCAGCCGTACGCGGCGGGCCCAGTGGTTTCAGAAGGCCGACCGTCAGCCAGGCGTGGTCCGGGATTGGAAATCCAAGGACCGCAATGTGCGTTCGAAACTTCGATGTTCATGTGTCCTGCAGTTCACATGTCTACGCGCAATTTGCTGCGTTCTTCATCGACCCACGCGCCGAGTGATCCACCGTTCAGGGTTGTGATTTTCTGCCATTCACATGACACCTTCGGACGGGTCGATACTTTGTGTCGCGACGCACGCGGCGTGCTACCACAAGGGAGGTTACGCCAGACCGCACCCCGCATCATCGTTCAAGGTGCCGCTCGCATGGACGGCGAACACCGTTGGTGACCCTGCTAGGGGCCTTTAAACCATCATGGGTACCACGGCCTGCCGCCTGCGAGATCGGCTTCGTCCTTCCGTCAGGTCGTTCGATTTCTCAGGGGCTCTGACGCCCGTCACGCAGCGCGGAGTGTTCTGATGGCGACCAACCATCACGGAACAACCGCTTGCCGGCACACGTACCGGTGGCGTGCGAGGCGTGCCCACTCCGCCCGCGAACGGGCGGGTGGTCTCGCCCCTCAGTATCTACCACCATCTCGGTAGAGTGCCTCAGTTCTATCTCGGCAGTGCCGTTAATGATCCTTCCGCAGGTTCACCTACGGAAACCTTGTTACGACTTTTACTTCCTCTAAATGATCAAGTTCGGGCATATTCTTAGTGGAATCGAAGGGGCGAACCCCCGCGTCCACCGGTCCGAAGACCTCAATAAATCATTCAGTCGGTAGTAGCGACGGGCGGTGTGTACAAACGGCAGAGACGTAATCAACGCGAGCTAAAGACTCGCGCTTACTGGGATTTCCTCGTTCATGGGGAACAACTGCAAGCCCCAATCCCTAGCACGAAGGAGGTTCAGCGGGTTACCCGGAACTTTCGGCCAGGGAGGACACGCTGATTCCTTCAGTGTAACGCGCGTGCGGCCCAGAACATCTAAGGGCATCACAAACCTGTTATTGCACAGTCTCGTCCGGCTAGAAGCCGCCTGTCTTTCTAAGAAGATTAAGAGTCGCCGGTTTGAACAAAGGATACCGGATGCGACTATTTAGCAGGCTAGAGTCTCGTTCGTTATCGGAATTAACCAGACAAATCGCTCCACCAACTAAGAACGGCCATGCACCACCAACCACCGAATCAAGAACGAGCTCGCAATCTGTCAATCGTCCCGGTGTCTGGGCCTGTTGAGGTTTCCCGTGTTGAGTCAAATTAAGCCGCAGGCTCCACTCCTGGTGGTGCCCTTCTGTCAATTCCTTTAAGTTTCAGCTTTGCAACCATACTGCCCCCGGAACCCAAAATCTTTGGTTTCCCGGAAGCCGCCCGCCTAGTCATCGGAGGAACTTCGGCGGATTGCTGGCTGGCATCGTTTATGGTTAGAACTAGGGCGGTATCTGATCGCCTTCGAACCTCTAACTTTCGTTCTTGATCAGAGAAAACATTCTTGGCAAATGCTTTCGCTTTTGTCCGTCTTGCGACGATCCAAGAATTTCACCTCTAACGTCGCAATACGAATGCCCCCGTCTGTCCCATTTGATCATTAACTCGGGGATTCCGAAAACCAACAAAATAGAACCGAGGTCCTATTCCATTATTCCATGCACTCGGTATTCAGGCGGCTGCTGTCTGCTTTAAGCACTCTTAATTTGTTCAAAGTAAACGTGCCGGCCCATCGAGACACTCGGTCAAGAGCGCCGTGACGGGATTGTGTAGGCCCTACCCCAGACGACCCGGGGTGTGAGAACGTTACCGTTTCCCTCACCCGCGGGCGCCGGCTCGGGCCACCGGCAGGACTTCCGCACGTTCGTGCCAGTTAAACACCGACGGGCGGTGAACCGGCAGCGTGGGACACAAGTCCGACTACGATCTTTTAAACCGCAACAGCTTTAATATACGCTAATGGAGTTGGAATTACAGCGGCTGCTGGCACCAGACTTGCCCTCCAATGGATACTCGTTAAAATCTTTAGAGTGTACTCATTCCGATTACGGGGCCTCGGATGAGTCCCGTATCGTTATTTTTCGTCACTACCTCCCCGTGCCTGGAGTGGGTAATTTGCTCGCCTGCTGCCTTCCTTGGATGTGGTAGCCGTTTCTCAGGCTCCCTCTCCGGAATAAAACCCTGATTCCCCGTTACCCGTTACAACCATGGTAGGCGCAGAGCCTACCATCGACAGTTGATAAGGCAGACATTTGCAAGATGTGTCGCCGGTTCGGAAACCGTGCGATCCGCCTCAATTTATTCAGAGTCACCAAGGCAAACGGCCGAGTGAGCGACCGATTGATTTTGATCTAATAAAAGCGTCCCTTCCGTCGCCGGTCATGACTCAGTTGCATGTATTAGCTCTAGAATTACCAAAGTTATCCAAGTAACTGTCCACCATCTTAGGAACCATTACTGATTTAATGAGCCATTCGCGGTTTCACCTTAATGTGGCTTGCACTGAGACAAGCATTGCTTAATCTTTGAGACAAGCATATGACTACTGGCAGGATCAACCAGGGAACCGTCACTGCGGTTCGAGTTCCTCCCCGTGGGCCGCAGGGGCACCAGGGCACCATTTCGTACCTTCTCCTCCTCTCTGCACATTCACGGACGTGTCGGGCGGCCCACACTCGCCCGGCACCACAGGTCCTCGGCGAAGCGGGGACGCGCCTACAGTCGGAAATCGTGCGGGTGGCTTGCTCGCGCCCGGGCTCGTGGAGAGCCGACTGCATGCGTCAAGTAAGACGTGCTAGTTGCCGCATAGGACCCCGCCCGAAGGCAGATGGCTGCGACGTTGCTATGAGGGTGACCACTTTGCCGGGCGGAGGACTGCCCGGTCTTCTCCACTGTCTCTCGTCCTCCACAAGTACCAGATGGAACGTCGTGAACCGAGGCGGGAGCGGGCAGCGAGCAGAGGCCGATCTGGCAACAGACGATGGAGCGCTGAGCGGAGGCGAGTCTCAGCAATCCACCACCACCAGGCAATAGGGGTTTATTCAAGTTTCAGGGAAGGCCGAAATGATCTCGGTTAGAGTAGCAGCGAAAGCCGGGCCCGTACGGCCAGTATGTCCTACTGACACGCGACGCCAACACTTGGAAATATCCGGAGGCAGCCTAAGTTCGGTCACACTACAACGCGCGGGCGACACTTTGAAAAAATTTCGAGGCAGGTAAGTCCTACTACGACGAGCCTGCATGTCTTTGAAAATATTCCGAGGCAGGTACGTGCAGTTGCCGAGCTTCTTTATCGATTTTATATGCGATCAAGGAAAGCCCTACAATATCATATATTGCACGTGTGCAATTTAATCACACTATTTGTGCACTTTCACCGAACTGTGACGTCCGCACTACTGCAGTGGATCGTTAATATGTTTGACGGAGCAGCCAGCTTAATCTGAAGGTGCCCATAGTAATTACCTCAAATCATAATGCACCTATTTATTAATAACAAACAAGAGAAAAACGAAACAGTACTTACAGGAAACGCAGCAAAAACACATACAATCAAAATAAATCAACACAATCACCGGACAACGGTACGAGTAGTACGATATGTAAGACTTACATGCTACACTCATATCTCTACAGAACGTTAAGTTTACCGTGGTATTCTTTAAAGTTGTGAAGTCAGTTGGATCCGAGGCCAACACCAATCTGAACTTGTCGTTCAGAAACTGTTTCAGACGATCGCTCGACGCCTCAATGTTAAAGTCCCCGGTGAGCAGAAGCGGTGTGTTGGGATCGCAGGGCCAGTCGCTAACTATTGTTCTGACATGCTGTGTGTAGTAAAGCATTAGGTGAAAGGGAAACATCTCGATGTAGTTGAGTGGTGTCTGTGGATGAATATAGACTGACACTAGAACGAGGTGCGTACAGGGTTACGTGGGGAGACCTGAGGGAAGGAGGCCACTTGGAAGAGTATGGGAGTACAAGATAAAATGGATCTTCAAGGAAAATGAGATAGTCGGGGCATGTAGCACGTATGGCGGACAGGGAGGTGCATAAATAGTTTTGGTGGAGAAACCTGAGAGAATAATGCCACTTGGAGGACAAAGGCGTAAGTGGGAGGATATTATTAAAATGGAACTTTAAGAGGAATGAGAATAGCGGGGCATGTAGAATGAAAAGGGAACAGGGAGGTGCATACTGTATTTTCTTGGACAGACCTGGAGACAACTCGAAGGACCTAGGCGTATATGGAAGGTTAATATTAAAACGGATCTTCAAGAAGAAAAAGATGGGCGGCGCATGCAGCACTTATGGGGTACAGGGAGTTGCATACAGTGTTTTCGTGGAGGGAAAGAGACCACTTTGGAGACCAAGGCGTAGATGGCAGAATAATATTAAAGTGGATCTTCAAGACGGGTGATATGGGGGGGATAGACTGGATTGATATGGCGCAGTTAGCGTGCTCTTGTGAATGCGGTAATAAACCTTCGTGTTCCATAATACTTGGGGAATTTCTTGACTAGCTGACGTCCTGTTAGCTTCTCGAGAAGGACTCTGCTGCATGATGTTATACAGGTCGTAGGAAATTTACTGTAATAGGCTGCGACTTCACGCATGAAGACATTAACCCTTTACAGACGAAGCGTAAATTGTTTCATTTCAAGACCCGTGCCGTACCGCGCTGTAAATACTTATCACCAAACAAATCAACTTATGTTATATAAGGCAAATTTCTTCGTTTGTGTTAAAATACAGTGTATATAAATTCAGTCCGTAACGCGCAGTAAACACTTTTAAACAAACAAATCAACTTATGTTATATAGGGCTCTAAAGGTTAATATATATTATATGTAAATTCAGTCCGTACCGAGCAGTAAACACACTCCGTCTCAGTTATACAAACCAGTCAGTTAATGCTGTACAGTGAAATAATCGCTGTTTGTTCTGAGATCCACACAAAACACATAAATACAGTCCGTACCGCGCAGTAAACACACTCCGTCTCAGTTATACAAACCAGTCAGTTAATGCTGTACAGTGAAATAATCGCTGTTTGTTCTGAGATCCACACAAAACACATAAATACAGTCCGTACCGCGCAGTAAACACACTCCGTCTCAGTTATACAAACCAGTCAGTTAATGTTGTACAGTGAAATAATCGCTGTTTGTTCTGAGATCCACACAAAACACATAAATACAGTCCGTACCGCGCAGTAAACACACTCCGTCTCAGTTATACAAACCAGTCAGTTAATGCTGTACAGTGAAATAATCGCTGTTTGTTCTGAGATCCACACAAAACACAAATACAGTCCGTACCGCGCAGTAAACACACTCCGTCTCAGTTATACAAACCAGTCAGTTAATGTTGTACAGTGAAATAATCGCTGTTTGTTCTGAGATCCACACAAAACACATAAATACAGTCCGTACCGCGCAGTAAACATACTCCGTCTCAGTTATACAAACCAGTCAGTTAATGCTGTATAGTGAAATAATCGCTGTTTGTTCTGAGATCCACACAAAACACAAATACAGTCCGTACCGCGCAGTAAACACACTCCGTCTCAGTTATACAAACCAGTCAGTTAATGTTGTACAGTGAAATAATCGCTGTTTGTTCTGAGATCCACACAAAACACAAATACAGTCCGTACCGCGCAGTAAACACACTCCGTCTCAGTTATACAAACCAGTCAGTTAATGTTGTACAGTGAAATAATCGCTGTTTGTTCTGAGATCCACACAAAACACAAATACAGTCCGTACCGCGCAGTAAACACACTCCGTCTCAGTTATACAAACCAGTCAGTTAATGTTGTACAGTGAAATAATCGCTGTTTGTTCTGAGATCCACACAAAACACATAAATACAGTCCGTACCGCGCAGTAAACATACTCCGTCTCAGTTATACAAACCAGTCAGTTAATGCTGTACAGTGAAATAATCGCTGTTTGTTCTGAGATCCACACAAAACACAAATACAGTCCGTACCGCGCAGTAAACACACTCCGTCTCAGTTATACAAACCAGTCAGTTAATGTTGTACAGTGAAATAATCGCTGTTTGTTCTGAGATCCACACAAAACACATAAATTCAGTCCGTACCGCGCAGTAAACACGCTCCGTCTCAGTTACAAAATCCAGTCATTTAATGCTGTACAGTCAAATAATCGCTCTGAGATCCACACAAAACACATAAATGCACTGATTGTACGGAATGAATAATATTAAGTTTCCCACAATATAATTCTCAGCGGCCCTACCGGGTCCGAAATTGAACGAAGATTCAATATAGCACAGTACTGTTCGTTAGATTACAACGCTGAACTAACACCACATGCGACACAATCAGACGCGAGGCTCCTCTGGCAATGACCGTACGGTCGCGGCAGAGGCAGGCAGGCAGGCCGGTCGACCGGCCGGGTCCTCGTTCCCTCCCGGCATACCGGACTGTGTGTGCACGGGCTTCGCTGCGGCCTCGGTTGAGATGTGTCAGTCCCTATATAGTGAGGGGGACCCTCGCAACCTTAATGATCAATTAAAGAGGAGCTCCATAGTACTCAACAAAAAACTTGGTAGTGCTCAGTCGTTACAAACACACACACCTTAGCGCTACCAAGGACTTCAACAACTCTATCTATATCTTGCCGAAACTAGATTTTGATGAACAAGCCGAAAGAGGATTTAGATGCTTTCCCTCGAAGCCAAGTTGTTGAGTCCTCACGAAAACTACAGGTAAATTGGGGAACGTACCAAGACGGTACATAAGGGGAGGGAAAGGATAGGTCCACAAAAGTAGTGAAGGGTAGCAGGTATCGTACGGCGGAAACTCCTCGTGACGTAACACCGCACAGTCGCACATGTTTCGAACCTCAAAACCTGGGTTCACTTCAGGGACACATCATGCCGGCATGGGTTTTCATAGAGATACCACTTGGAGGACATAGTCGTAGATGAAGGATAATATTAAAATAGATCAAAATAATGAGATGGGCGGGGCATGTAGCACGTATGTGAGACAGTTAGGTGCATGCAGGATTTTCGTGGAGAGACCTGAGGGAGGGAGACCACTTGGAAGAATTAGGCGTAGCTGGGACGATAAAATTTAAATGAAATCTTCAAAAAGAATGAGATGGGCGGGTCATGTAGCACGTATGGAAGAGATGGAGGTGCGTACAGTGTTTCGTGGGGAGACCTGAGGGAAGGAGGCCACTTGGAACACCTAGGCGTAAATGGGAGTATAAGATTAAAATGGATCTTCAAGGAAAATCAGATAGTCGGGGCATGTAGCAAGTATGGCGGACACGGAGGTGCATAAATGGTTTTGGTGGAGAAACCTGAGGGAAGAATGCCACTTGGAGGACCTAGGCGTAAGTGGGAGGATACCGCTTGGAAAACATAGTCGTACATGAAGGATAATATTAAAGTAGATCAAAAGAATGAGATGGGCGGGTCATGTAGCACGTATGGGAGAGATGGAGGTGCGTACAGT
>JAJKFL010000026.1:2408708-2428708 GCA_021186555.1 Reticulitermes speratus
GCCCTGGCGCTAAGCCGGGCGAGACCCACGCTTTCACTGCGCCTCTGGGTTTAGCACATCCCATTGACTTGCGCACATGTTAGACTCCTTGGTCCGTGTTTCAAGACGGGTCGGGAGAGCACCCGAAGCGGAAGCGTCGCCGACTGGAGTGGCCGTATCGTCCGATAACACCGAAGTCCAACAGCCTGCCGGGGACCGGGGGCGTGACAAGAGCCACACACACCCGGTTTGTGCCCCGGCTTGATAGGGGTGGCACAACGGGTCGGACCTTCCTGCCTCGCCTCCTTGGGAGGGGCGAAGGCAGTTGGCCTTTGTACTCCATAAGATGAAGACCGTCGGAGGGCGGCCGGGCATAACCGGGTTCCGAGGGTACTTTTGACCCGCGCCTCAGCGGAAGCAACCCCGGTCTCAGCCCCGGGCCTTTGGCCGCTACGTCCGGAGACTCCTCCAACGGGTCGCGACGTCCAAATTGGGGCCAGAAGTGCACCCCACCACGGCCGTGGCTTTAGACCGCGGGCGGGAGGTGCTCCCGACTAGCACCGGCGCGCTCTTGCGGCTGGACCGGCGGCCGGGAGCATCCAGAATCCACCCGGGGGCCGGCAACGTGGACGGGTCTGAATCTCCCCTTACGGTCTTCCGGGTCTCTCCCGTTTACCCCTGAACGGTTTCACGTACTATTGAACTCTCTCTTCAAAGTTCTTTTCAACTTTCCCTCACGGTACTTGTTCGCTATCGGTCTCGTGGTCATATTTAACCTTAGATGGAGTTTTCCACCCTCTTAGTGCTCCACTCTCAAGGAACACGACTCTGAGGAGAGCCCCCCCGGAAGCGGTCGCGGTCCAACGGGCCTGGCACCCTCTGCGGGCGATGGCCCCGTTCAAGGGAGACTTGGACTCGCCGCACCGCGCCCCGGGAACGTGGGGCCTCCCACACACGACATCTCCCTGCGCGTCACCGCGCGGGATTCCGTGCTGGGCTCCTCCCTGTTCGCTCTCCGCTACTGGGGGAATCCTTGTTAGTTTCTTTTCCTCCGCCTAGTAATATGCTTATATTCAGCGGGTAGTCTCGCCTGATCTGAGGTCGGATGTATAGTGTGAAGCTACTGTGTGTAGAGCGGCCGCTAGTGCCCTCGCTTGAAGAGATCTCTCTCGTACACTCTCGCGCCCGGCTCCTCTCTCGTTCAAGAATTGCCCCTCTAAAGCCGGGCGCCGGAGAGCGCGGTAGCCCACACAACAGCGTTATTGTAGTCTTCAAGAGCGTCGCCCGAAACCACCGGGGAAAGTGGAGCGGGCGTGCCCTCATCTGCGGGCCCGCAGCCGTAACCGGCGGGCCCAGTGGATTCAGAAGGCCGACCCTCAGGCAGGCGTGGTCCTGGATTGGAAATCCAAGGACCGCAATGTGCGTTCGAAACTTCGATGTTCATGTGTCCTGCAGTTCACATGTCGACGCGCAATTTGCTGCGTTCTTCATCGACCCACGAGCCGAGTGATCCACCGTTCAGGGTTGTGCGTTTCTGTTGTGCGTCACATGAAACCATCGGACGGGTCCGTTCTTCTTCGCAAGGCACGCGGCGTGCGACCACTAGGGAGGTCACGCCAGACAGCGCCCCGCATCACCGTTCTAGGTGCCGCTCGCCTAGACGGCGAGACCGTTGGCGACCCTGCTAAGGGCCTTTAAACCATCATGGGTACCACTGTCTGCCGCCGGCGAGATCGGCTTCGTCCTTCCGTCAGGTCTTTCGAATTCGGGGCTCTGACACCCGTCACGCCGCGCAGAGTGTTCTGATGGTGACCAACCGTCAGGGAACACCCGCTTGCCGGCAGATGTGCCGGTGGCGTGCGAGGCGTGCCCCCCGCCCGTGGGCGGGTGGTTCGTCCCTCAATATCAACCACCAATATCTACATACCAGACAGTATGTCTTTAAAAATATTTGCATGTATTAGCTCTAGAAATACCACAGTTATCAAATTAACTGTCCACCTTCTAAGGAACCATAACTGATTTAATTCGCCATTCGCGGTTTCACTTTAATGTGGCATTCACTGAGAAATGCAAGGCTTAATCCTTGAGACAAGCATATGACTACTGGCAGGATCAACCACGTATCCGTCACAGCGGTGCAAGTTTTTCCCCGGGGCCGCAGGGGCAACAGTTCGTATCTTCTCCTCCTCTCTGCACATTCACGGACGTGTCTGCCGGCCCACACTCGTCCGGCACCACAGGTGCTCGGCGACGCGGGGACGCGCCTACAGTGGTGAATTGTGCGGGTGGCTTGCTCGCGCCCGGGCTCGTGGTGAGCCGACTGCATGCGTCAAGTAAGACGTGCTAATTGCCGCATAGGACCCCGCCCGAAGGCAGATGGCCGCGACGTTGCTATGAGGGTGAACCAGTTTGCCGGGCGGAGGACTGCCCGGTCTTCTCTACTGTCTCTCGTCCTCCACAAGTACCAGATGAAACGTCGTGAACCGAGGCGGGAGCGGGTAGCGAGCAGAGGCCGTTTTGGCACAAGACGATGGAGCACTGAGCGTAGGCGAGTCTCGGCATTCGTCCACCACCAGGCAATAGGGGTTTATTCATGTTTCAGGGAAGGCCGAAATGATCTCGGTTGGAGCAGCAGCGAATATACCCCGAGCGCCGGCCCGTACGGCCAGTATGTCCTACTAACACGAGACGCCAACACTTAAAATATTCGGAGGCAGCCTAATGTTGGTACCACTACAACGCGAGGGCGACACTTTGAAAAAATGTCGAGGCAGGTATGTCCTACTACCACGAGCTGGCATCTCTGAAAATACTCAGAATTTGGTATGTCGTGTGGGTCGTGGAGAGCCCACTGCATGCGTCAAGTAAGACGTGCAAATTGCCGCATAAGACCCCGCCCGCAGGCAGATGGCCGCGGTGTTGCTATGAGAATGAACCAGTTTGCCGTGCGGAGAACTGCTCGGTCTTCTCCACTGTCTCAGTCTCTCGTCCTCCTCTACTATCAAATGAACCGTCGTGAACCGAGGCGGGAGTGGGTAGCGAGCAGAGGCCGATCTGGCAGCAGACGATGGAGCGCTGAGCGGAGGCGAGTCTCAGCATTATACCTGCACCAGACAATAGGGGTTTATTCATGTTTCAGGGAAGGCCGAAATGATCTCGGTTGGAGCAGCGGCGAATATACCCCGAAAGCCGGACAGTACGGCCAGTATGTCCTACTAACACGAGACGCCAACACTTTTAAAATCTTTAGTCTTAATTCACCGTGCATTTTTATTATTCCAGAAATACACCAACAAATGCACAAATCACTAAAAAGGTGCAATCAGCCCTTTATTATAGTCGAACCCTACATATGTTTCGGCTCTCCATGAGCCATCATCAGGACCTTTCTAATAGTGCTTCTCAAATGCTGGATCGGCCTATTATTGACATTCGTAAAATTTTTGTGCACTGTTTATAAAAACATATGTAAGTAAAATCGTGAGTATAAAATATAGTTAAAATGACGGAATGTTAAAACAACACTGTTCACTGTGTCTTCGCACTTTTTGATGTTCCACAAAATCATACACTGCACTATGTTGATTGCGATGGAATTTGCTCTGGACGGTAATGGATGTTGCGTACTGTATGAATTTTTGGCATTTCGTCTTTTACGTTGTAGTGAGTAGTCTTGTGACTATATTTTATACTCACGATTTTACTTATATATGTTTTTATAAACGGTGCACACAAATTTTACGAATGTCAATAATAGGCCGATCCAGCATTTGAGAAGCACCATTAGAAAGCCCCTGATGATGGCTCATGGAGAGCCGAAACATATGTAGGGTTCGACTATAATAAAGGGCTGATTGCACCTTTTTAGTGATTTGTGCATTTGTTGGTGTATTACTGGAACTTTTTAAAATATTCGTTTCGGCCTAAGTTTGGTCCCACTACTACTCGCGGGCGACACACTAAAATACTGTAGTGGCAGGTGTGGCACTGTGCGTAAATTCGCCATGGTCCTACTCTCACGCGCGGAGTGGCAAAATCCACTACATCCACTATCACGCTAAGTTCCCGCACACAATCCGAGGTCTCGTCGCTAAACGGCACCAGAGCCGAAAAATGGAGTGAAGCATACGACTTGTGAAAGAAAAATATTTGGTTTCGAGTTACAAAATAGGGCATGGCTGCTCGTACGATGATATCTCTGGTGAGACTAAGTTGTTTGGTCTGTAGTTTATTTGAAGTTTGTGTTTTTTTAATACTTCAGTAAAAACCCGCGCTGCGTTCAGTGTTTACTGATGTTCGGGATTCTTTCCGGGGGGGGGGGGGGGGTAGAGCGGCCGGATCGTTAATTTGACCACTTACCTTCATCTTATGCCGAGGTTAGGAATTATTGGACCCATTCCTCTGTTCGTCCAATGTGGCTTCATGCCGTGGTCTGGGACACCTTTGCTTCGCCTCATTTTTTTAGTGACGTTTTGAGGTAGAGCCACGATTGTCAAGTGACATTTTGAATCTGCACTGTTTGCAGTACGTTCAGAGAGATCTTATGACATTGAAGAGTGTAATTTAGTTTTGCCTGTCTTACCACCGTGCGACAAATTCCAGGCAGGTTTCTCACCCTACAAAGTCTGTTGTTGATTGCATTAGTTTCATGCTCTGGTATTTGTGACCCTATAATACGGATGTAGCATATCCTGTGGGGAAGGGTGTGCGCATCTAAGTTTCTAAGTCATTCATGGGTAAGTTAAAAAAATGATTTGTGCTATTAGATGAGAAAACGTCATCTGAGGGTGCGGTCAAGTTGAGCCACGTCTTGTATTGTTACTAATCCTGGTAGGAGTTGTAACCTGTCAGACTTGGTTGATTGCTAAGTTGGGGCAATCCCAGTTAGAGATAAGTTGGTGTAATGTTACAATGGTATCAAAGAGGTGTGATAAGGAAGTTTCAATTAGTGGCAGCTACGTTAAATAACATTAATGTTAGTGGAATAAGCAGTAAAGTCTGGAAGACTTAAATCTATTGCTTTCGAATGACTACTCAAGATTCTTACCGTGTGGTGTGGTGTTGCTTAGTATTTGTGCAAGCTTGAGACATCAATTCGATGTGATGCAGGCAAGATCCAAGTGAAACAGACCTGTGGTTTTTGTTTAGAAGACTTTCAGAAACACAGGCTCGCTGATGTAGGAAAACTCCTGAAGTGTGTAACAGTATGCAAAAGAAGGCAGATGGGTGGAAGATTCGAGTGGAATCTTAGCGTGCTAACAGCAGTTGTATCATGTTACAAAGTGAAATTAATTATTTCAGAGCAAGTTAAGAACTAAACACAGAACGGACAGACCAATTTTATGTGTCAGCGTGAGCCAAATTTCCGGTTGGATTACCTCTGCCTGTTCCACTTCTAAGAGCTAGTCGACGTGTGAGCGTATCACCTTGTCCAGCCACCTACTGTTTCCCTACACAAATTCCGTGATATTAAGTCTCAGGCAACTGGTGACCATCACAATATTAATCCATATAATTCAAACCCTACCCAGGCACATGACAAGTGCAAGCAGGGCAATGCTCACACAGTGGGGCCAAAGGACTGCTAGAGGAGTGTCCTTTGCACATGTGAAAAATCATCTGGTGGCCAAGACAAGTCCATCCATTGTCTTACTCTCGCTTTTCCTCCGATAACTTGCCATGGTTCAGGCATGTTTATTTGGGTTTCATTTTTGGGCACAGGTGAACTCAAACCATGTCCTGCGCTTGAGCTTTACATTTTCTACTGTGTACTTGTTTGTGTTTTGTTTGTACTGCCAGTAAGAGACTTGTGTGTCCCTAAATGAAATGGAAAGTTGCCTTGTAACATCATCGCCAGCCTAAGGCACATATTTATAATACCATGACCATTGTATTTGTGTCTTATTTGCTCAGTGTTTTGATGTGAGTAACTCTGTTGAGCAGTGCACATCTGTGCTGCTAGGGAAATTAGACAGATAAGTGTTTGGTTAGAATCTGGTGCATGTGGCCAGATTACGTCACAGCTTACTATGGACATAGTTTAAATTGGTCAGCAAGCACGCAGTTATTGGTAACAATATTTTTCTGGCAGTTCCTGGCTAACTGTGCTTGAAAATGAGCTTCGGCCAACTGTGAGAGGCGATGGATCAATTTACTTGACATGTGAACTAATGGCGAGTTGTATTTCTGTTGTTAAAAACCAAAGTAACCCAGTCAGTGAATTGACTGGTTTTAATGGTAACAATTTGATTCCTTGCAGAGGTAAACCCCCCCCACCCGGCCCTACCTCAATACATAGATGGCTCTGGTGCTCACCAGGCCTCTTTTCTTACATGTAGTTTGTGCTGTTTTCTCAGGGTTAAGTGACAGGAGTGTGATGCTAACTTCTCATTAGACGTTCAACCATTCAGTGCAGGCCTTAGTGCAGTGTACGGACGTGAAGACAGACCCAGTGTCCAAGTTGAACACATGGAGTCTAGTCTGAGGGTCCTGTGCAGGGCTCTTTGTTAAGGTCGAAAAGCATTATTGGAGGGACCAGTAAAGCAATCCTGGACAGAGAGTAATAGTGAAGTGCTCAATATTAAACACCATCGGCTCTAGACAGAGGGTCTGGGTTTAAGGCTGTAAGTCTGAATGGAACACAAGGGACCTTAGGTACGAGTAGAGTAGGGGATAGATCTGAATACCGCAGGTAAAGGGTCCAGAGAAAGGATCTTGGATGAACACCAAAAAAACTAATGTAGGGCCCGTACGGCCGGTATGTTCTACTACCACGAGCCGGCAGCACTTTGAAAACATTCCTAGGCAGGTATGTCCTACTACCACGAGCCGGCAGCACATTAAAACATTCCGAGGCAGGTATGTCCTACTACCACGAGCCGGCAGCACTTTGAAAATATTCCGAGGCAGGTATGTCCTACTACCACGAGCCGGCAGCACTTTGAAAACATTCCGAGGCAGGTATGTCCTACTACCACGAGCCGGCATGTCTTTCAAAATATTCAAAATATTAGGTATTAACGCAGAACATTATGCTGTTTACAGTAATTGGCAGTCACCAATAGCTAAAAACACAATCACAGTTTCTTCAAGTTTTGAATTGTATCGGTGTATTATATATATATATATATATATATATATTGTGTTAGAAGTTCGGAGCACAGCACTATGTGTTGTGAACACGGGGCACTATGTCGTTGGAGATATCAACCTCGTTAATATTATTAAAATTATAACTTTTAAAAATTTTAAATTTCAAATTTATTAAAATTGAAATTGTTGGCAGTCGGTCTTGTATAACTGTTGATGTCCATCCCCTGATGTTGTATGTCCTGATGCGTGTTTGTGACGTCACTAACACGCAACAGTGAGGTGGCCACATCGGTATACCTCTGATAATGGCCAGTATAGTTCGAAACATATGTAGGGTGGATAGAAGTGAGAGAAGAAAAGGTGAATTTGTTGGTTAAAGAATTGAAGCTTATAGCTAAGATGCACGGTGAACATATCGTAAAGAAAAGGAGTAAGCTATTTATGCGCAATGTTTTATACGTTAATCGCCGCTATACTCGTAGTACTCGTAGTACACGCAGTGGCGCTAACGTCGCTTGACCATCGATGTGTCAAGACACAAAGGCCGTACGTACGATAATTTCTTCGACCTCTTCTCGTTTGCCAGCGCTGTAAGGACGGCAATTTCAATGACACTCTTGAAAACAGGCAGCTTTATGAGACAGTATGTGCACGCGTGACAGAAAGACAACGTGTCAGCGTAGAGAGAAGACAATTTGAACATTTCACTTAGTCAATAAATTTAACTACTGTGTCAATGAAGTTCAATTAACATGCTGTTTCTAGTGTCAAGTGACCTTTGCGCCACTTTGTACTTCACTCGCATACAGCAACACATGTACGTGGTCTGGGTCGCTGCATGTTTCGGCATGGCTCTATAGTTATCATCGGGCGAACTTTGGAGTTATTTTGTAGCACTGAATTAAAATATATATAATACTGCGTGAGAGTGAAAGATGATCTGCGGTAAAGGTAAAGGTCACCCTACAACAGACCATGAAGGCCCAGAAGGGGGAGTAGAGGTATAGCTCTACTCTTTCTTTAATCTCGACGCTAGATGGGGGTAGGTGGTCAACGCCACGTCCCTGCCGCTTTACCCCCGGGAAAGAGACCCGGTACCCATTGTACAGGAGGCTGGGTGGGCCCCAGGGCCGGTCTGGACGGGTACTGAACATTTTACCCCTACCGGGATTCGATCCCCGGACCGTCCAGCCTGTAGCGAGTCGGTATTAGTATGTTAAAATACCGACACACACATTTCTAAAATCAGAACACTGAAGTACTGCTGATTGCAGTGTTAAGTCAGACTTATCAACGACAGTACAGTGTATATACAGGAAGCTACTTTGTGCGTTTGCTGAGTTCATGCATCGATCCTTCTAATTTTGCAGCCTACGAGTATATACGTACACAGAATGGCGTAGTATGTTGGTATTGGT
The DNA here is from genome assembly GCA_021186555.1 of Reticulitermes speratus. Taxonomy (NCBI): domain Eukaryota; kingdom Metazoa; phylum Arthropoda; class Insecta; order Blattodea; family Rhinotermitidae; genus Reticulitermes; species Reticulitermes speratus. Next base: position 2,417,201 of record JAJKFL010000026.1, read on the forward strand.
CAGTTTTTCGCTGATCGTTGAAGGCTATCTGTTCTTCACGGTTCCAAGTGAGTTTGGGCGATAACTGCACTCAAGGAGCGCCGTGGTGACGTTTTCAGCACTTGCTTTGTTTTGCGAATTACTGTGTCGGAAACTTTTTCGCGCATTTTTTGTTTGTTTTGCCGATTTCGTATTTGCTGTTTATATGTGCCAGTAAGTTGTACTGTCACTGTATTTGCTGTGTATATGTGCCAGTAAGTTGTACTGTCACTGTATTTGATGTGTATATGTGCCAGTAAGTTGTACTGTCACAGTATTTGCTGTGTATGTGTGCCAGTAAGTTGTACTGTCACTGTATTTGCTGTGTATATGTGCCAGTAAGATGTACTGTCACTGTATTTGCTGTGTATATGTGCCAGTAAGTTGTACTGTCACAGTATTTGCTGTGTATGTGTGCCAGTAAGTTGTACTGTCACTGTATTTGATGTGTATATGTGCCAGTAAGATGTACTGTCACTGAATTTGATGTGTATATTTTACCGTAAGTTGTAATGTCACTGTACAGGTATGACCTAATACCACGAGCCGGCAGCATTTTGAAAAAATTCCGAGGCAGGTATGTCCTACTACCACGAGCAGGCAGCACTTTGAAAATATTCCGAGACAGGTATGTCCTACTACCACGAGCCGGCAGCACTTTGAAAACATATCGAGTAGGTATGTCCTACTACCACGAGCCGGCAGCACTTTGAAAATATTCCGAGGCAGGTATGACCTACTACAACGAGCCGGCAGCACTTTGAAAACATTCCGAGGCGGGTACGTCCTACTACCACGATCGGCAGCACTTTGATAATATTCCGAGGCGGGTACGTCCTACTACCACGATCGGCAGCACTTTGATAACATTCCGAGGCAGGTATGTCCTACTACCACGAGCCGGCAGCACTTTGAAAATATTCCGAGGCAGGTATGACCTACTACAACGAGCCGGCAGCACTTTGAAAACATTCCGAGGCGGGTACGTCCTACTACCACGATCGGCAGCACTTTGATAACATTCCGAGGCGGGTACGTCCTACTACCACGATCGGCAGCACTTTGATAATATTCCGAGGCAGGTATGTTCCATACTACCACGAGCCGGCAGCACTTTGAAAATATTCCGAGGCAGGTATGACCTACTACAACGAGCAGGCAGCACTTTGAAAACATTCCGAGGCGGGTACGTCCTACTACCACGATCGGCAACACTTTGATAACATTCCGAGGCGGGTACGTCCTACTACCACGATCGGCAGCACTTTGATAACATTCCGAGGCAGGTATGTCCTACTACCACGAGCCGGCAGCACTTTGAAAATATTCCGAGGCAGGTATGACCTACTACAACGAGCCGGCAGCACTTTGAAAACATTCCGAGGCGGGTACGTCCTACTACCACGATCGGCAGCACTTTGATAACATTCCGAGGCGGGTACGTCCTACTACCACGATCGGCAGCACTTTGATAACATTCCGAGGCAGGTATGTCCTACTACCACGAGCCGGCAGCACTTTGAAAATATTCCGAGGCAGGTATGTCCTACTACCACGAGCAGGCAGCACTTTGAAATCATTCCCAGGCAGGTATGTCCTACTACCACGAGCCGGCAGCACTTTGAAAACATTCCGAGGCAGGTATGTCCTACTACCACGAGCCGGCATGTCTTTCAAAATATTCAAAATATTAGGTATTAACGCAGAACATTATGCTGTTTACAGAAATTGGCAGTCACCAATAGCTAAAAACACAATCACAGTTCCTTCAAGTTTTGAATTGTATCGGTGTATATATATAATATATATACATATATTGTGTTAGAAGTTCGGAGCACAGCACTATGTGTTGTGAACACGGGGCACTATGTCTTTGGAGATATCAACCTCGTTAATATTATTAAAATTATAACTTTTAAAAATTTTAAATTTCAAATTTATTAAAATTGAAATTGTTGGCAGTCGGTCTTGTATAACTGTTGATATCCATCCCCTGATGTTGTATGTCCTGATGCGTGTTTGTGACGTCACTAACACGCAACAGTGAGGTGGCCACATCGGTGTACCTCTGATAATGACCAATATAGTTCGAAACATATGTAGGGTGGATAGAAGTGAGAGAAGCAAAGGTGAATTTGTTGGTTAAAGAATTGAAGCTTATAGCTAAGATGCACGGTGAACATATCGTAAAGAAAAGGAGTAAGCTATTTATGCGCAATGTTTAATGCGTTAATCACCGCTATACTCGTAGTACTCGTAGTACACGGAGTGGCGCTAACGTCGCTTGACCATCAATGTGTCAAGACACAAAGGCCGTACGTACGATAATTTCTTCGACCTCTTCTCGTTTGCAAGCGCTGTAAGGAAGGCAATTTCAATGACACTCTTGACAACAGGCAGCTTTATGAAACAGTATGTGCACGCGTGACAGAAAGACAACGTGTCAGCGTAGAGAGAAGACAATTTGAACATTTCACTTAGTCAATAAATTTAACTACTGTGTCAATGAAGTTCAATTAACATGCTGCTTCTAGTGTCAAGTGACCTTTGCGCCACTTTGTACTTCACTCGCATACAGCAATACATGTACGTGGTCTGGGTCGCTGCATGTTTCGGCACGGCTCTATAGTTATCATCGGGCGAACTTTGGAGTTATTTTGTAGCAGTGAATTAAAATATATAAAATAGTGCGTGAGAGTGAAAGATGATCTGCGGTAAAGGTAAAGGTCACCCTACAACAGGCCATGAAGGCCCAGAAGGGGGAGTAGAGGTATAGCTCTACTCTTTCTTTAATCTCGACGCTAGATGGGGGTAGGTGGTCAACGCCACGTCCCTGCCGCTTTACCCCCGGGAAAGAGACCAAGTACCCATTGTACAGGAGGCTGGGTGGGCCCCAGGGCCGGTCTGGATGGGTGCTGAACATTTTACCCCCTACCGGGATTCGATCCCCGGACCGTCCAGCCTGTAGCGAGTCGGTATTAGTATGTTAAAATACCGACACACACATTTCTAAAATCAGAACACTGAAGTACTGCTGATTGCAGTGTTAAGTCAGACTTATCAACGACAGTACAGTGTATATACAGGAAGCTACTTTGTGCGTTTGCTGAGTTCATGCATCGATCCTTCTAATTTTGCAGCCTACGAGTATATACGTACACAGAATGGCGTAGTATGTTGGTATTGGTCAGTTTTTCGCTGATCGTTGAAGGCTATCTGTTCTTCACGGTTCCAAGTGAGTTTGGGCGATAACTGCACTCAAGGAGCGCCGTGGTGACGTTTTCAGCACTTGCTTTGTTTTGCGAATTACTGTGTCGAAAACTTTTTCGCGCATTTTTTGTTTGTTTTGCCGATTTCGTATTTGCTGTTTATATGTGCCAGTAAGTTGTACTGTCACTGTATTTGCTGTGTATATGTGCCAGTAAGTTGTACTGTCACAGTATTTGCTGTGTATATGTGCCAGTAAGTTGTACTGTCACAGTATTTGCTGTGTATATGTGCCAGTAAGTTGTACTGTCACTGTATTTGCTGTTTATATGTGCAAGTAAGTTGTACTGTCACTGTATTTGATGTGTATATGTGCCAGTAAGTTGTTCTGTCACTGTATTTGCTGTGTATATGTGCAAGTAAGTTGTACTGTCACTGTATTCGCTGTGTATATGTGCCAGTAAGTTGTACTGTCACTGTATTTGATGTGTATATGTGCCAGTAAGATGTACTGTCACTGTATTTGCTGTGTATATGTGCAAGTAAGTTGTACTGTCACTGTATTTGCTGTGTATATGTGCCAGTAAGATGTACTGTCACTGTATTTGCTGTGTATATGTGCCAGTAAGATGTACTGTCACTGAATTTGATGTGTATATTTTACCGTAAGTCGTAATGTCACTGTACAGGTATGACCTAATACCACGAGCAGGCAGCATTTTGAAAGAATTACGAGGCAGGTATGTCCTACTACCACGAGCAGGCAGCACTTTGAAAATATTCCGAGGCAGGTATGTCCTACTACCGCGAGCCGGCAGCACTTTGAAAACATATCGAGGTAGGTATGTCCTACTACCACGAGCCGGCAACACTTTGAAAATATTCCGAGGCAGGTATGTCCTACTACCACGAGCCGGCAGCACTTTGAAAATATTCCGAGGCAGATATGTCCTACTACCACGAGCCGGCAGCACTTTGAAAACATTCCGAGGCAGGTATGTCCTACTACCACGAGCCGGAAGAACTTTGAAAATATTCCGAAGCAGATATGTCCTACTACCACGAGCCGGCAGAACTTTGAAAATATTCCGAGGCAGGTATGTCCTACTACCACGAGCCGGCAGCACTTTGAAAGCATTCCGAGGCAGATATGTCCTACTACTACGAGCCGGCAGCACTGAAAATATTCCGAGGCAGATATGTCCTACTACCACCAGCCGGCAGCACTTTGAAAACATACCGAGGCAGGTATGTCCTACTACCACGAGCCGGCAGCACTTTGAAAACATTCCGAGGCAGGTATGTCCTACTACCACGAGCCGGCATGTCTTTCAAAATATTCAAAATATTATGTATTAACGTATAACATTATGCTGTTTACAGTAATTGGAAGTCACCAATAGCTAAAAACACAATCACAGGTTCTTCAAGTTTTGAATTGTATCGGTGTATATATATATATATATTGTGTTAGAAGTTCGGAGCAAAGCACTATGTGTTGTGAACACGGGGCACTATGTCTTTGGAGATATCAACCTCGTTAATATTATTAAAATTATAACTTTTAAAAATTTTAAATTTCAAATTTATTAAAATTGAAATTGTTGGCAGTCGGTCTTATATAACTGTTGATGTCCATCCCCTGATGTTGTATGTCCTGATGCGTGTTTGTGACGTCAGTAACACGCAACAGTGGGGTGGCCACATCGGTGTACCTCTGATAATGACCAAAATAGGTCGAAACATATGTAGGGTGGATAGAAGTGAGAGAATAAAAGGTGAATTTGTTTGTTAAAGTATTGAAGCTTATAGCTAAGATGCACGGTGAACGTAACGTAAAGAAAAGCAGTAAGCTATTTATGCGCAATGTTTTATGCGTTAATCACCGCTATACTCGTAGTACTCGTAGTACACGCAGTGGCGCTAACGTCGCTTGACCATCGATGTGTCTAGACACAAAGGCTTAACGTACGATAATTTCTTCGACCTCTTCTCGTTTGCCAGCGCTGTAAGGACGGCAATTTCAATGACACTCTTGACAACAGGCAGCTTTATGAGACAGTACGTGCACGCGTGACGGAAAGACAACGTGTCAGCGTAGAGAGAAGACACTTTGAACATTTCAGTTAGTCAATAAATTTAACTACTGTGTCAATTAAGCTCAATTAACATGCTGTTTCTAGTGTCAAGTGACCTTTGCGCCACTTTGTACTTCACTCGCATACAGCAATACATGTACGTGGTCTGGGTCGCTGCATGATTCGGCACGGCTCTATAGTTATCATCGGGCGAACTTTGGAGTTATTTTGTAGCACTGAATTAAAATACATATAATACTGCGTGAGAGTGAAAGATGATCTGCGGTAAAGGTAAAGGTCACCCTACAACAGGCCATGAAGGCCCAGAAGGGGGAGTAGAGGTATAGCTCTACTCTTTCTTTAATCTCGACGCTAGATGGGGGTAGGTGGTCAACGCCACGTCCCTGCCGCTTTACCCCCGGGAAAGAGACCAAGTACCCATTGTACAGGAGGCTGGGTGGGCCCCAGGGCCGGTCTGGATGGGTGCTGAACATTTTACCCCCTACCGGGATTCGATCCCCGGACCGTCCAGCCTGTAGCGAGTCGGTATTAGTATGTTAAAATACCGACACACACATTTCTAAAATCAGAACACTGAAGTACTGCTGATTGCAGTGTTAAGTCAGACTTATCAACGACAGTACAGTGTATATACAGGAAGCAACATTGTGCGTTTGCTGAGATCATGCATCGATCCTTCTAATTTTGCAGCCTACGAGTATATACGTACACAGAATGGCGTAGTATGTTGGTATTGGTCAGTTTTTCGTGATCGTTGAAGGCTATCTGTTCTTCACGGTTCCAAGTGAGTTTGGGCGATAACTGCACTCAAGGAGCGCCGTGGTGACGTTTTCAGCACTTGCTTTGTTTTGCGAATTACTGTGTCGGAAACTTTTTCGCGCATTTTTTGTTTGTTTTGCCGATTTCGTATTTGCTGTTTATATGTGCCAGTAAGTTGTACTGTCACTGTATTCGCTGTGTATATGTGCCAGTAAGTTGTACTGTCACAGTATTAGCTGTGTATATGTGCTAGTAAGTTGTACTGTCACTGTATTTGATGTGTATATGTGCCAGTAAGTTGTACTGTCACTGTATTTGATGTGTATATGTGCCAGTAAGTTGTACTGTCACTGTATTCGCTGTGTATATGTGCCAGTAAGTTGTACTGTCACAGTATTAGCTGTGTATATGTGCTAGTAAGTTGTACTGTCACTGTATTTGATGTGTATATGTGCCAGTAAGTTGTACTGTCACTGTATTTGATGTGTATATGTGCAAGTAAGTTGTACTGTCACTGTATTTGCTGTGTATATGTGCCAGTAAGATGTACTGTCACTGTATTTGCTGTGTACATGTGCCAGTAAGATGTACTGTCACTGAATTTGATGTGTATATTTTACCGTAAGTTGTAATGTCACTGTTCAGGTATGTCCTACTACCACGAGCCGGCAGCACTTTGAAAACATATCGAGGTAGGTATGTCCTACTACCACGAGCCGGCAGCACTTTGAAAATATTCCGAGGCAGGTATGTCCTACTACCACGAGCCGGCAGCACTTTGAATATATTCCGAGGCAGATATGTCCTACTACCACGAGCCGGCAGCACTTTGAATATATTCCGAGGCAGATATGTCCTACTATCACGAGCCGGCAGCACTTTGAAAACATTCCGAGGCAGGTATGTCCTACTACCACGAGCCGGAAAAACTTTGAAAATATTCCGAGGCAGATATGTCCTACTACCACGAGCCGGCAGAACTTTGAAAATATTCCGAGGCAGGTATGTCCTACTACCACGAGCCGGCAGCACTTTGAAAATATTCCGAGGCAGGTATGTCCTACTACCACGAGCCGGCAGCACTTTGAAAATATTCCGAGGCAGGTATGTCCTACTACCACCAGCCGGCAGCACTTTGAAAACATTTCGAGGCAGGTATGTCCTACTACCACGAGCCGGCAGCACTTTGAAAACATTCCGAGGCAGGTATGTCCTACTACCACGAGCCGGCATGTCTTTCAAAATATTCAAAATATTATGTATTAACGTATAACATTATGCTGTTTACAGTAATTGGAAGTCACCAATAGCTAAAAACACAATCACAGGTTCTTCAAGTTTTGAATTGTATCGGTGTATATATATATATATATATATATATATATATATATTGTGTTAGAAGTTCGGAGCAAAGCACTATGTGTTGTGAACACGGGGCACTATGTCTTTGGAGATATCAACCTCGTTAATATTATTAAAATTATAACTTTAAAAAATTTTAAATTTCAAATTTATTAAAATTGAAATTGTTGGCAGTCGGTCTTGTATAACTGTTGATGTCCATCCCCTGCTGTTGTATGTCCTGTTGCGTGTTTGTGACGTCACTAACACGCAACAGTGAGGTGGCCACATCGGTATACCTCTGATAATGACCAATATAGTTCGAAATATATGTAGGGTGGATAGAAGTGAGAGAATAAAAGGTGAATTTGTTTGTTAAAGAATTGAAGCTTATAGCTAAGATGCACGGTGAACATATCGTAAAGAAATTGAGTAAGCTATTTATGCGCAATATTTTATACGTTAATCACCGCTATAATCGTAGTACTCGTAGTACACGCAGTGGCGCTAACGTAGCTTGACCATCGATGTGTCAAGACACAAAGGCCGTACGTACGACAATTTCTTCGACCTCTTCTCGTTTGCCAGCGCTGTAAGGACGGCAATTTCAATGACACTCTTGACAACAGGCAGCTTTATGAGACAGTACGTGCACGCGTGACGGAAAGATAACGTGTCAGCATAGAGAGAAGACACTTTGAACATTTCAGTTAGTCAATAAATTTAACTACTGTGTCAATGAAGTTCAATTAACATGCTGCTTCTAGTGTCAAGTGACCTTTGGGCCACTTTGCACTTCACTCGCATACAGCAATACATGTACGTGGTCTGGGTCGCTGCATGTTTCGGCACGGCTCTATAGTTATCATCGGGCGAACTTTGGAGTTATTTTGTAGCACTGAATTAATATATATAAAATACTGCATGAGAGTGAAAGATGATCTGCGGTAAAGGTAAAGGTCACACTAGAACAGTCCATGAAGGCCCAGAAGGGGGAGTAGAGGTATAGCTGTACTCTTTCTTTAATCTCGACGCTAGATGGGGGTAGGTGGTCAACGCCACTTACCTGCCGCTTTAGCCCGAAAAAGAGACCCGGTACCGAATGTACAGGAGGCTGGGTGGGCCACAGGGACGGTCTGGACGTGCACTGAAAATTTTGCCCCCTACCGGGATTCGATCCCAGGACCGTGCAGCTTGTAGCGAGTCGGTATTAGTTTGTTAAAATAAAAATATTGGTCAGTTCTTCGCTGATCGTTGAAGGCTATCTGTTCTTTAACGTTCCACATGAGTTTGGGCGATAATTCCACTCAAGGAGCGCCGTGGTGACGTTTTCAGCACTTGCTTTGTTTTGCTAATTACTGTGTCGGAAACTTTCTTCGCGCATTTTTTGTTTGTTTTGCCGATTTCGTATTTGCTGTTTATATGTGCCAGTAAGTTGTACTGTCACTGTATTTGCTGTGTATATGTGCCAGTAAGTTGTACTGTCACTGTATTTGCTGTGTATATGTGCTAGTAAGTTGTACTGTCACTGTATTTGATGTGTATATGTGCCAGTAAGTTGTACTGTCACTGTATTTGATGTGTATATGTGCCAGTAAGTTGTACTGTCACTGTATTTGATGTGTATATGTGCCAGTAAGATATACTGTCACTGTATTTGCTGTGTATATGTGACCGTAAGTTGTACTGTCACTGTATTTGCTGTCTATATGTGCCAGTAAGTTGTACTGTCACTGTATTTGCTGTGTATATGTGCCAGTAAGTTGTACTGTCACTGTATTTGCTGTCTATATGTGCCAGTAAGTTGTACTGTCACTGTATTTGCTGTGTATATGTGCCAGTAAGTTGTACTGTCACTGTATTTGATGTGTATATGTGCCAGTAAGATGTACTGTCACTGTATTTGCTGTGTATATGTGACCGTAAGTTGTACTGTCACTGTATTTGCTGTCTATATGTGCCAGTAAGTTGTACTGTCACTGTATTTGCTGTGTATATGTGCCAGTAAGTTGTACTGTCACTGTATTTGATGTGTATATGTGCCAGTAAGATATACTGTCACTGTATTTGCTGTGTATATGTGCCAGTAAAATGTACTGTCACTGTATTTGCTGTGTATATGTGCAAGTAAGTTGTACTGTCACTGTATTTGATGTGTATATGTGACCGTAAGTTGTAATGTCACTGTACAGGTATGTCCTAATACCACGAACCGGCAGCATTTTGAAAAAATTCCGTGGCAGGTATGTCATACTACCACGAGCCGGCAGAACTTTGAAAACTTTCCGAGGCAGGTATGTCCTACTACCACGAGCCGGCAGCACTTTGAAAACATTCCGAGGCAGGTATGTCCTACTACCACGAGCCGGCAGCACTTTGAAAACATTCCTAGGCACGTATGTCCTACTACCACCAGCCAGCAGAACTTTGAATACATTCCAAGGCAGGTATGTCCTACTACCACGAGCCGGCAGCACTTTGAAAATAATCCGAGGCAGGTATGTCCTACTACCACGAGCCGGCAGAATAATAAAAATGCACGGTGAATTAAGATTAAAGATTTTAAAAGTGTTGGCGTCTCGTGTTAGTTGGACATACTGGCCGTACGGTCCGGCTTTCGGGGTATATTCAACGCTGCTCCAACCGAGATCATTTCGGCCTTCCCTGAAACATGAATAAACCCCTATTGCCTGGTGGTGGACGAAGGCCGAGACACGCCTCCGCTCAGTGCTCCATCGTCTTGTGCCAAAACGGCCTCTGCTCGCTACCCGCTCCCGCCTCGGTTCACGACGTTTCATCTGGTACTTGTGGAGGACGAGAGACAGTAGAGAAGACCGGGCAGTCCTCCGCCCGGCAAACTGGTTCACCCTCATAGCAACGTCGCGGCCATCTGCCTTCGGGCGGGGTCCTATGCGGCAATTAGCACGTCTTACTTGACGCATGCAGTCGGCTCACCACGAGCCCGGGCGCGAGCCAGCCTCCCGCACAATTCACCACTGTAGGCGCGTCCCCGCGTTGCCAAGCACCTGTGGTGCCGGACGAGTGTGGGCCGGCAGACACGTCCGTGAATGTGCAGAGAGGAGGAGAAGATACGAACTGTTGCCCCGGTGCCCTTGCGGCCCCGTGGAGAAACTTGCACCGCTGTGACGGATACCTGGTTGATCCTGCCAGTAGTCATATGCTTGTCTCAAAGATTAAGAATGATATTCAGGGAAGAACCACCCGCCCACGGGCGGGGGGCACGCCTCGCACGCCACCGGCACATCTGCCGGCAAGCGGGTGTTCCGTGACGGTTGGTCACCATCAGAACACTCTGCGCTGCGTGACGGGCGTCAGAGCCCCGAATTCGAACGACCTGACAGAAGGACGAAGCCGATCTAGCCGGCGGCAGACCGTGGTACCCATGATGGTTTAAAGACCCTTAGCAGGGTCGCCAACGGTCTCGCCGTCTAGGCGAGCGGCACCTAGAACGGTGATGCGGGGCGCTGTCTGGCGTGACCTCTCTAGTGGTCGCACGCCGCGTGCCTCGCGAAAAAGAACGGACCCGTCCGATGGTTTCATGTGACGCACAACAGAAACGCACAACCCTGAACGGTGGATCACTCGGCTCGTGGGTCGATGAAGAACGCAGCAAATTGCGCGTCGACATGTGAACTGCAGGACACATGAACATCGACGTTTCGAACGCACATTGCGGTCCTTGGATTTCCAATCCAGGACCACGCCTGGCTGAGGGTCGGCCTTCTGAATCCACTGGGCCCGCCGGGTACGGCTGCGGGCCCGCAGATGAGGGCACTCCCGCTCCACTTTCCCCGGTGGTTTCGGGCGACGCTCTTGAAGACTGCAATAGCGCTGTTGTGTGGGCTACCGCGCTCTCCGGCGCCCGGCTTGAGAGGGGCAATTCTTGAACGAGAGAGGAGCCGGGCGCGAGAATGTATGAGAGAGATCTCTTCAAGCGAGGGCACTAGCGGCCGCTCTACACACAGTAGCTTCACACTATACATCCGACCTCAGATCAGGCGAGACTACCCGCTGAATATAAGCATATTACTAGGCGGAGGAAAAGAAACTAACAAGGATTCCC